>VDFB02193867.1:213840527-213980961 GCA_007258455.2 Sequoia sempervirens | reverse complement strand
GACATTCTAAATGCCTCTTTCACAGTCCTAGCTCATCAGTACTAGAAATTAAAGCATAGGCCCAAGTAGAATCTAACAAAGAAAACCCATACCTATCAGGTTTCTTTCTTTCATGTGTTGACCTCCTCACAGGCTAAGGCTGAGGTTGATCTTCTTCTTCAGAACTCTCAGAACTACTTGAGCTCTCCTCAGTTTCAGGTACATTTTGAATTTTGAATTCCTCTTTATCTGGTGTTGAAGGAATTTCAACTACATCCTTTTTATCTTATGATTTTGTCATTGACTATAGATCCAAAGTAGAAGGCTTCAACTCACGAAAAATAACACTTTTGTTGTACAAAACCTTCTCTGTATCAAGATTTCAAAGCTTGTATCCTTTTATGCCAACACTATAACCAATAAAAATACATTTAACAACCTTGTTTTCCAATTTTGACCTTTTTTCATTCGACACATATGCATATGCCTCACAGCCAAAGACACGAATGTGTCTCAAAGAGGGCTTCTTTCCAGACCATGCTTCCAAAGGTTTTTTCTCAACAAGAGCAGAATTCAGAGAACGGTTTATTATATAACATGTTGTTGCAACTGCCTCAGCCCATAACTTCTCTTCCAAGCTAGCACTACTTAGCATACTTCGTGCTCTTTCCATCACTATCCTGTTGAACCTTTCAACAACTCCATTTTGTTGTGGAGTGTAGGGTGTAGTTTTATGCCTTTTGATTCCATGATCTTTGCAGTACCTTTCAAACTCATCAGAACAAAACTCACCACCATTGTTAGTCCTTAAAAAAATTATTTTTCTTCCAGTCTGATTTTCCACAAGGTTTTTAAATTCTTTAAAATGACTGAATACTTTTGCTTTACATTTCAAAAAATAAAGAAATTCCCTTCTTGAATAATCATCAATTAACGATACATAATATCTTGATTGAGACAAAGAAGGAACATTTACTGGACCAAAACATAGAATGTATATAATCAAGTAAACCAGAAGATTTGTGAGGACTGGAGTAAAATGAAACACGGTTACAGTCATCAAGCCCTTCAACTAGGTTTTTATTTTTCAAGGTTTTTAAACCTTTTTCTCCAATGTGGCCAAGCCTATGATGCCAGAGCATAGTCTTTTCTACTAGAAGTTTAACTTCCATATAGTTTTCACTATCAGGAAAATTTTCCTCCTTTTCTCCATGAGTAGCCTTCTGTGACTTTACAGAGACACTATTACATTGCACAACATGTGCATCCAGCTTATACAAGGTACCAATACGAGCACCCCTAGCTAGCACTATTGAGCCTCTAGTCATCTTGCAACCATTTCCAGAGAATGTGAATTTCACTCCAACATCATTTAGCTTACTAACAGAAAGTAAATTTTGAGCCAGACTTGGTATATGCATTACATCATTGATTCCCTTTACTCTTCCATTAGGGAACTGTATTCTGACTCTTCCACAGCCAAATATTTCTAGAGATGAATCACTTGCCAAATACACCCTTCCACCACCATATTTTTCATACATAGTGAACCAATCTCTATGAGATTTCATGTGGAAAGATGCTCTAGAATCAATTATCCAGACATCATCTAAGGCCTGAGTTGCCAAGGCTACAATGAAAGCATCTGCATCACTCTGAGAAGAATCATTGTCAGAAGAATACTTCTTATTTTTCTCCTCTTTACAATCCTTTCAGACATGACCAAGTTTCCCACAATTCCAACACTTTACCTTGGAATTCTTACTAGGAGACTTTGATCTCCCCTCTAATTTGGATTTGGACTTCTTGTCCTTCTTCTTGTCTTTTTCTTTTGATCTGCCTCTAACAGCAAGAACCTTCTTCGCCATCTCAGAAGATTTTATTCTCATCTCTTCTGATAACAAAGAAGCAACAATATCTTCCATCTTAAAAGAGGAAGTAGTACTCCCAATAGCCATCACCAAGTGATCCCAAGAATCTGGCAAAGAACATAACAATAACATACAACGATCTTCTTCATCAATCTTCACACCCACATATGCTAACTGAGAAATCAACATGTTGAAAGCATTCAAATGATTAGCAACAGACGCTCCTTCCTACATTTTCAATGAGTACAACTTCTTCCTCAAGAACAACTTATTTACCAAGGACTTTCCTTGATAAATAGCTCCTAGTCTTTTCCATAAAGAGGATGTTGTCTTTTCTTCATGAACATTTAGAAGAATAGAGTATGCTAAACAGAGCCTTATCAACCCCTTTGATTTTTGATCTGCAAGGTCCCAATCTTCTTGATTCATGTCTGTAGGCTTTGTTCTAGACACAGCAAGCCAAAGATCTCGCTCAACCAATAGATCTTCCATTCTGAGTTTCCACAACTAAAAATTACTGCCATTGAATTTCTCAATTTCAATCTTTCCTGATGTGCTTGCCATCTTAATCTGTAATTTGAATTACTAGACTTCTACAAGACTCCCACTGAACAAAATTGACACAAAAAACCCAATGTACCCACAAGGATAACACAACTGGCCAGGCTTTGATACCACTTGTAAGGAAAGATTAGGTGCGAAACAAACTCTCCTAACGCCAAAACCTCAGGGAAGAATGTAGATATGACTTTAAATTTTAAAATTACAGTTCAATCAGATACACTTGAAAAGAATAACAGAAAAGAGAATTAAAGGCATACACAATTGGACACTAGATTTATGTGGGAAAACCCTTATAGGAGAAAAACCCACCACACCAAGAAAAGTCTCTTTGTATTACAGTAAGAAAAATTACAAACAGAGATCAACTTCACTTTCTGATGTCAATTTTTCCAGCAACAACATTTACTGATCAATCTTTTACAGAACATTAATCTCACAATGCTCTCAGACGCATACAATGGACCCACTTAGATCAATCCCTGTTCAATCGAGAAACTCTCTCATTACCTGAACAAATCATTGTCATCTGTTACAAAGAATAATCCCTTCTCTCACAGTTTATTGATCTTCCACACGGGAATGGTTGCAATAGTTCAACTGCCAACGGTTCTCCTTCTGCTTCACTCATTGGTTCAAAACAGACCACGCTAGATAGTCATTCAGTCAAAATGTTCAAATAGAATTGCATGTCGGTGAGACACTAGACTGTGTCTCCCCGATGCCAAAATGTCTGACTGCATAGCTATCGGAAAGACCAACACCATTGGCAAGACATCTCACCGATTTCCATTGCAAAAAAATCAGCAAGACCATCGTTCGCTAAGAGTTCACATTGATGTCCATCACATGTAGCTCTCTCGGCAAGAGCATTTCTATCAGTGAGAGCTCATATCGGACACAGACTATCAACGAGAGAAACATTATCACCAAGAGTTCATAGTGAATACACCAGCCTGTCAGCAAGAGTCATATCGAATACAAAACCATCGGCCATACCCACTTTATCGACAAGACATCTCAACGATATCCATTGTAGAACTATAGGAAAGACCATTGCTATCACTAAGAGTCTTATAGAACCTTTATGTCACACTGATGTTCATTGTGCAGATCTTTTAGAAAGACAAGTTCTATCGGCAAGAGTTCACACCAAAATCATACCCGCCGGCAAGAGGAAAACCATCGGCAAGAGTTCTCACCGAAGTTGCATACCCGTTGGTGAGACCACAACCATTGGCAGGAGATCATACTGAATGCAAATATGTCAGCAAGACATCCACTGTCGCTTAGAATTTTATCAATCCTTCATGTCACCCTGAATACATTCGTGTGTAAAACCATCGACAAGACTAACACTGTCGAAATGAATCACTCTGAAGGTTCATTCCTCTCCCCGATGCCACTCGTCACCAAGAGTCTCCCTGATAATCACCAGGAATCAACCCATCGGCAAGAGGTCTTCCTAGATAGAAAGAGTTAGAACTTTCACAGTGATAGCCATGTCTTGCCGATGACTCCAGTCGGCAAGACAGAACCAAAGTCTCAGCAACTTTGATCTTTTGAACATAGCTGCTGGTCAGTAAGATATTTTGAGGGTCTCACTGATTTTTCCCTTTGAGGAGTTTCATGTCAGTAAGCTTGAGGCATATTTTCCAATAGTATGAAGAACATTTTCTCATTTGTTTACTTCATCTTTGTCTTTCTGACTTATCTTATTGTGCTCATTCCAATGACCTCTTAATGATGTCTAAACAAATTGATTTAGAGAGAAAGGAATGAGGCAACAATCCTTATCTTTTGTCTGTTATGTTTGTTGGATACTCTTGTAATATAACCTTGGTCATGCTTACTTTTTTTGGTTTGTAGGGAGGATGTTTTGGGTGTCTTGTTGACCACATAGGAAGGCTTTCCTTTCTATGTTTTGGTCTGAGATGTTTTGAAATATCTTAACTGCATTCTAAATAAGGTTTTGTATGCCAAGTGTGAACAAGGATACTCCTATCTGATTGTTAAGTCAAGGTCCATCACACTAGGCACAACACCATCCTAGTTCTTTATACCTTGATGTATTGTGCCTATATGTGTTATCAAACATAAGGTAAGTAAGCCCTTTTAGAGTCCCAATATTTGATAAGCAATACATCATCAATCTCTAATCATTATTTCTAATAAAGTCTCAGTGGATCATATACTTGTTGGATCCTCTTTTCATCATCTCATTTCTTCTTTCTTATCTTTGTGCTAACATGGTATCATGAAATTCAACTAAACATGACCAATGCATCCATCCTACATCCACAAACTATCAACATACTACATATCTTTCAGATAATACATAATAGGAAACATTGATCATTTCACATGCATACATTTCCATCATGGCACCATAATATAGATTGGTTATTCTAAGCATCTCATAAACCATACATTTGCATTCATTGCATGATCATATAGGCATCATCATAACATCCATACATGCATCATCATATTACACATAGAAAATACACTGGAAAAGAAAAAGGGCATATCATAACATATCATAACATCTCATAATCATAGCGTATCACATCATCCATTTTTTTTGCATTATCATTTGGGGCATAATATAGATCTATTAATCTAAGCATCTTAGAATCATTCACATACCATAAACATTTGCATCCATACATCCATACTGCAAACATCATTACTATAAAAGTGCATAGAAATAATAGAGAAAAGAAATGCATCCATGAACATCTTCATAATCATCCATCACATAAAATAAAATCCATACATCATAACACATCATATAGAATCACATTGCATAATAAATAGAACATCCAATGCAACCATCCACAAAGCATAAATAAAGTGATCACATCACATCATAAATAAATCATATCTGTATCATATATATATCAAAAAATAATCACTGTCATGGTACAAATCTGACTCAAGTGTGTGTATATCAATTAAGATACAATGCCCATAGGGCTATAAAAAATGGAGCCTGTGAGTATATCTGAAAAATAATCAATCGCTGATCAAAATTTGTATGTAGCTGCTAGCCCTGGTGGCTGCTCCCCTCACCTGCCTACCTCTCTACCTAGTCCTCTATTTGTTAGACCCCTGTATGTTGAGTAGTATGGCACATGAATAGCTATGGGTACAACCTTTCAATAATGGAGTCTATAGTACTCAGCCTCCCAAACAGCCTCACAGTACATCTATGCTGGCACGGTACTCCCCTGGGATGCAGTGGCCATGCTCTCTAATTTTTGCCTCTAACAGACCTCTTGAGTTAACTGAAGCTTTGTGGCCTACCTCTGTTGGCACTCATGGTCTCTCTCTATAGTAAGGGCTTGGACCTAATACCTACCCTGATCTCTCTCTAGTGTAATAACCTGTAGTTATGCCTGTAATCCCTGAATCTATGCCTGCAACTGTTGTATCTGGCCATCTCATGGGTCTGGTTGTTGTTGCTAATGTGGCTACTGATCTGGCTATTGCTCTAGCTACTGTGGAGGCTACCCATCTCTAGGTGGTGCTCCAGGATCCTATCTGTTGTGTCCTGCCTATGCTCTCTGAGCACTCCTTCCCCAAGATCTCCCTCAAGGAAGTGCCACTCTTGGATCTGTCAGTTGGTGCAGAGGTCTAAACAAATCATCATATGCACGAGTCATGCATGGATCTGCTAGTCCCTGAGCATAGGCCCATGGCCTAGCAACCAACTGTCGAAAGCTATCAATAGCATCGGACACTGGAATCATCTATCCCCATCCAGTCTCTCAAGATGATTTGGCAAAGATGGTAGTATATTGATCATTTGTCTAATCCTGGACATCCCCAAACTATCAGGCCACCCTGTCTAGAAGGTAGTGCTCTATGATTGTATGCTCACTACCCTATATCAGTTGGGTCTACTGAGCATACAAAAACTATTGAACGTCGTCATACCATGTACGGATCTGTAACCATGGATGCTAGCAGAATACTATCATCTCATCAAGAAATCAATGCTAGTGAGGTAGACCAAGCTGTCATGTATGTCTCAAGGTAATCACACCCTTGTATCTTCAAATCATTAGATCATCAAGCTCTATATCAACCAAAGTAACAATTGGTCAGAGCACAACAATATGCTCCCAAGCCCAAATGTGTAATAGTGTCACTCTGGTACCTATCACTCAGCTATCGCAATATGCAAAATCATGTAGGTCATGGTATAGTGAGGCTAGCATCACTAGTCCCCAGGCAAACTTTGTCCTCTAGAAAAGCATCCTCTCCCAGGCCAAGCCCCGTCCTAGACTAAAGTGTTTGCCTCATCGATCTAGAGCTACTAATATGGACATAATGGCAGCAACAATCAACTTGAAATTCGACACCCAACCTCTGTAATAGTCCAAGTAAATCTAGTCCTCAAAAAGTGCAAGATCCTCGACCTCCATGACCTCAAAGCATGTGTCACTACCGACATCTAAATCATAGATCACATGATCACCATGTATCAACAATCGAAGGATGTGCCATACGTCCAACAAAGTAATAGTCACCTCACCAGCCAGAAGGTGAAAATACGAGGTCTCATTGTGCCACCTCTCAGCCAACACAGTGATCATTTCCAAGTTGGTCCAGACAACGGGTGCATAGGAAACATATCAAAGGCCGATCTCACCCAAGTGCTCTTATTGCAACTCTGATAGATTTCCTAATTTGCATAGGATTGAGGGTTGATGCTCACATGAATGCACAGGATGGATCACCTCCTACACCCATGAAGCCACAATGTCAAAATTCGTAAAAAGATCTGACCCCATTTGGAGTTTTGACCTTGAAACCATGAATGCATCATTGTTTGCAAATATGTCTGATTTTGTAAAACTCCAAATAGTGATGCTAGACTCTTTGAAAATGCTAAATTTACCCTAGCATTTCCATGCATGTAGGCACCGCCTTTTTACTACTAAAACCTAATCCTAAATCAAGCAAAGCATTGCTTTTCGCAAAAGTGTCACTATTTGGAATTTGAAACCCTAAGGACAAATCATGATCAGTGTCGTAATTTACATAGGAGACACTGTTTGAGCTTCAGCATCACCGATTTTGCACTTGGCACATCACTATATAGTGACGTTGGGGACTCTGACACTTTAAAGCATAATAAATGGACTAAAAATAAAATTTCAAAGTTGGGTTTGGGACACATACTGGTGGTCCTGTGCCTGGAGGTCTCTGGTACACACAGACTCGCTTAGAAATGTGTTGGGGAAGCACTCGTTGCGCCATTCTATAGGAGAGTCAGAGCTCAAAAAGGCTAGAAATCTCAAGGTGTGAATGCAAAAATGAATGGAAAGTGACCTCTGCAAGCCTTTTTAAGCATGAAAATTAGGGTTTTTTGCCCCAATTTAGCTGTCAAACTAGGGTTTTGCACCCTGGTACCGTCTTTGCCCAACTGAAGCTCATTTCACATCCTTTTTCATGTTTTGGTATATTTTCAGCATCATGAGGCCTTTCTGGACCCATCAGGCAGCTTGTCATCTTTTTTCGAGAAATCACCCCAAAATCCAAATTTTTGTCCAATCTTTTGAGGGGGCAGTATATCAGTGTAATTCTTCTCGCTAGGGCAGCATTGGGGCATATGATATCAACAAGGTTATTCTTTGAACCAACGCAACAGGTACATTGCTTCAAAGAGGGGAAAAATGTAGACACTCAAAATATCCTGATTGATATCATGCACTCGATTCTAATTAACTAACTTTGATTCTTCCTTGATCATTTCTTTACTAAACAATTAATTGAATAATCTTTATTTAATTAATTCATCAAAATTCCTCCTTTAATTAAATAAATCAACTTTATTTAATTAAATCCTAATGTGCTCTCTTTGATTAAATAAATCAACTTTATTTAATTAAATCCTAATGTTCTCTCTTTGATTAAATAAATCAACTTTATTTAATTAAATCCTAATGTTCTTCATTTAATTGAATAAATCAAATTTATTTAATTAAATTACTAATCTTCCAATATCCTCTCATTTGATTTAAATAAATTCAAGCATTTAAATTAAATGTCACAATCAACTAAGTTCAATCTAAGTTAATTAATCCTAAATTAATTAACTTCTAACACTAATCCTCCATTCCTCTAGATTTTGCAAGTTGCACATGTAAATCAATTTATTTGATTTATTAATTCCTCCTATTTCCATTCAAATATGGCATATTCTTGGAATATTCCACTTATTTGAATTCTCCCTCCTAAAGGACTTTTGTCCTCCAACTTGGCATTAAAGGCTCTTACATGTCCTCTCCTTGAGTCAACTTGGCATTAATTCCTCTTACATTCCCACTTGCACAAGTCACCTCTTCAAATTCAAATTTCACCTACATGCATTTAACATGCACATTGTTCAAAATGTGCTCTACTCTCCTTCATTAGCATGTTGACAAGTGGCACAATTCCATTGGTCTGTTCTTTAATCCCACATTCATCTTATTCCTCATTCTTCAAACCTTCTTCATTATAAATAAAGGTCTTCTATATTGATTTGGGATACACAATCATCTAGATTTTTGAGGCAAGGTTATGATCCACAAGTTTATGCAATTTCATCCACATTTCATCCATGTTAGCATATAATTTCATCATCCATAGCTAGATTATTGGAATTTTGCATCAAAGATCACACACTTCATCCATCAAGCTTATCAAGGAATTGGGAAAGGGCTTCTTTCCACATCAAAAAAACACCAATTCCCCCATGGGATGCTGGTTTGAGCATTAGAATAATATTTCATTAGTAGTTTATTTGATTATTTTGCTTTGATTTTATGTTCTTGTGTTTGAATGAATTTCATGGGGAATGCATTTTTATACTTGTTTAAGGACTAATGTTTGCTTGTTTGTCCATGTTTGAGTAGGTTTAGGCAAAGCATTCTACAATATACTCTTCAAAATCTTTATGGAGATAATATTTGGGACACAAATTATCAAGATTTTTTGGTAAATCATTGTATATGAAAAATTGAATTGATGACTTTATGTTAAAGAATGCCATCACTATGGAGGGCGGTGGTACAACAAAAATCAGATTTTGCAAACTCGCACTCACACTTCTAAACTTTTGAGATCTAGATAATGTTCGACCACTAAGCTCGACTAAATTCACATGAGGATCACCAGATCAAGATCTAGTGACTCTATGGAAATCCAGTTTTAAATTTAACAAAGCCAAAAGAGTCAACATTCAGCCCTCCTTCTAGTTCCAGTTCCTATTGATGACAATTTTACTCACAGCAACAAGGTGAATAAATTCTTCACAAATAAACCACAAAGAGCCTATCCTTCTTGAAAGATATGGAACAAAGACAATCTAAAGGGGGAATCTACTTTAGCAGTAAAAGATCGACTTAGTTCAATCCCAAGTCTTTGGTAATCAGGTCTTGATTGTACTAGGTTCACTCTCAGGTAGAATGTGATATTGTAGTTAATCTCAAAGGGAATATGGTCATTTTTGGTTTCGTTAAGGATCATAAGTGTTTTATACAAGATTTCCAATTCATTCATAAAAATGACATCATGAAAATGAAGATTTGAAATAATATTTCATGAACATCAACAATTTCTTTGCTATCACTTAAGTAGATTTAGCATTAATCATTCAACAACTTCATATAAAATGAAATATTTTCAATAAATTTCCATCCATTCATCTATTTTTTGGAACATTTTCAAAAATTTAAACATCTATTCTAAAATAAAGCATAAAAAATACTAAAAATTAAAATTTCTCCTAGTTATTCTCCATGCATGCCCCAAAGAATTAACCAAAATAGAGAAAACTTCTTTATACTTCATTAGATTGCTTCACAACTACATATAAAATGGTGCGAGCTTTTGAAGAGAGGGGTTTTAGTTTGGACACCGAGTAGGTTTTGTATGCACCCTTAAATGACACAACACACAATCTTGTTCAGTTGAACTAACAAAACCAGCTACAAAGATTCATTAGATAGGTAGCTATCAAATCAGCTCTAATATTAATCAATGTCTATGCGCATTCAAAGTTTTACACCTGAATCATTCAGAAAATAGGAAAAAAGAATAAAAATTAAAGAATTTTTTACTCTATCGACATCCACAAATTCTAAACTTAAAATGAAAATAAAGAAGTTAACAACCTTTTATAAGAACAAGGCCCCAAAAGTTCAAACTTAAAGTTTATCTAGAGAATCATAAATAACAAATCAAAATGTAAGATGTGGCATACACAAACTATCATTAGAATATTCTAGATGAAGTCAAAGATTTGACTTCGTCAGTAGCAACACTTTTCACTTCTTACTCTAGTTTGCAATACTTCACATAAATCAAGGCTATCAACATCCTTCAAAATACCAGACACGAAACATCTATTGAGACTAGGAACAACCTGCAAAACTCAAAACTTAAAAAAATATCATTGGAACACCTCTGGTATATGGTATCCAGTTCTTTCTTTCATCATTTAGGACTCAGAATCCAAGATCTTTACTTCGCCTTTCTTCAATTGATATTCTTGAAAATCACTCAATGTTTTATGCATATGTTCTTTTGAAATCCCTTGCATTTCCTTCAAAGTGAGCTTGAGCCTAGTGTATTCTTCAGATACTTGGAGTATAATATTATTCCTCTACATTTTTTTTGTCTCATATCTAGCTATAGTGTTCCTGCACTGTATAATATCATCAATAACCTCTTGAGTTGATAGTTGAACAATATCTCTATTTATTCTTTTAATCCATTCTTTGAAGGCTTGAGCTTCTTTACCCTCCTATACTAGTGTTTGGGGATCACAACCTTGACGTGCTAACACTTCAATAAAGTCTTGATCTTTATCAAGCAATTTTCTACATTCCACAATGACCTTTTCAAATCCTTCAATTCATTGCATCAGCATGTCACCTTCCCATTTCAATTATTTCTTCCATTTTTTTGGCAATGGAACTTCTTGCTCTGAAATTACATTTCCTTGTATTAATTCTTGAACATCCATTTGTATGAGAATTTCAACAATTCGCCTTTCATCATTAACCTATTCCTGGAGAAACCTACATTCACTTTCAAATATTTTAGAGACCAATGGCATGCTTCCTTATGCTTCCCTATTGCATTTGTAATGAATTCTCCTCCCTACCTCACCCAATAATCAATCCATTCCTCAAATACATTCATTTTGTGGCGAACTGCTACAATAGCATCCACCTGTTCTTGTGACATTAGTACTAGATTTTGAGGCAATTCAGTCTATGCTTGAGCATATAGGGTTAGGGATTTTATAAAGTGTTCCAAGGTAGCAACCTATTATTTCAATTGTATTTTCTTATTTTCATACTTTTGTACTCTAGCAATAGTGGCATCCAAGTTCTTCTTTATTTCTTCCAACTCTTGTGTCCAAGATGAGTTTCCAAGATTAATACTTGTTATCTTGTATTCCTTAGGCATTATTTCATGTATATTTTTGTCAGTTGTTTGAGTAGCTATATGGATGGTTCTATCACCATCTGTATTTCTCTGTATGACATGTTTTGTTCTAGCTCTATGCCTAGGCTTAGGAGTATCTACTTCCTATATGAAACTATTAAGATCCAGAGGAAATACTTCTACTTCCATTGGGGAAGCTAATTCCCTTATCAACCAATTAGGTGTGTCTTCATCATGCTCTACCTCTGCAACATTACTTTGTTCCTAGTTTCCACTTGATTGAGGAACCTCTTTTCCTACTTCTTCAGTCTTATCTATCACATCCTCCAAAATAGGAATTTCCTAAACAATTTTTGGCATAGATTCGGGATTACTAGGATTTGGCACTATCTCCTCTATTTGAAGACTTACATTTTCCTGTCTATCCAAATGTTCAACCTTAGTTTCCTGGACGTTACCTTCTTTATTCTCTACTACACTAGGATTTTCTTCATTTCTAACTTCATCACCTGAAACTTGTGTAGCTTCTCCTTTCTCAATATCAACTTTAATCCAGTATTTTTTTTATTCTTCAAAGACCTGTGATTGTTTATTATCATTTAGAACATTCCCAAGTCAAGGCTAGGTATCAAAAGTATCTTCAATAACTATTTCATCAATAGGATCATGCTCTACAGTCTCCCCTATTTCCATCTCAAGGATATCAAGGTTCCCCACTTCTAAAGTGAGTGTTCCTTATATAAATTATTCTTCTTCAACATTTATAGGAGTGGACTGTGTATCCATAATTTCTTCTATCACTGGTTGTACCATGGGTTTATCTTTACACTTTTTTTCTTTTACCTTTTCGTACATGGAACCCCATTTATCCATTTGTTCTTTAATGCTGGCTTCATTTGTCTCAAAAATTTCATCCAAAACCACAAGAGTTCCTCCAAGTGCTTGTTTCATACTATCCATGTTAATAGAAGGAGGAGAAGTAAATAATGTTGCAGCCCTTTGAGATGCAGACCTGGTCTGTGTGCCAACATTTTTTGTTACTCCTGCTTCTTCATCAATAACCGGTTTAACCTTTGGTTTTGTTGTAGAGGAATATGCACCTTTAGGTATTGCTTTTGATTTATCTTTGCTTGATTTTTCATCTTTCTACTTATTAGATGGCTTTACTGGAACTTCTTGTTTTGAAGCTTCATGGGTTCTCTCTTCAATCCTTATACCAAAAGATGCCTTACTAGCTTTCCTTTTCTTCCTAGCAGGCTCCCCACTCTCAAATGTAGTTTCATTTCTTTGTTTTCTTGTTTTGTCCTCTGAGAACATGGGTTCAATTCCTCTTTCTCTTAAATCTTTGCAAAAATAATTTATCTAGTGTTGAGTGTATAACATAACTAGTTTAGACAACTCAACAATTGATGTCATTTCTTCACCTTCATAATCTGAGTCTAGGATGGGTTCATCATACACTCTGTCTTTGTTATAGGCTTTATTCAACACCTGTCCATCATCCTCTTTGAACTGATTCAGAATGTCATTAAGCATAATAATTTGAGTAGATTTTAAAGACAATCTTTGATACTTTCTTATTCATTCTCTATGTTCATCTTCATAATTAAGCCAATAATATTTTAGATGCTGGAAATGAGCATGGTAACCAGCTATGGCCTTTTAAATACTCCCTTCAATATCATAAAACATTCTTTGAAGTGGAAAATATTCAAAATTATATGTTCTTAGTTCTTTTTCACACAAGTTAGACACCCTAATTTCATTGCACTTATAATTCCCTACCACAATAGGAAATTTGAAGGAGGCCTTGTTGTGAGCATTGCTATAAAGAGTCTGAGATGGTTTTAACTATCTCACCAATTCTAATAAGATATTTTTTTCTATTAGATACCTAGGCAGCATGAAAGGATGTCCATCAAACCCTTATATCCTAATGTAGGAGTAAGTGGGGAATTAAATATACCAGCCTGCCATTGGTCTAATGACACTTTGTGCCTTCAAGGAAAATCTTTTGGATTTATCACCTTCCATCATTCTGACTAGCTTCATGGAGAGCAAATCATTAACTCTCCTGTAATTCTCTTTGTATCCTTGGATAGTGATCTGGGGTAAATGAGCATATACCAAACTATTTCCAGCTTCCCTGCCCAGAGTACCAATATTTTTCAACCCTTGTTTTCTTGCCCTCAAGGTGCATGAATAAATCACATATGAAGACATATAAAAACATCTGGTTTTGGGAAATGTCATTATTTATTCATATAATCTGTCACTAATAAACTTTCCCCAATGCATTTGCACAAGATTTTCCGTTAGTCTGGATATTATTACAAACATTTAGGGTTCAAATTTACTGGCATCTCTTAAACCATCCATCCTACTCAGCAAAGTTATAATTTCTTGAATATCTTGGTTGAACATAGACCTTTAAATCACTTTGGTCTATGGTGTAATTGTCTCTTCGTTCCATTGGGTACTCATAATTTCTCTGTTACGAGCTTCATCATTCTGATATGTTTTGGCCTTTGCTTTCATATCAACATTATACATCTGGGTGAAAAAAGGAAGCCCAAATGTGTATGCAATTTCTTTCTGTGAGAGGTCTGCATAGATTCTACCCTCTTTCTCAACAACTCTTTTATCTGGGTTATAATAATTCATGCATTACATAACCAATTTAGGGGTCTCCATTACTGGTGGAAACCCTCCTGATAAAAGTAACCCATTTACCATAAAATTTCCAACACATTGAGAAGCATTTTCCTGCCATACCCAAGTACGAATTTTGACATCAAAATTCCACCCCATATGAATATCTATAACTACCACATTGATTGGTATGGCTTGCGAACTACAATATTTAAATTCATCTTCTACCCTTGTGCCAGAAGTACTCATTTTCACTGGTGTGTTCTACATTTTCAAATGTGTGTTGTGTGTGATTTAGGGCTAAATTTAACCAAATTTATTACAATTTGTAAAACTTTCAATTCACCTTTTGGCTAAATTCATTTATCAAAGAATGATCAACATTTCAATTTCTAAAGGGAAATACAATCTTTTCGAGATTTTCATGTATGAAAATAATTAACAAAATATCAATTATCTGAAACATACCTAGTTCTGGTTGATAAGGACAATATTTTAAGAATGGAACTCCAAAACCCTTGGTAGATGTGTTCTCAATTTCTTGAAATTTACCTCTCCTTGTGCGCTAGTATTATTTCATTTTTTCAATGTCCTTTGCAAATTTGTAGCATGATGTGAAGTGGAGTGTTACAAAAGCAACTGTATGCTTAAGGTGGTGCCAAGTACATGGGAGTAGTTCACCACCTTCATTAATTACCTATTATAATGCATTAATTTCTCAAATAAAGGTGCGATCATTATGAATTAGGGTTTGAATTATGAATGCCTAGATTTATGTGTGGGATTGCTACTAGAGGAGAAAGACGGTATGATGATCATACGTGGAACTCTGGTGTCACTCTGATATTTTACAAGGCATGATCCATTAAAGATATGTGATAAATTTGTGATCACCAATATTAGAACCTCTGGTATCAGCTTTTAGGAGAAATATCAGGATCTGGGGCACTTACCTCCAAGACTCAAAGAAAATCAGAACAAAAGGAAATACCGGGAACCAGGTTCAAGAGAGATTACAACATTTCAAAATAGACTCTTTAGTTTTTGAGTTTTGAATAAAAGGAATGAAATAAAACTGCCAGACTCCAATACAAGAAAAATGATATCACCGAGATTGATACCTCTAGTGGATGACTTACTAGGTAGAGCTAGGACCAACTGAAGATACAATTCACTTTGATGCAACTACACAACCCCAAGATTCTAGTTTTTTCTAATATATTAAACTTTATGACAAGACGGAAACATCGAATCCAGGAAAGAAAAAATAATAAAACAAGGACCAAGTAAAATTGAAAATGAGACCAGCAACCAACCAAGCCAAAGAACGACGCCAAAGCAAATGAAAATTAAAAGGAACAAGGAAAGAAAAAGGGGGTCCACATTTTTCCAAATGGAAAAATGGGGGGCGTGTTTTGAGAGCACACAACAATATGAATAGTGTGGAGTGTTTCTATGTGGTCCGTGATATGTTTTTGGACCTTGAGAAGTGTTTTTGGAGTTTCTTGTTAGTGTTTGGATAACCTAGCATGCTAGCACTAACTGTAGAGGATAAATGTTGATTGAGGAATTGTTGAGAAACATGTTGTGTAGATTTGGGTCCCAATTAAGTAGTGTCATGGTTTGAATTCACCTCTTTATATTGTGTAAGTATTTGGTGCTAACATATTTTGTGATACATAATAGAGGTGTATGCATTTCATTAAGGAAAACCTAATTGAGATTGTTTTAGGTCATAGAGGGTATAAATGCAAGGATAATTATTGCATAGAGTTTGTGTGAAGTGCATGTTATATGAAAGACGCAAAATTGATTGAGTATGTTGATCTGATTATAAGCTTTAATTCATACAACTTCCTAATGCAGTGAATAGAAGGTGTCTACATTTCAGTTTATTTGATGAGTTGTTTGTGATTCAGTGGAATTGTACCTTCAACCTATGAGAGATGCATTGTTAACAATTCAAATTGGTAGTGAGCCACTCCTTCTTTATTCTTTCTTCTAGATAGTGAGTCATTTGGTAGTGAGCCACTGGCAATGAGCCTTTCTTTATCTTTATGGGTAGTGATCTCTTGGAAGTGAGCCTTATTATGTTTGGTGTTGCAATTCATATATGAGTGAGCTAATCCTCACTATGGGTTTTCTCTTCTTAGCTTTTCCAATTAAATCTGGTGTTCTTAGGTGTTTGATGCATTTTCATTACTGCTTTACATGTTTACATTCTGTTAATGCATGTTAAGGGTTTAATGGTGGATAAGGGTTTAAGAACTAATGTAGATCTAAATGTTAATGAGGTTTTTTTATGTTTTAAAAGTATACAACTGATTCACCCACCCTCTCTCAATTTAATTGTGCATCTAACATCATCCATCCAACAATCACCCCATTAGATTAGCTACATCCTTGAAATTATGAGACTATCCCACCATATCTTCCAAATCATCATAATCCATGCTTAATTTAAATCACAATTTGATCTTTAGTACATCTCCATCCAATAACCTCTGACATCGAAACAAATATTCTCTCATATTCATCTAATCCATTCAATTTGACTTCTAATCATCTATTCCCATCTCTTCCATCCATATCCATCCAATCCAACATCATGATTCCTTATCCTCCTTTAACACAACCAAAAATAGTAATCAATGGAGATCCCAATTATGTTGAATATGACAATGAAATCCTAGTTGATCATGATGAGTGTGAAATAGATCCCGTTGATTCTATCATTTCTAGAAAATTTGATCCCAGCATCTTCCACAATCCAATCACTCATCCAAGCTATCCAATCATGCCTCCATGTACACCCATTAGCAACCATTATGCTACCTTTAACATGGGAAATCCATTAGTCCCCCATTCACATCTCCATCTTATCTCCCATCCACATATTCCTCTTATCCATCACTCACATATTAGCGTGGTCACAGTAGGAGGGTCCTCAAAGAGAACAATCCAGAAAATATAACAAGAGTAACACAATATAAGAAACACAAAATATGGAGGAAAATGCAGATTCAAACCTTCTTATTATCAAAAAATTTAGTTACAAACAACCAGCAACATTTGGGCTTACAGATTCGGCTCACAGGCCTGATACATGTTCCAAAATACTATATTCATATATGCTCCTTAATGCGAGTGAAAATCTTACAATTCTGATCCTATGTTCTAATTTCACTACTTTCTAATGATTGATTACAATGTTTTATATTACATCTAGAGATCTAGAATCATCTGTGTCAGCCAAAGATCATTACAATCTCCAATGAAAGAAAATGTAACATGCACATGAATAAGTTGGCCTCAAATTTGAATTACTCCTTGGTGAATGCATAGGATGAAGTGTGGACCTATAATTAATGTCAGGGACACCTCATGGAACAATTTGAATCACACCATCAAGATCCACAAGTCACGGGAAAGATCCACAAGTGATTGAACTAGCTGCTAGGTGTGAAAATTATTCTAGTGTCGGTTCAAGAAACTACCACTAAATCTGGAAGCAATAACTTGCCCGAAAAAAGATCCAATCACACTCAAATATTGGAATAAGGAAAATGAACATGTCCACGATGTACAAATAGATTTGTGAGGTCTAGTGAGAAAATATGATGAATCCTCCAACTTGAACTGAACAAACAAAAACTAAAATAAAATATTTTTGGTTGATGTAAGATTTCCAAGAACCAAGGATGCTCCTGCATTAGACATCTAGGATTATTTGAAAAGTGAGTCCCTCAATTTTTTGGGGCTAAGGGAAAACCAAGATGGTCTACCTTAGTCTGAGAAATCCAAGAAGAATCTTCCACTAGTCTGCCTTTCCACTTCACAAGATATTCTTTGTATTGTCTTCCGCGAATTTTCCTCCCAACTCTGATATCCATAATCTCTTCAATCTTATCTATCTGTCATTTAGGAAACTGGTTCTCCAATTTTTCTTTACTATCTTCACTAAATTCTCCTTCATGGTACTAATGTAGATGTGCAATGTTGAATATAGGTGATATACCCATTCCATTTGGTAACTCTACTTCATATGCATTTCCTGAATCAAATTTCTTCAAAATCTTGCAGGGTCCAAACTTCTGCATCTTCAACTTATTGTATGTTCCAACTAGAAATATTTCCTTCCTCAAATACACCATCACTTCATCTCCAACTTCAAACTCCTTATGTCTCCTCTTTTCATCTACTTTCTCCTTATACTTCTGGTTCATATCTTCCAATTGCTCCTTCACTTGAGTATGCACTTTCTTCATATGTTCTGCAAATTCTTCTAATTCTACACTCCTTTTATCTTCCTTACTGATGTATCTCAACTCTGATATACCTCTAGGATGAACTCCAATAACAATCTCAAAAGGTGTTTTTCTGGTACTCTTGTTCACTGAATTATTGTATGCAAACTCTACTTGTGCAAGGACTAAATCCCAACTTCTGGTCTTCTATCCAACCAAGCATCTCAACAAATTCCCCAAACTCTTGTTTACTACCTCTGTTTTTCCATTATTCTATGGGTGAAAAGTAGAACTAAAGTTCAAATCTATCTTTAGCTTCTTCCAAAGTGTCCTCCAAAAGTAACCAACAAATTTTTTATCTCTATCTAAAACAATACTCCTAGGTAATCCATGCAATCTGACCACTTCCTTGAAAAACAAATCAGCTACATGTACTACATCTATTGTCTTTTTACAAGGTATGAAATGTGCCATTTTAGAAAATCTATCCACTACTACAAATATAGAGCCATTACCTCTCTATGTATTTGAAAAACCAAGTATGAAATCCATGTTGATATCCTCCCAAGGTCTCTCTAGAACTATCAAAGGCTTATACAATCCAACATTCTAACTATTCCCTTTTGTGACTTGACAAACTCTACAACTTTGCACAAAATTCCTAACATCCTTATAAATCTATGGCCAAAAGTAATTCTCACTTACCAAAGCTACTATCTTATCAATTCCAAAGTGTCCTGACAATCCTCCACTATTTTTTTCTTTCACCAAGTTATCCCTCATTGAACTTTGGGGTATACACAACTGATTTCCTCTTAATAACATACCTTCCTAAATAAAATAATCCAACCACTAACTTCTATCCTTCAAAACTGGTTCTTTACAAGCTCTCCAAGGTTCTACAAAATTTGGGTCTTTCCTATACAATTTCTTCAATTCATCAAAGCCTAATACCTCCACTCTCATCTCTGTCAATAAATTCCTTCTCCTTCTCAAAGAATTAGCAACTCTATTTGATTTTCCACTCCTATTTTTCAAAACAAAGGTATAACTCTGCAATAATTCTACCCATCTCAAGTGTCTCTGATTCAACTTACCCTAACTGTTCAAATATTGCAACACTTGATGATTTGTATACAACAAAAACTCCTTATGAAACAAGTAATGTCTCCACTTCTTCAAGGCTTGAACTATGGCATAGAACTCCTGATTATACACTAAATACCTTCTCCTTGCATCATTAAATTTCTCACTGAAATAAGCTATTGGTCTTCCTTCTTGACTTAATACTGCTCCAATTGCATTTCCACTTGCACCACAATCTACTTGAAATACCTTGTTAAAATCTAGTAAAGCCAACATAGGCTGCCTAGTCACCTTCTTTTTCAGCAACTAAAAACTTTGGTCTACTCCAGATGTCCACCTAAAATCATTTTATCTCCTCTCATTGTTTCTTTCATAGGACTGCAAATAAAATTGAAATTCCTAATGAACTTTCGGTAGAAACTAGCCAATCCATGAAATGATCTTACTTCTCCAATGTTTTTTGGTGTAGGCCACTCAACAATTGTTCTTACTTTCTCAGGTTCCATCTTCAATCCATCCACAGATATCACAAATCCAAGATATACCAATTCCTCCTTCATGAAACTACACTTCTTAATGTTTATCAGCAACTGCTCTTCTCTCAACCTCTGCAAAACTTGCCTTTATGCAACAAATGTTCTTCTCTACTCTTACTGAAAAATAAAGATGTCATCCAAATACACAATCACAAAATTACCCAAGAATTTCTTCAATACTTTATTCATCAATCTCATGAAAGTACTCGGTGCATTTGTTAGTCCAAAAGGCATCACCAACCACTCATACAACTCTTTGTTTGTCTTGAATTTTGTTTTCCACTCATCCCCTTGTCTAATTTTGATATGATGATATCTACTCTTCAAATCTATCACTGTAAAGTATTTAGCTCCACTCAAACAATCCATAATGTCATCCATCTGGGGAAAAGGAAATCTATACTTCACTGTGATCTTGTTTATGGCTCTATAATCTATACACATCCTCCATTCTCCATCCTTATTAGGTGCTAACACAATAGGTACTGCACAAGGACTTAAGCTTTCCCTAATCAAACCCTTCTTCACCAATTCTTGCACTTGTCTATTCAACTCTTCATTTTTTGCAGGTGTCATTTGGTGTGCTGCTTTATTAGGTAAACTAGCTCTAGGAATCAGATCCATGCAATGACTAATACTCCTCACAGGTGGTAATCCATGAGGTACATTATCTAAAATGATCTCTTCATACTCTGTTAGCAACTCCTTTATCTCTTCTAGTTGTTCTTTTGCGTGGTTCAAGTCTTTAGCCTTCTTAGGAACCAAGGTATAACACATGTTCTCATGTCTCAATCCTTCCAGAAATCTCCTTCCATCAACCAAAAAAATTCTAGCACTCATAAAAACCTCAACTCTAGGAACATCCTCCAAAGGAAACAAATTCTACTTCATCCCATTAGCAAAAATAGTATATATGTTCTTCTTTCCATCATGAATAGCTTGTCTATCATATTTCCAAGGCTTTCCCAAGAAAACATGGCATACATCCATAGGCATTATATTAGACAAAACTTCATCATGATAATTCCCTATCTTTAATTTTACCAAACATTGTTCACTTACCTGTATCTGATGCTCATCTTGAATCCATGCTATCTGATAGGGCTCTAGTGTCTTAATCTTTCTAGCTTCAATTTGGTCACCATTTATTCAGAAACCAAATTCTCAGAACTTCCACTATCAACAATCACTTTACAACATTTACCAGCTACCTTGCATCTGGTCTGAAACAAATTCTTGCTCTGCAATAGTTCCTGCTCCATCTCACTTTGACACAATACTCTTCTATTCACCAATACCTCTCCATCTTCTGGTTTGTTAGATGATTCGACATGATATTCCTCCACAAATGTTGTTCTTCTACTGTTCTTTTTCTTTCTACTTGTCTCTCCTTGATTACATTCAAATGCTCTATGTCCTTCTCCACCACATTTAAAACAAGTTCCCTTGAATACTCTTTTATCTTGTCCTCTATCATCTTTTCTATAACCTTCATTCTAGTAACCACCATATCCTCCTCTTCGATAAGAATTTACATCACCTCTATGGTATGAATCATCATTCTTACTAATTTCCTTATCCTTATTCTGATCTGCAAAAGTTCCTCTTCCTCCTCCAGTAAAAATTCTTCCTCTCTAAAATCTTCCACCTCTTCCTCTTTGTCTCTGCTCATGTCTTTTATTCAACTTCTCTTATGCTTTTAGGGCACATTGATATGCCTCTTCCACACTCTGCAACTTAATCAAACTAATCTCATCCTATATGGATGGTCTCAAACCATTCACATATCTAGCTACCTACTCGATCTCATCCTCTGAATGTACAGATATGATGTTCAACTTGTAGAACTCTTCAATATACTCTATCACACTTGAATCCTTCTGCTTTAGATTCTGCAACTTCTGAAACAAATTGATGTGATAGTCTACTGGCATAAACTTTTTCTGCAACTTATTCACCATCTGATCCCATGATTTTATCTTTTCTTTTTCTCTTCTTTTCCTATCTGTCTGCAAATGTTCCCACCAAAGAGATACATGTCCTTTTAACTTTGTACAAGAAAATTTCACTTTCTTATCTTTAGTGGTACCTTCAAAATCAAAATACTTTTCCATCTCTGTTATCCAATCTAGCAATTCATCTGAATCTAACTTACCACTATAATCTAGTGGATTGAAATGTGGCTTAGTATTTTCTCTAGTTAGGGCTCTTATAAACCTATCTTTTCTCTGATCCAGGCCAAGTTGATCTTCTCTTTCTCTTTCTTCCTGCACTTCTACCTCTTCATCACTCACATCATCAATTGGTCAACCTCTCCTCTGGGCCGTTTCAACTGCATCTAATCTAGCAACAATTTCTCTCAACATCTCCATTAAAGTTGGGTCTGCATTTCTACGTGCTCCATTTCCTCTAACATTTCTTCTTCTAGCCATCTTTGCACAAGTTCTCTACAGTTGTAGGTCGGATCCATAGTTTTCCACCCCACAACAAATCTTCAATAGGACTCTACAAATTCTAACGCCCTCTCACGGATTGAATCTCACTATGATACCAATCTCACATAGTCATAGTAGGAGGGTCCTTAAAGAGAACAATCCAGACCATGCAACAAGAGTAACACAACAAAATCAACATGAAATATGGAGGAAAATGCAAATTGAAACCTTCTTATTATCAAAAAATTTAGTTACAAATAGTTGGCAACATCCGGGCTTACAAATTCGGCTCACAGACCTGATACAACATATTCCAAAATACTATATTCTTATATGCTCCTTAATGCAAGAAAAAATGTTAAAATTTTGATCCTATGTTCGATTTTCACTACTTTCTAATGATTGATTACATTATTTTATATCACATCTAGAGATCTAGAAGCATCTGTGTCAGCCAAAGATCATTACAATCTCTAATGAAAGAAAATGTAACGTGTGCATGAATAGGTCGGCCTCAATTTTGAATTACTCCTTGGTGAATGCATAGGATGAAGTGTGGACCTATAATTAAGGTTAGGGAAACCTCATGGAGCAATTTGAATCACACCATCGAGATCCACAATTCACGAGAAAGATCCACAAGAGATCGAACTAGCTGCTAGGTTTGAAAATTATTCTGGTGTCGGTTTAAGAAACTGCCACTAAATCAGAAAGTAATAACTTGTTGAAAAAAAGATCCAATCGTGCTCAAATATTGGAATAAGGAAAATGAACATATCCATGATGTACACATAGATTCACGAGGTCTGGTGAGTAAATATGATGAATCCTCCAACTTGAACTGAACAAGAACTGAACAAACAAAAACTGAAAAAAAATATTTTTGGTTGATGCAAGATTGCAAAGAACCAAGGATGCTCCTGCATCACATATCCCTCTCATCCACCATCCACACCTCCATCTTCTCCCCTAGTCATATCTCAACCTCCATCTTTATACAACAACACTATCACCTTTATCCCTAGTTCAAGTCCACAATCCCCTTATCCTCCAACCCACCACTTATTTCTTCTATCTTATTCTCTATGGATAGTGATTCCACCTACAGGAAGTATTTCTATAAAATAATATATCTGGATATAATGTATTGTGAGCTAACCCTCACCATGTTTTTTCCCATTTTGGGTTTTACATGTTAAAATCTTGGTGTTCATGTGTCATGTGATTTTGTGGATGTTTCATGCTTTCTTTCATTATTGCAATAGAGATTGTTTTAGTAATTGGATGGATTATGTTAAATTATTTTAAAGGAATACAAATTCACCCATCCTCTTAGTATTCGGGGTGTTCAAAAATTGGTATTAGAGTCTAGATCCCTAGAAGGATCTTGACTGCTTTGGGAAGATCTTGGAGTTTGAACACATGGCTAATAGAGAGTTTCCTATTCCTCTAGAGTGATTTTTTCTATTGTATATATAGAATAAGATTTCATGCTTGACAAAGATGGAGAACTCAAATTTTCTCTAGAAGATCTTAACAAATTTGAAGATGAAAACAAATATTAGAAGGCGAATCTTAAAGAGGTAAATGAATGTATCAGAAAATTGAGAGAGCAAATCAAGAAGTTTAGAGAAAGGCATAAGGAATTCAATGATTAATTGAAACAAGAAAATGAGAACATCATTGGATTGAAAGTGCAATTGGAAGAAAAGAAAAATATTGAGGAATGCCTAAATGGAATGGTAGAAATCAAATCTAATGAATGCATAAGTGAATAAGAAGTGGTAAATCTAAGATTAATCCTAGAGAAAGAAAGAATTCATGAGGATAAATTCAAGACAATTTCTACAATGCTTGATGAGTTGATTGCAAGTCAGAAAGTATTTAAAGACAAAGGTGGTTTGGGACAGGAGAAATCTCAAAAGTAGATCAGACACCCAATACAATAAAGAATATTAATGCACCAAAAATGACTGAAGACAAGAAGAACAATGGAAAGTTCTAAAATCAAAGAAACAATGCTAGAAGAATCCCTATCAGACAAAAAAATGCTCAAAGGTACCCATATTTCAATGGTTTCTATTACTCTTACAATAAATATGGAAATAGGGCAATAGAGTGTAGAAGCAAAATGAATCATAATGTTCCATCCTTTACTAGTCACTATTTTACATGCAAAAAATTTGGACATGGAGAAATTGAATGCAAAGTCAAATGAAGTTCAAATGGATACAACAATGGTAGAATGGTTCAATCTTTCAAAGGTTATTGTTATAAATCCTGTGGATTTGGACACAAATCTAATCAATAAAGATTTAGAATGAATGGAAGGAATAATGTTCAAATAAATTTCATTTGCAATAACTGTAGTAGGCCTGGACACATTGCTAAATTTTGCAGAAGTAAAAACACAAGGAATGATAATCGGAGATAGAAGGATGAACTAGTCAAAAATATTGATCCAATAGAAGAAAAGAAGGAAATGGAAAGGATATGGAGAAAGAAAGAGGACCCTAAAAACAAGGAAGAATCAAAGACTACAAATGAATATGTACCACCCTCCAATGTAGATAATTCCTTTGGGAATTGAACCTAGATATTGGCTTAGGGGGAGCAATAATAGAAAATCAAATAACCCCCTTGCCTATATGAGACCTTTCATAGCTTGGCACAAAGATATATCATGAATAATGGAATGCTTGATCTATTGAAGAATATTATAGAAATAAATATGCTAATGTGGAAATTTGTGGAGCTTGAGAAGATGATTGTGCATTCAGTTTTTAGGATTACCAACTTTATGGTTGGAATAATTTATTGTAGAATTAGGTCAAATCAGAGAATTAAAAATGTATTTGATAAGAAAAATTCATTTCATTAAATGCATTCAAAGGATAGTAGAGGAGCAAGAAGTGGAGTTGAAGAGTCTGAAGTGTCTCCAAGTTGTAGATTTTCAAAAACCTACTCCGTCAAGCAAAGAAAAAGGTATTTAGCAATATGTGTACATTATAATTTTCTAGAATTATCATTTGAAGGAAATTTGAATGCAATGGCAACACCAAAAGTTTTAGATGTTTAACAAAGAACGTAGCCCAAATTTAGAAGATGATCCCTTAGGTGCATTTTCACACATACCTCTTGGAGTTTTTCCTACTAAAGATATTGGGGATAACATTCATGGGAATATGGAAGAACACTCCTCTAAATTTTTTTTTGAACCTATGGATAGATGAGTTAGTTGGAGATCATTACAACTTAAAACCAAAGTATAATATCCTGATTGAGAAGAAATTAGATGTGTGGCTTTGGTTTCCAAAATTTAGCTATGAAGAGAAGTGCATTAGAATGGCCTTAATAAGAATTCACAATTAGTTTATGTGGATTGATGTCCCTCACATGATTACCAAGGGAGTCATTAGAGAAATCACTAGTTTATAGTCCACTAGACCGATTCCAGTATGGAAATCTAGAAAAAAATAACAAAGTAATGGAGAAAGTGGATGCTACAGTAAACCCTATAAGTAGTCCAACAATTATATATACAACTATGGTTATTGGGAAAATTATCTATAGAGAAAACTTTGTCTTTTCCACTACAATTCATGTGGCACTGGATATGATTGAGAACAATGTCAACTATGACCTCTATGAGTTGCTCCTGAAATAATTGATGGAGAACTTGAAGGAAATTAAGAAGAAGAAGCATGTATTCATGTATGGCACATTGGTGATATGTTTGGTTTTCTAATTTTTAAAGGAATTTCCTCTAGTTGGAATGGTTAATTGGTCGAGTGAAAAGCCTATTGCACACTAGATAAGATACTATATGAGTAATCATGGAGATATGGATGCTAAAGGTGATGCCCTTGCAGCCTTCTTTGGAATGTTTCAAAGAAGAGTGAACATGAGAGATAATTCCAAGAGATGTTGTAAGGAAATACATAAATGACATTACCTTTCTAGTCTCTATTTATTTTTTCATAGTGGAAGCAGTTGAGCCTAGAACCGTTTGGGTTCTAGAACTTGGATATGAAGTATTAGAAGAAGCTATTGGCTATGTAGAAGTGTTGTTGAATAGTCCCAGGGATCCCAACAAACCAATGTATGGAAATTATAAAGAAAATACAATGGGATTTTATTAGAAATTTAAGAAATCACAAATGAAGAGAAAGTTTGATTCTAAGGTAGAATCATATGCAAAAGTGCTTGGCATCTCAAAAGACAAAGCTAGGATAGCTATAGAAAGAGCTAGAGATGATATGAGTGTAGAAAAAGCCTCTAGTAGCTTTAGGAGATTAATTAACACATCTAGTAAAAAGTGAAAGTCCTAAAATATTCCTTTGATAAGGGAGAAATCCCCTCAAGTAGTCCATACCATTAGTACAGGAGAAAAGAAAATTTCAAGAAGAATCAAGCAGAAAGCTATAAGGAAAAAGGGAATTGGCATCAGTGTAACCTCTAAAGAAGATTTAAATTTTGACCTCAGTACGCCAAAACCAAATATGGAAGGAGATATGCATATAGGTAATGCTCAACATGAGCATAAGATCAGTGAATTAGTGGATTAAGCTATAAATATAGTACAAGAGATAACACCTAAAACAAACATTTTTTCCTCCCTACCTACAATGGAGAACTTCAAGCTACTAACTAATTCCTTAAAGGAATATACCTCTAGACTAAAAGATCAAGTTGAAACAAAAGTTGAAGCATGACTTGTAGAAACAAAGTTATTGTATATTATAGAGAAGTGTACATCTGCATACAACAAAGTAGAAGAAAGTTTGAAGGATGCACAAGCCTATGAAGAGGAAGCAAAGACCTTATTTTCATATTTTATGAAGTGGCCAGATACCACATAAATCATAAAGGATGCTATGAATGAAATTGAGACACAAATAAGAAGTGCATCTATAGAATAAGGTAAAATCAAGGTTAAGGTCATAAATCATAAAGACTAAAAACCTAAAACCCTAAACCAACAATGAAGCACAATCCAACATAGAAACATAAAACATAAAGAAATATTACCTATGCCATGGTTGATTCACCTCCATTGTCCTTCTTCATTTTGCTTAATATGCTTGATTTCCCTAAGATTTTGAGTATGCAACAATAGCCTAATGACAATGATAGCAAAATATTGAAGAATTACTTGTCTCCTTGAACAACATATACTTAAACATAAACTAGTTAGGTTGAAATGACAATGATAGACCTCTTTTATAGAAAACCAAATGTGAATGAAGGCCTAGGATTAAAAGGAAATATGATGTGACGACCAATGACCAAGATTGAATTGTGTAGTATGAAATAGAGTTAGGAAAAAATTAGGGCAAAGATAGGAGTTGGTTAAGGATGGATGGTTGAGATTAAATTATAAAATAGTTCAATTAAGTGTGGAAATTAATTGAGATGTGAAGAGATAAGTATGACACAGATAAAGAGGTTGGCATAGAAAAAGAGGTTGTTGGAGAAAATTAAATAATTATAAAATTATTTAATTGAGGAGGGAAAATGAATAATTAAATAATTTAGAACAATTATTTAATCATAGAAGAAGAGGAAAATTTGACTTTTCAATTAAATAATAATTTAATTCAAAAGTGGAAGAAAAGGACAAATTAGTAAATAACTAATCATATAAAATTTATTTAATTATAGAAGAAGAGGACAATGATTAATTATTCAATTATAGTAGAAAATGATAATAATTAAATAAATGAGAATTTATTCAATTATAGAGGAAAGGGGATATTAGTGACATAATTAAATAAATAAAATTTACTTAATTAATCAAAAGGAGGAATAAAAGAAAATAACTAAATTAACTAAATAATTAAGATTATTTAATTAATAGAAGAAATATGACTTTACGCAATAATGATTAAAATTATTTAATTATTAGGGAAGAAAAGGGGATCGACGAAGAAAAATGGTGTTTAGAAGCGAAGGACAATTTTTTAGTGTCTACATTTTACCCCTCTTTGATATAATGTAGTTTATTGTGTTGTGTCAAAGAAATTTAGTTAAAAAATATGCCCTAGTGTGCGGACAAGAAAACAAGGTAGACTGATACCCCCTCAAAAAAAATTACCAATTTTTGAAAAATTTGAAAATTTATTCCAATAAGCAATCTGATAGGCATGAATGTAAGGATTAATGAAATAAATTTTAGCAAGAGGAAATGGATCTTAGCATGGAAGACATAGATATTAACATGGAGTTAGTGGAAACAAATAAAGATTGATATTTTTCTTGATAGATGTTAGGCTTTGCATTTAATAATCATTGAGCATTTAAAAATATGACAAATGGACAATAAAAACCATGGTATGACATAGACCAAGGTGTGCAAAGTTATCCACTTGCAAAAATATAAATTCAATAGACAAGGAATGTCATGACTCATACTAAGAGTGAAGTTGCTCCACTCTTTTTGCCAAGACAATTCACAAACAACAATCAAAAGAAAATTTGGTCATGAGACATCATCGCTCCTCTAAATCCTTCATGGGACATCCTCGAGGTTGCTAGTAATCTGAACAAAAGAAAATCAATTAAAAGATAAGAAAAATTAGAGCAACAAAGTCAACAACCATTTAGATTGTTTGTTAGTGATAGTTTGTTGATATTTGATTGACTAATTGATTTATGGGTTGATTGATTGACAATTCCTGGTTTTAGGAGAGAAAACATGTCATATAAGACATCAAGTTTGGTTTCAATCATGTAACCACCTGAATAAGGAAAATGATGGAGGGAAAAACTCTCCCTTCATATATAAAGTCAAACAACTACCACAACACTATGCAAGAAGGCAACAATATTCTTTGTTATTCAAATATGAAAGAGAAATCAACAACATACAATAAGTTCTTACAACTAAAAATGATTACATAAAAATGAAGCTCATGGGCTTCCTTTCAATCTAAGATTTCAACATAAAAAAATCTATAACACTCCTCAAATAACATCAAATCTTTCCTCCTCACTTGCAATCACTGATTTTCACATATTCTTCTCATTCTTTTCTTGTCAAAGCTTCTTTTTCATATTAGAACAAGAAAACCTGTCACTTTATACCTCTCATTTCTCCATCATTCTTTTGAAACTCCTCAAATAGTTTTTGGGTTTGGTGTTCCTCGTTTCGAGCTTTCCAGATCATTTTGAAATTCTTAATTTTGTTAATATATGAGAAATTTATAGTTGTTTTACTAAGACTAGGTCTCACAATTATGATCCATACAATCTTTTCTCTTTTTCCAATAATAATAATGTCAGTCAAACCTCTAGAGTGCTCATTACTCCTTCCTGGCATAGATTTACTCTGTAGCATGTGCATTCAATTTTTTCTTCCCACCTTATACCCATCATTCTAGTCCTCTAATAAGATGCAATTTCAATTTTTTTTAATGGAATTACAATTTACAATAATTGTCCACTCACAGGTTTGGACATGGAAGTTCTCCCTTTTAGAAAATTAACACTTCTCAAATATTTTAAAACAATAAAAAATTGCATCAATTAATTAATTGATTTTCCCACAATCCATCACCAAATTCTACTACGCTGGAAGAGTTGATAATTTCAACAATTTACACCTACAACCAAAAATTAAAATAAAACAAAAGCATAAAACTTTAAAATATTTTTGGTTGTGTAGGATTGCTTCATACCCCTCAATGCTCTTGCATCATCAAAGGACACAGATTGATAAATGACAATTTTTGGCTTTAGGAAGGACACATCCTATATAGGACAACTGATATTGTTTATTGTTTTGATGTTGATTTGATGTTTTACTGATTAAGCAATTGGTTGTTTTGACTTGAAGATTAGTTGGATAGTTTTTTTGTTGATTCATGATTTGTTTGATGATTATTTGTATCTGATGACAATGTCCAATTTATTATGACTAACTTGACAAACCCTAAAGGACCAACCTAGGGCCTCGAGGGCTCATTGACTGATGGCCTTGCCTATATAACAATGCACATAGACCTCGCAGTTCGACATGACTTGAATTTGTTTTATTCACTAAGGACTAACTCACAATTGAATTTATTCAAAAAACCCTAAAGGAATAACCTAGTTCCTGATGTTTTATCTTTTATCAACATTTTGTTTTTTTGGGCTGTTGGTTTTGTATCAATGAATTAATTTCTTAAGGTTAGATCATGAGATAAACTAACATATAATGCATATAACCCAAAGATCCTATCAAGAACAATGAAAACAAGAACAATTATACCTTTGATTCACAGGAGTTTCCATGATTCACCTTGATAGTACCTTCTTACTTGCTGATTGTGTTGCCCTCAGATTCGACGTGCGAGCAATCTAAAAATAAATGCCTAAGTCCTACACAAGCTTTGAAGGATTTGAATCTAAATGCCTATGCCTATGTCTATGACAAAATGACTCTAAAATGCCAAATTAATCTAAGTATTAATATGCCAGAATATTGTAATCTATGTGCGTAATGTAGAAATGAGAGGAAAATGGCATTTTATAGAAAATGTCATTTTGAATGGACGGATGAGATTGACTTTTGACCAAGACCTAAAATCAGAGGCCCAGATTTAATCTGACAATCTCTAATCAGGGTTAGGGCAAAATCCTTAAGTGAGCGATCAAGATGCCATCTAAGAGAATCAAATCGGCAGTGGAGAATAAATGAGATAAATTAATTAGAAAATAAATATTTTTGTCAATCAAGAAGATAAAGATTGTCTGATTTGTGAGATTCAAAAAATCAAGAAGATAAGAGTTGGACTGAAGATCAAATTTGGAAAATCAAGAATTTGCCTGATTACTTGATTTTTGGAAGATTAGTTACTATTTTGAATTAAATTAATTCAAAATAATGATTTTGTGAGACAATAAATAATCTTTTCAGATTATTTACCAAAATGGACTAACGTTAAGAAAGTGATGACATTTTAAATAATTTCATTTATTTAAAATGAGAGGAATAATTTTATAATTAAATAATTAAATATAATTATTTAATTTAGCAGATAAGATTAATTATTAAATAAATTACTTAATCAATTCATTTAATTATGATAGTTAGTGACATATTAAATAAATAAATAAAATTTATTTATTTAATAATCAGGAAGAAATATATGACAAAGGGTAATTAAACTTAAATTATGACGTATTTAATAAATAAATAAAATTTATTTATTTAATAATCATGAAGAATAAAAGGACATGAATTAATTAAATAATTATGAATTATTTAATCAATAGTCGAATGTGGACCAAGGACATAATTACATGTCATAATTATGCTAGGACGAAAGTGGTAAAAATGAAGCTTGCAGGCCTACGTCATTTTTAAGTGTCTACATTTTTGCCCTCTTTGTCATAATGTCGCTTGTCACATTGTGACAAAGATAATAAGTCAAAGCCATGCCCCAGTGAAGGTAAAGGGTATCAATGCCCCCTCGGGAAATTTTCAAATTTTGGGTCGGCTGCAAAACAATTTGGAAAAGGTCCCGATAAGTCAATTTAATGACCAGAAAAACAACGACGCAATTGGTTTTGGATTCAGACATGTTTAAGACAACCTACGGAGCGGTCAAACCTAGTCAAATGAGCCTCCAGTAATAACCGAATTTAGAAATGTCATTTTGACCTTATAAATAGGTTGACAAAGGGGTATTGACAAAGGGGTAAAAGTCAATTCACTTTTACTATTTACCTTGCGAATTTCGAGAGTTTAGAGCAAAAAGGAGCGCAGCGAGGATGGTGATTCCAGTCACAGAGCATTGTGGGGAGATCGTGCGGACATTCAGGCAGCTAGAGGGCTCAGAGCCAGTGGTATGTACCCCTGTCCCACTTTGTAATTTTCTCATTTTGCATGTAATAATTAGGTTTATAGGGCGAATAACAAATGCACCGTGACGCATATGCGTTCGCGTTCGACGCATTCACCTTCACGTTTGACACATATGATGCGTCACGACGCAAGTGCTAAAGGGATTTAAGGCAGAACAGTCGTTTGTGTCGCATTTGACAAATACTGCGATGCGTTTGACCTATTGAGTTGTATTTGAATGCTTGAATGCCACAATCACCAATTTGCAACGCATTCATTATTTTGATCGACGCAATTGTTATTATGCGACGCATTCGCCTTGTTGTGATGCAATTATCAAATTTCATGATGCAAGCGTGAACATGCGACGCATTTGCGATGTTGGACTGCATTTGATGTACAAAATGACGCAGTTGACGTTTTGAGACGCAATTGCCTTAATGCGATGCATTTGCATTTGACCTTGACCAAAGTTGATTTTGATATTTGTGTAACCTTAGATGTTTGTGATAATACTAACAATTTGCTCAAAAGGTACTGACGACTTGTTTGGCATTTTGCAGAGGCAGCTTGCTCCGATTTACACACGTGAGAGCAGATCGACGACATTTCAGTTTGCTGACCAGTTGAGCTCGTGAGAGCGGCGATGATTGATGCGACTGGGATTATTCTATGTTGCTTACATGCCTGCCATTCGGGTAAATAGGGGATTACTGACTGCGTTGTGTGAGCGGTGGCATTCAGAAACCTACTCCTTCCACCTGCCGACAGGTGAGGCCACTATTACTTTAGAGGATGTCTACCGGATTCTGCGAGTGCCGATTTGAGGGGAGCGGATCATCTACGACCCTTGTCATGGCAGTGCCAGACCTGAGGGGAGCGGATCATCTACGACCCTTGTCATGGCAAGCAGACCTTCCGAACCTACTACCGAGATTAGGGTGCAGGACTGAGCATCCAGGGATATGAGATCAGATGGGAGTTCATGGAAGAACACTATGGTCACTTTGATGCATTCCTTACGACCTTGATTGCAGGTATTTTGGTTCCTAACTGTCGGGGACACAGATTCCCTATTGGCTGGGGAGACGTCCTGGTTGGTATGAGATGAGACAGAACCATTTATGCCTGGGGTCCCTATTTGCTGGGGACACTTTACCATTAGTTGCACGATGTTGCCTACAGGAGGGAAGAGAGTATCTCCTGCGGGACTACTTTGATGATGATCTGGGCTTGGGAGCACATTGCAATATTTCGTCCTCCCATTCAGAGACCACAGTTGGCTGAGGGGATGCCCTATGACTATTACTATTCCGGTGCATTACAGCAGACACAGATGGGTGAGACTGGTTGGTGGCGGCATAGGATTGACATGATGGTGTCTTTCATCTAGAGACCATACAGAGACTGCGGGTAGTGGGACGATGAGGACGAGCACCTTAGCCTTTGTAGACAGTATAGGTATTTCATTAGGAGGACCGTGCATACCTCACTTATCATCAAGATGTATTTGCCACAACGTGTCCTTAGGCAGTTCAGAGAGCATCAGGGTGTACCTACAGGGACAACTAAGTATGCCCGATCATCTAGAGAGTATGCTTGGGGACCAACCATCCCAGTGGCCTTCATAGAGCAATAGATTGATGGGCTAGGAGCCCAGGCATGGGGATGGAGAGGTGGATAGCCGATCCTAGGACCACACAGACTATGATTTATGGTGGCAGGCACACAGACTAGTGCCGTTGACAGATCCTGATGGGGCGGTCATGCGGTGGCGGGTGAGGCAAAGGGCGAAAAGGAGGGTAAGGCAATAATGGGGGGGGAGAGGCGGGGGATGGAGGGGGGATGGAGGTGGGGAAGCGAGGACGAGGCGGGGACGGGAAAGGGGCCAGCAAGATGGATGAAAACAAAGCCGGAAAGATCGAGTCATCATGGAGGGAGATAGGAGATAGGTCCTCCTCAGGATTTGGAAAAATGGAATGACAGATGGAGGGATGGAAAACCAGAGGGGAAAGAAATGCCATAGCCTAGGTTAGATCATTCAGTCAGAGTGGATGGGCCCGCCGGGACATGAATCCGCCAGCAGGACTCAGCTGGGACAGCACACAGTTTGTGGAGTTATGTACAGGGCCTACAAGGGATATGGCTCACGAGTTGGCCAGGGTGAGCACGAGATTGGGGTAGTACAATAAATTTTATGAGTAGGCAGTGCCACCTGAGCGACGGGATCCTACCTTGTCACGGTCATAGACGAGGACAAGCAGTGGCCATAGATCAGGTAGTGCCAGTGGCAGCAGGAGTCATACCAGCGTTGGAGGGTCTACCTTGACAGGGCACACATCAGGGCATAGGTCACATCACTCACACCGGCACACCTCGAGTCACCCTTCAAGCCATAGTCATGGGTCGACTGGTTCAGTACAGAGGTCAGTACAGGGACAGCCACTAGTTGTTGATCCATCTACTTCTCAGAGTTAGGCAGCAGTGACATCACAGATGTTCATTACCATGGAGATGACACCCTCATTCTCAGTTCCACCAATAGCACAGATAGAGGTTGCTACAGGTTCACCTATGATTTCAGTACCAATGACAGAGCTTCCACCTCCACACTCTTCGCCACAAGGGGATGATGAGAGTCTACCCTAGGGGCATGCTTGTTTTTACAACACATTATGTATATTATTGAGCCTGTGAGCTCCATTTTTGGGATATCTGTTGACTCTATCATGTGACATTGTACATTTTTGAGAGGGTATTTATATGATGATGTAGTTTTGACGCAGCCTACATGTGTATTATGTGATGTTCTTTGATTTATGCATATGATGTGATGTCCTCTGTATGATGCTTAATTTATGATGCCATGTATGTCCTATGATGTGTACTTATGATTATGATGCCATGATAATGTAGTGCTTACTTATATGAGATGATGATGATAAAAATATGCCTAATGTATTTATGAAATGGGTGCAATGTTGATGATTATGTTAATGCACTTTTTATGATTATGTAAATGCTATGGATGATGTATGTATGGACCTAATGCAATGTTTATATGATCATGTATGCACTCATGTTTTTGTATGTCACAGGATATCATCAAGAGATGAACGAAAGAGGAGGACCAGACTGATGATAGAAGATGACTAGACCGATGAGAGAAGAGGACCAAACCGATGGAGATGCATGTTAGTTCATAGACCAAATCCTTCAAAGCTTTACCGTAGGACTTTAATATTATTGATCTTAATCATCATTGGGCAGACTATTGTAATGGCCCACAAACACCATGATATGACATAGATCAAGGCGTGCAAGGTCGTACCATTACATAAGACCAACAGTCACAGACAAGGATGATCATGACTCATACTCAGAGCATGATTGCCCCAATCTTTTTGTCATAATCAACCATAAGCAGAAAAAGAAAGAAAACTCATGAAACATCGTTGCTTCTCTAAATCTTGTTTCCAAGACATTCTTGAGAAACTAGCGACATGATTGCCAAAAATATAACAAAATAGAGCCCTTATCCTAATACGTCGTTGTTTTTCTAAATCCCAGAATTAGGACCTTGCTAAGAAACTAGTAGTCATGTGTGTCAATCATCATGATATGTTGTTGCTTCTCTAAATCCTGGTAGTGGGATCTCGTTGAAAAACTAATAACATGATAAAAAGCCAAAAGACAAGTGTCAAATGTTTGCCAAGTGCGTCTGGATATCTATTGTTCTGATGTCAAGACGCCATGTTTGATAGTGTCGAGATGCCAAAATGTTTAAAGTTTTGATGATCTTAGATGAAAAATGTCGAGAATTGCCGAATTTAGGAAGGACACATCCTGAATAATGTTGATGTCAAGAGGATTTGATCCTTAATAGTTGAAAGGGGTCTCTCGAAATGATGATGATGCCTAGGAAGGACACATCCTAAGGCATAGATGATAGAGTTGGTTCTTCAGAAGGACACATCTGAAGAATACTGATGTCACGAGGAGTGATCCTTAGATGTCAAGAGGATCACTCAAAAATGTTGAATGACAATTACGATGCCTAGGAAAGACACATCCTAAGGCATGGATGACAAAGGTTATCATTCAGAAGGACACATCCGAAGAATAACCAGGGGTTGTCAGTTTGACAGGTTATGGGGATTTGACTTGTTTTGACCGATTTTGACTTGTGCTGACCAGATGTCGCTATTGTCATGATGATATGTGCCGATGAGATTGTCATGCTGCAATAATGATTGCCAAAATTTGCTTGATGAGTTTTGTTCGCTTGGGAAAGATTTGTGTTGTCTTGAAGACTTTTTGACATGTGTGCCAGTGTGATGTCATGAACCCTAATGGACTAACCTAGTACGGCCTCAGGGGCTCATCGACAGATGGCCTTGCCTACGTCATACACTCAGAGACCTCATAGTTCGACATGACCAATGACTTTGTATCAATGACCAAAGATTGTGCCATGATTTTATTTTGACAAACCTAAAAGGACTGACCTAATGTCTCGGGGACTCGAAATTGAGTCTTGCCTACGTAGCAAATGCGCAGAGATAACGTAGTTCAAACAAATGATGAAGACTGATTGAGATGACTGAATTTGACAAGAGATGATCATGTGTTTGTGTTTTTCGAGCAGTCTGATGTTTTGTTGTGGTTTTCTTCAAGACGTTTTATGATTTTTAGGTCTTTCTTGACTTTTATGATTTTTTGGTCTTTTGGGACTTTTATGATGTTTTGGTCTTTTTCCGGGACCTTTTATATGTTTTTGTCTTTTAGGACTTTTATGATGTTTTGTCTTTTTGTCATTTTATGATTTTTTTTTGGATTTTGACATTTAAGAGGATCGTGAAAAATGCATATAACTGATACCTACACATGAGAATCCAAGGAAAAACATGATTGTGCCCCTAGTCAAGCTGAATACCAATTGATAGGTGATGACAACGTTGTTTGACGTGGGAAGGATGCATCCCAAAAAAATGTGAGGACGATGACGATAATGTGATGAAAGTATGGAGGTCTATAGCCAGACAAGGAATGCAGTCAAGTAAAATTTTAGATAATGTGCTTGTATGGATTAGACTCATTGCATTTGGAATGACTTCGTTAGGACTAGATGGGATGATGATTATCCTTAGACCGTTTGACAAGGGAAAGCCAAGATAGGTGACATACATGAAAGGATAAGAGGTGGCCTTGGTAAAAAATGGGAGACATGAGACTAAGGGAATTGTCATATGATTTTCAGGGACTATGTCATATAAGGACAATAAGACTATGACAGTCAATGACATGATGTTTCATGAATTGTGTATGACCGAAGGATAAACATGTCACGATTTTTCCCAAAGCATCATTTATGCGTGCCAGTTTTATGTCAAGACTGAGGTAAGAGGGAAAAATGCATGGAAATGATAGGGCTTATATGGACGTCAATGTCATGAGGAAGGCATGGGAAAATGAGACGACTTGTCCCCAAGTGTAAAATTCCACATAGACGATTTATTTTACACATAACGCCTGTTTGCCAGGTTTTCATCATGGTACTTATCCAAGGTGCCTATTTGCCAGGTTTTCACCATTGGATGAAAATTTTCTCTTTACTATTTTCTTGACTTTTTGATTTCACCAAGATGCCTGTTTGCCAGGTTTTCATCAAGGTGACAATTTTTTTTATCATTTTTCAATTTTATTTTTTTTGTATTTATGATTTTGTGGATAGCCTGGATGCTTTAGATGACCACTGCCTATTCTGAATTCACTGACGATGTCGATGTAGAGAGTGGTGCCATGATATGCCAATAATATCCTGTTTGAAGTAGTTGTCTTGTTAGGATTGTAGCACTTGTATACAACTGATTGATGTCATTGTGATCCTTTCTGATACTAGAGTTGGCCTTATCAGAATACGCACATTGCCATAGAGTGCCATGAGATTCCTTGCGGTAAAGAGTTGCTGCCAAGATGTGATGGATTTGTGACGTGGGATCATTGGACTTTAGACGAGATGTAGGGTTATGATGAATGATGGTAGACGTGGAAAGATTGTTTGGACATTTGGATGAATGACTTTTTATTTTCCAAACTTGGGATGGTGGATGACGGATTTTGGAGGGATGGTGTTTGGAACCAAACTTTTATATGCCTTGATTGATGACCATTTTGAAGGAGGTGGACATTTGTTGTATGTGGGAGTCCTCTTGTCTTGTGTCTCCACATTGTAATTGACTTTTGTATTTGACTTGGTGTCTTTGTTTGATCCATCTTTCTTTGGGATCCATTTTAATTTCATTTGTCCACTTGTCCTTTTGTTTGATTCAATGGCCTTTGACATTTGATTTTGATCTTTTGACTTGTAAGACTTTTTTTTTGTTGGTCCCAAAGGGGAGGTTGATTCATGATAGAATGATGGTTTATGGTGTGGGTGGACGGGGTGTTGGCAACAATCTTATGACTAGGATTTCTCATGGATTCCATTTTGACATTTGTATCTGATAAGGTTGCCCCCAGTATCGAGGAGGTTCCACTGACATCATTTGATTTTTGTATTTTCTGTATTGGTTCTAGAATGCCTTGCTTGTGTATGCCTAGTCCTTTGCCTTGATATTGCATGCTTTGACAGATTCTGTTTGTGATGGGGTATTTTTTGTTTTGAAAGCAAGATGCTAACCCATCATTAGGTATGTGGATACTGTCACTTGTAATATTTTCATCTGCAAGAAATCCTTCTCTGACAAAGATAGATGACCCTAGTTGATAAAGTGTCTTAGCTTCATTGTCATGTTGGACATATTCCTGACTGATATCTTTGGTCTGATCGTGTGACATGTCAGGTTTAGATGATTTTGTTGGTGCTTCCAAGGCAATGTCAAAGCCATCATTATGTTTAGTGTCATAGAGTCCAATTATTTTAGCTATAACTTGATCATATGCAAGCATGTCCCTAGTGGAAGATTCTTGTGTTGGAGGAATATCGTCTATGTGTCCCATGGAGGCAAGTGTCTCATCGTGGGAAGTATCAATAGTCGAGGCCTTTAGAAGGTCAGAAAGTGTTTGATCATGAATGGCGTAAAGGTCAAGGAGTGGATCATCTTGGATTTCTTGGTCAACAATAGGGTCTTGGTTAAAGATGGGGTTGTCGTAGATGATATAATCAGAAATGGAATTTTTGTTAAGGATAGGTGTGTTTTGGATGTCATGATTATTTTGAAGGACATCTTGAATGGAATTTGAGATAGGGTCATGGGATGGACTACCTTGTTCTTAACATGAGGGTGACATTATAAGGTCATGCTTTGGACTTTCATTTTGACATGTATCCTCAAGTTTATTAAATGGGATTTGAATTTGGACTATGATAGAATTTTCATGACTAGATGTGGCTTGTGAGGGGGTGACTTGAAAAGGATTAGGAGAAGACGTGGGGACTTGGACTGGACTATTATGTGAAGGACTAGGATAGGACATGGGGACTTGGATTGGACTAGTATGTGAAGGACTAGGATATGACATGGGGACTTAGACTGGATATTTCGTGGAGTCTTGGACTGGATTAATATGGTATGATGTGGGGACTTGGCATGAGTTGGTAGATGGTTGATAAGGCATGTAGACTTGGATGGGATTGATAGGTGAAGAGTCAGAATATGACGTGGAGGTTTGGAATGGATTAGTGGACAGTTGGCTTCCCTTGTCAAGGTTAGGATAAGGGTGATAAGTGGACGTTTGTTGTGAATTACTGGTAGGATTTATGTCAAGTGACTGTTGATGGTGAGGGTAGACGGATGGAGGTGGCAAAGTATTTATGTCAAAGCCTCATGGTAACTTAGCCCCCTGGTCCAAAAGCATGGCTAGATACCTTTGAGGGTCGCGTAAGATTGAGTTTTTGACAAAGGAGACTATATCAGGATTTTGCGCTACAGCTTCTAAGTCTTTTGCATATACTCATCCATTTTGGTCTCTTTGTATGAATAGTTCAAAAATGTTTTGTGATGAAGATGGCATGTTTATGGAAGATTGCATGTTCATGTTGTGAAATGGATCAGAAAAGTTCCAATGTTTGATTTGATTGTTTCTAGATGTTTGACCATTGTTTGGTTTGTTTTATTATCTAGAAAACACTTGCAAACATGATATTTTGACTATAAGCAAGCACACATGAGACAAGTACAATCCTATGGTTAGGCTAGGACAATATTCGCTAGATTCCATGTGGGTTTCCCCAACCGCATATCTGTAGCGTGTGAATTCAGAAGCTTGGCTGCACGAGCTACCCCTTACAGTGCACTCTCTTCTCAAGCCAACCAAGCTTCCAACCCCCATGAAACTCCCATGGTAGATTGATCACCTCTACTACAGACTGCGAAAGTGTGGATGCCTTCACACCGACCGGTGCTGCGCTAGCAAATAGAAGGTTTTTGGCTTACTACACAAAGGTGTTTAATTCGGGACCCCCATTCGAGTGGACATATATGGGGCAAGAGATTAATCACCAATTAGGTGGCACTCCAGCCTAAAGAGGTTAAGCTCAACAGGGTTTAAGGGAGTACTACTCTGTTCGTATGACATATTCGCACTCATAATCTTAGGTTTTCCCTTAAGATTCACATTTATATACCGATCGGGGGTAGCTTGGCCTTAGCTCTGTTTCCGGTTTGAGTTGCGTTGGGGTGATGAAATCCCCAGATAGGCCCAATTTCTAGAGTTAGTAACCATTTCTCTTACACCCAAGATCGGTCAAAAGCGCAAGGGGAGAGGATACTCTGATATACTAAGTCGTGAGATTAATAACATATAAAAATGGGTCTGGTTTTTTTATCACCAAGTTTTCACAAGGTGAGAGCATACTCACCTACCATTTTGCAAACACACTCAGACATAGAAGAAAGACAAGTTCATTTTAATTGCACCAAAGGAAATGTGTATTATACTAAAAAAGACAAACACATTGTTTTGATGTTTAGTCTTTGACATTCGAACCTGCAAGACCACACATTAGTAGTTTGATAATGATCTTCAACTATCAATCTGCAAAAATAGTTAGATGCATCATTTTTGTCCAATTGATCCAATGTGTCCTTTGAAGTGTTTATTTTCTGCACATGCACAAAACCAACATCAAACCCTAACAAGATACTTGATCACTACTGTTAGAGGGTTAGCGAGTCACAACAAATCTGATTTTTAGAAAAAAATTTGATATTAAAATTAAAAATACAAAAAATAAAGCCTATCTAAAATCTCAAGAGGTTTCCAAAAATGTAACTAAATCAGAAAAATTTGTTGTTTTACACCTGAAATTATTTTTTTATGAAAAATCATAAAAAAATTATAAAAAATACAAAAAAACTCTAAAAATTCTGATTTTTGGACTGGAGTCGTTTTATGTCATCCCAAATCTGTAGAAAAAAAATTGTGAGTATATCTACAACTGTAAGTGAGATATATGCAAATATTTTTTAAACCCCAATTTTAAAAGATCTATTTTTTGACTAATAATTGTGCTTCCAAATTTAAAAGATAAAGAACAGATCCCTATTAAAATATAGAGAGATTTCCAGAAATGTAAACATATCTAAAAAACTTGATAATTTTCTCTCAAAATTAATTTTTTATGAAAAACAGAAAATAAATTATAAAAAATTACAAAAAGATCCAAAAATTATGATTTTTGGCATGAAAGTGTGTGATGTTGTCCCCAAGCTGCAAAAAAAATTTTGTGAGAAAATACACAGCTGTTCGAAAGTTATGGTCAAATATTTGGGAACTAGGGCTTTATCCAAACCTCCAACAAAAAAAAACAAAACTTGCAACAAAAGAATCCAACTCTAAGATTTTTCAAAATGTGTTAAAATATGTCAAGTTCACCAAATGTATCAATGAATTAATTTCTTAAGGTTAGATCATGAGATAAACTAACATATAATGCATATAATCCAAAGATCCTATCAAGAACAATGAAAACAAGAACAATTATACCTTTGATTCGCAGGAGTTTCCATGATTCACCTTGATAGTACCTTCTTACTTGCTGATTGTGTTGCCCTCAGATTCGACGTGCGAGCAATCTGAAAATAAATGCCTAAATCCTACACAAGCTTTGAAGGATTTGAATCTAAATGCCTATGCCTATGTCTATGACAAAATGACTCTAAAATGCCAAATTAATCTAAGTATTAATATGACAGAATATTGTAATCTATGTGCGTAATGTAGAAATGAGAGGAAGATGGAATTTTATAGAAAATATCATTTTGAATGGACAGATTAGATTAACTTCTGACCAAGACCTAAAATCAGAGGCCAGTTGTCGACAATCCCTAATCAGGGTTAGGGAAAAATCCTTAAATGAGTGGTCAAGATGCCATCTAAGAGAATCAAATCGGCAGTGGAGAATAAATGAGATAAATTAATTAGAAAATAAAGATTTTCGACAATCAAGAAGATAAAGACTGCCTGATTTGTGAGATTTGAAAAATCAAGAGAGGCAAGTTAATTTGAAGATCAATTTGATCCGAAGAATAAAGGAATTTTTTAGAAGATTAGTTACTATTTTGAATTAAATTAATTCAAATAATGATTTTGTGAGATAATAAATAATCTTTTTCAGATTATTTACCAAATTGGACTGATAGTTAAGAAAGTGACATTTTAAATATTTTATTTATTTAAAATGAGAGGAATATTAATTTTGACAATTAAATAATTAAATATAATTATTTAATTTAGCAGATAAGATTAATTATTAAATAAATTACTTAATCAATTCATTTAATTATGACAGTTAGTGACATATTAAATAAATAAATAAATTTATTTATTTAATGTCGGGAAGAAATATATGACAAAGGGTAATTAAATAAATGTTAATTAATGACATATTTAATAAATAAATAAAATTTATTTATCTAATAATCATGAAGAATAAAAGGACATGAATTAATTAAATAATTATGAATTATTTAATCAATAGTCGAATGTGGACCAAGGATATAATTAAATGTCATAATTATGCTAGAACAAAAGTGGTAAAAATGAAGCTTGCAGGCCTAGGTCATTTTTAAGTGTCTACAAGTTTTAATTGCTTAGTCTTTTTGGCAGCTTTTTGTCCTTGTAAAGGGTTTCAAGGCCCCTTCAAAACCTGATTTTCTTTATCAAAAACCTAGTACCTCAAGGGCTCATCGAATGATGGCATTGCCTATGTTATACATGTAGAGGCAACATAGTTCGACTGGACTTGGACTAACATGACTGATTCTGACCCTATTTTTGGTATTTTTGAAAGATTATTTGGATTTTTTTTGGGTTTTTGACATGTTTTGATTTTTTTTCTTTTTGAGATTTTTTTTTGTCTTTTTGGGAATATTTGATTTTTTTTTCTTTTGGGGATATTTGATTTTTGTGGATTTTTGAAATAATGACCTCCAATAGCAAGTGTAGGATCCAATAAAGAAGTAGGTCAAGTACTTGTCCCTAGTTGGGAATAGGACCACTTTATTAGGGGTGAAGTGGATAAGTGTTATTATGGGTGGGTATGGAAAGAAAAAGATGTGAGGTGTCAATTGTTCCAGGTTATGGGAAGGACAACAAAGTGTTATTATGGATGACTTGAAAAGGGTGAAGGTGAATTTATTATGAGTGGAGGAGGGGTGGAAAATTTGATAGAATGATGGTAGATGAAAGAGAAAAGATCAACTACATATGGTGCCTGTTTGCCAAGTTTTCATCATAGTACTTATCCAAAGTGCTACAAAATTGGTTTTCACTATTGGATGAATTATTTCTCTTTATTATTTTCTTGATTTTTTGGTGTCACCAAGATGCTTGTTTGCCACGTTTTCATCAAGTTAACAATTTTTTTATTTTTTTTTGTATTTTCTTGGTTTTTACATGGCTCTCTGAAGCTAGGTGTGGAATTTGCACAAGTGCAAGCTATTGATAGGCTCAGGAAATGATTCCCCTTTAGGATTTGAAAGATGATATGCTCCTAATTTGAATACTATTGTGATGATGTAGGGACCCAACCAATTTGGTTCAAACTTTCCTAGTTTCTCTCGTTCTACTTGATTCTTGGTATTTTCCATTAAAACTAGGTCACCAATGTCGAAGTGTCAAACCAAAACTTTCTTTTTATAGCTACAATGGAGATGGCTTGGGTAAGCTTGCAAATGAACCAATGCATTTTGTCTCCATTCATCTAACAGTTCTAACTAATGTAATCTAGATACACAATATTCTTTGTCATCATTGAGCCCTTGCATGGATACTTGTAGGGAAGGAAACTCAACCTCTATAGGTAATATGGCCTCAAAACCAAAGACTAAGGAATATAGAGTGGCTCTTGTGGGAGTACAAATATTGGTATGATAGGCCCATAAGGCAGGATTAATTTGAAGGTGCCAGTTACAACAAGCATCATTGAGAATCATTTTAAGGATTTTGATAATGGTTTTTTTAGATGCCTTGGCTTGGTCATTACCTTATGGATAGTATGGAGTGGCGAAGTGCTGTTGGATATGGAATTTCTCACATAACTAGCATAAATCTTGGTTCTTAAAAAGATGTTCATTATCAGTGATGATGAACTATGGGACACCATATCATAAAATAATATAATTAAGGATGAATTTTGAGATTTGTTTGCCAATAATGTATGTCATGGGAACAACTTCAATCCATTTGGTAAAGTACTCAATCATGTTGATAATGAACTTATGGCCATTAGTTGAAGTGGGATGGATTTTATGTATGAGGTCGATTCCCCATTGGGCGAAGGGCCATGGTGATATTATTAGTTATAACTTTGTAATCAAGGATTTATTTTAGGTTTAGATTAGGATTGTTAGTAGTAAATCAATAAAGACAATGAAACCCAAAGATCTTACAAAACACAATGGAAGTAAATGAAAGAACAATTATACCTGATCGCCGAGACCTCCATGATTTACTTTTGTAATACCTTCTTACTTGTTGGTTAACATGTTGCCCTCAGATTCGTTGTGTGAACAATCTGCAAACGTCTAAGTCCTACACCAAGCTTTGAAGGATTTATGCAATGTCTAAATGTCTATGCCTATGACTATGATTGCCAATGCAAAAATATGCTAAGACTTGATAAAATAAAAACAATAATTGTTGAAATTGCTATGAAATCTAAGTGTGCAAATGCCTAAAATGTAATGTGTCTGTGCGTGTTTGTAAAATGTCAGCGTGTACCCCAAAAATGAGAGGAAAATGGCATTTTATAGAAAATGCCATTTCGGATGGACGGGCGAGATTGACTTCTAAGAAGGACCTAGAATGAGAGGTCCAAATTAAATATGAGAATCCCTAATTAGGGTTAGGGAAAATTCATTAATCGAACGGTCAAGATAATATCTCAAATAATCAGATCGATGGTGAAGAATTAATGAGGAAATTATTTAAAAAATAAAGATTTTCAAAAAATCAAGAAGATAAGATTGTCTGATTTGTGAGATTCAAAAAATCAAGAAGATAAGATTTGAACTGAAGATCAGATTTGGAAAATCAAGAATCTACTCAATTACTTGATTTTTAGAAGATTAGTTACTATTTTGAATTAAATTAATTCAAAATATGGATTTTATGAGATAATAAATAATTGATTTTCCAATTATTTACCAAAGTGAACTGTCAGTTAAGATTGTGATGACATTTTAAATAATTAATTTATTTAAAATGAGAGGAATATCAAATTGGCAATTAAATAATTAAATTTAATTATTTAATTTAGCAGATAAGACCAATTAATTAAATAAATTAATCAATTTATTTAATTAAGACAATTAGTGACATATTAAATAAATAAACGTAATTCATTTATTTAATAATCGGGAAGAATTAATGAATAAGGATAATTAAACAAATTTAGAAATTTATTTAATTATAGGGAGACTTAGAGAATTAGCGACACATTTAATAAATAAATAGAATTTATTTATTTAATAATCATGAAGAATAAAAGAACATGAATTAATTAAATAATTATGAATTATTTAATCAATAGTCGAATGTGGACTAAGGACATAATGAAATGTCACAATTATGCTACGATGAAAGTGGTAAAAATGAAGCTTGTAGGCCTAGGTCATTTTTAGGTGTCTACATTTTGCCCCTCTTTGTCATAATGTCACTTGTCGTGTTGTGACAAAGAAAACAAGTCAAAAATATGCCCTAGTAAAGTTACGGAGTATCATTGCCCCTTCGAGAAATTTTCAAATTTTGGGTCGGTGACAGAAAAATTTGCAAAGGGTCCCGATAAATCAACTTGGTGCCTAGAAAAACAATGGCGCAGTCGGTTTTGGATTCAGACATGTTTAAGGTATCCAACGAGGTGGTCAAACTTGGTCAAATGACCTTCCAGTATTAACCTTGTTTGAGAAATGTCATTTTGACCTTATAAATAGGTTGACAAAGGGGTAAAAAGTCAATTCATTTCTACTATTTACCTTGTGAATCTCGAGAGCCTAGAGCGAAAAGCACAACAGTGAGGATGGTGATTCCAATGTCAGAGCATCATGGAGAGATCGTACGGACCTACAGATGGCCAGAGGGCTCAGAGCCAGCGGTATGTACCCCTAACCCCCTTTGTACTTTTCTCATTTTGCGTGTCAATTTTAGCTTTCTAGGGCAAATAACAACTGCGCTGCAACGGAACTGCGTTCGCGTAAGCTACAATCGTCTACGCATTCGACGCATATGATGTGTCACGATGCAAACAACCAATTAAACATAGGGTGAGCGAGGTATTGCGCCGCATTTGATAAAAACTGTTACGCATTCGCCTAATCGAGTCGCATATGAGGCTTGGAATGCCGCAATTGTCAATTTGTGCCACAATTGTTCATTTGAACGATGCATTCGCCCTTTTGGGTCACAATTGCCAGACTTCGTGATGCAATTGTTATGATGTGATGCATTTAGGCAACCAAGCGACGCAACTGTCATGTTGCGACGCATTTGCATATTTTAAAGACGCAATCAAAAATTTGAGACGCAATTGCCATAACGCGATGCATTTGATTTTTTCCTGTATTGAGACTAATTGTGATGCTTGTGAAACCCTTAATGCTTTTGATGATGCTGTCGGTTGTCTAGAAAGTACTGATATATTTTTTACCTTTTTGCAGAGGTAGCTTGCCCATATCTACACGCGAGAGAGTAGACCGGCCACGTTTTAGTTTTTCGACTAGTTGAGCCTGCGAGAGTGGCAACGATTGATGCAAGTGGGCTTATTATATGTTTCCTACATGCTCGCCATTTGAGTGAACAGGGGATTACTGACTGCGTTGTGCGAGTGGTGGCATTCAGAGACTTGTTCGTTCCACCTACTGACAGGTGAGGCCACGATTACTTTGGAGGACGTGTACCAGATTCTGCGAGTGTCGATCCAAGGGGAGCGGATTGTCTACGACCCTCGTCATGGTGAGTAGACCTTCCAAGCTTACTATCGAGATCAGGGTGTAGGATTGGGTATCCAGGGTTATGAGATATGATGGGAGTTTATGGTAGATCACTATGGTCACTTTGATGCCTTCCTTGTGACTCTGATTGCCAGTATTTTGGTTCCCGACTGTCAAGGACACGGATTCCCTATTGGCTGGGGAGACGTCCTAGTTGGTATGAGATGGGACAGGACCGTTTATGCTTGGGGACCTTGCCTACTGGGGACACTCTACCATCAGCTTCATGATGTTGCCTACAGGGGAGGAGAGAGCATCTCGTGCAAGACCACTTTGATGATGATCTGGGCTTGGGAGCACATTGCCATATTTCGTCCTCTGATTGACAGACCACCATTGGCTGACAGTATGCCGTATGCTTATTACTATGTCGGTGCCCTACAATAGACTCGGACGGGTGAGACAGGCCAGTGGCGACACAAGATTGACATGATGGTGTCATTTATCTAGAGGTCGTACAGAGACTATGAGCTGTGGGATGATGAGGACGAGCACCTTAGCCTTTGCAGACAATACAGGTACCTGATTGGTAGGACAATTCAGACATCTCTGATTATTGAGATGTATCTACCACAGTGTGTTCTAAGGTAGTTTGGAGAGCAGTAGGGTGTACCTGCGGGAATAGCTGAGTATGCCCGGTCTTCCAGAGAGTATGCTTGGGGACCAACCATTCTAGTGGCCTTCGCAGAGCAGCAGATTGATGGGCTAGCAGCCCAAGCATGGGGATGGAGAGGTGGGATATCCGATCCAAGGACCACAGCAGACTATGACCTATGGTAGCAGACACACATGCTAGTGTCATTGATAGATCCAGATGGGCCAGCACCGGTGGGCCAGCCCGGTCAGTGGCCTCTGTGCGAGGCGGATAGGGAAGCTGGAATAAAAATCCCTCGCTGCTCGAAAGAACAAAAGATCCGTCGACAGAACAAACAAATCGAAATCCCGGCGAAATCGAAACAAAACCAACATGAAATCAAGGATCATAAAAGGATCGTCTCGAAAGTCGATCGAGATCAGTCAGTGAGAGGAGAGGGAGTAGAGGTGGGTGTGGGAGGATAGGAGGTAGAGGTGGGTGGACAGGAGGAGGAGGCAGAGGTGGGTGAGGATGTGGCAGATGACAATGATAATGAGGACGATGCCATGGATGAGGCCGAGAGACTCCTTAGATGGCAGATGGTGGAGGGAGAGGAGGATATACCATCCTCCTCAGGATTTCCCCAAGATGCCACCGTAGATCAGAGGATGGCCGACCTACAACAGAGACTAGATGATAGCCTGGCACAGGTTAGATCACTACAGTCAGAGTTAGAGGTAGTCTGGGTAGAGCGAGATCAGGCAGTGATCCGCCAATAAGATGCGGCTCAGTGGTGCACACAGTTTGCAGCATTATGCATAGGGCCTATAGGGGACATGGCTTGTGAGTTGGCTAGGGTGAGCATGAGATTGGGGCAGTATCTGACATTGTATAAGCAGGCAGTGCCACCGGAGCGACGAGATCCTATTTTGTCTCGGTCACAGTCGAGGACATGCAGTGGCAGCAGGAGTCACACCAATGTCGGAGGATCTACCTCGACAGGGTACACATCAGGGCACAGGTCACATCACTCACGTCGGCACACCCCGAGTCATAGCCATGGGTCGGCTGGTTCAGTGCAGAGGTTAGTACTGGGACAACCACCAGTGATAAATCTGTCCACCTCTTAGAGTCTGACAGTAGTGACATCACCGATGTTTGTTACCGTGGAGATGACACCTTCATTCTCAGTTCCCTGGGTAGCATAGACAGAGGCCGCTACAAATCCACCTATCGTTTCAGTGCTAGGTTAAGAGCTGCCGCCACCACATTCTTCACCACAAGAGGATGATGAGAGTCTACCCTAGGAGTATTTTGTTATTATGACACACTATGTATAGATTATTGAGCCTGTGAGCTCCATTTTTGGGATATCTCCTGACTTTATCCTGTGACATTGTACATTTTTGAGATGATACTATATGATGATGCAGTTTTGATGCGGCCTACATGTGTTTATGTGATGCTCTTTGATTTATGCATTATGATATGTATGATGTTGATTTATGATGTATAATGCATGTCTTATGATGGCTATTTGTGATTTTGATGCCATGATGATGCGATGCTTATTTATATGACAATAATAATGACATGCGTAATGTATTTAGTAAAAGATGCAATGTTGATGATTATGTTAATGCAATGTTTATATGATCATGTATGCACTTATGTTTTTGTATGTCACAGGATATCATCATGAGATGGACAAGAGAAGACGATGAGACTGATGAGAGAAGATGACCAGACCAAAGAGGAGAAGACTAAACCGATGGAGATGCATGTTAGTTCCTAGACCAAATCCTTCAAAGCTTTACTATAGGACTTTTAATATTTATTGCTCTTAATCATCATTGGGTCGACTATTGTAATGGCCAACAAACACCAGGATATGACATAGATCAAGGTGTGCAAGGTCGTACCATTACATAAGACAAGCAGTCATAGACAAGGATGATCATGACTCATACTAAGAGCGTGACTACCCCAATCTTTTTGTCATAATCAACCACAAGCAGAAAAAGACAAAGACAAATCATGAGACGTCGTTGCTTCTCTAAATCTTGTTTACAGAACATCCTTGAAAAACTAGCGGCATGATTGTCAAAATAAAAAAATAGAGCCCTTACCATGATATGTCGTTGTTTTTCTAAATCCCAGAATCAAGACTTCGCTAAGAAACTAGTAGTCATGCGTGTCAATCGTCATGATACGTCGCTGCTTCTCTAAATCCTGCTTAGTGGGATCTCACTGAAAAACTAATAACATGATAAAAAACCAAAAGACAATTGTCAAGTGTTTGCCAAGTACGTTTGGATATCCATTGTTCTGATGTCAAGATGTCAGGTTTAATGACGATGAGATGTCCGAGTGTTAAAGCTTTGACGGTGTTCAAACGATAAATGTCCAGATTTTCCAAATTCAAGAAGGACACATCCTGAATAATATTAATGCCAAGAGAATTGATCTCCAAATGTCATGTGACGGTGTTGATGACAATGCCTAGGAAGGACACATCCTGAGGAATACAGGACATAGATGGTTCTTTAGAATGACACATCTGAAAAATATTGATGTCGAGAGGAGTGATCCTTAGATGTCGAGAGGATCCCTCAAAATGTTGAATGACAATGATGATGCCTAGGAAGGATACATCCTAAGGAATGAATGACAAAGGTTATCTTTCAGAAGGACACATCTGAAGGTTAACCAAGATTTGACAGTTTGATGGGTTATAATGATTTGACTTGCTTTGACCGAGTTTGACTTGTGTTTAATTATATGCCGATATTGTCATGATGATATGACTAACCTGTTAATGAGATTGTCATGTTGACATAATTGATTGTCATGATTTACATTTAGGAGTTTACCCCTTTGGGAGTGATTTTCTTTTCCTTGAAGATATTTTGATGTGTGTGCTAGTGTGGTGTCATGGACCCTAATGAACTGACCTAGTGCGGCCTCGGGGGCTCATCGACAGATGGCCTTGCCTATGTCATACACTCAGAGACCTCGTAGTTCAACATGACCAATGACTTTGTCCAAAGGACAGAAGTTTGAATCATGATTTTATTCCGACAAACCTAAATGGATTGACCTAATGTCTCAGGGACTCAAATGTGAGTCTTGCCTACATAGCAAGTGCACAGAGACAACGTAGTTTGGACAGATGACAAAGACTGATTGACTTGACTGACTTTGACAAGAGATGACACTACGTTTGCATTCTTCGAGCAGTCTGAGGTTTTGTTTGTGGTTTTCTTCAGGACGTTTTATGATTTTTTGGTCTTTTTTAGGACGTTTTACGATGTTTTTGGTCTTTTTTCAGGACTTTTTACGATGTTTTTGGTCTTTTTTTTAGGACTTTTTGCCAATGTTTTTGTCTTTTTTAAGGACTTTTTGCCAATATTTTTGTCTTTTTTTAGGACTTTTTGCCAATGTTTTTGTCTTTTTTCAGGACTTTTTGCCAATGTTTTTGTCTTTTTTTAGAACTTTTTTCCAATTGCCAAGATCATGTGCGACATCCACTACAATTTCATGATAAACATTTTTCCCCCAGTTAGGTCCAAGACTTAGCCATTTTTGAGGAACATGGACGGGATGTTGTTGGTTTACTAGATGGACAGTTGTCAGGACTTTATGTCAATCGTTTATCCACTATGACAGGTAGGGTACAATGTGGTGGCAATTTGCGTAATAATGGCTAAAATACCTTTCATCCTAGGCCAAGGTAGACAAAGTGACAGTAGATGACAGAGCAATGATTGATTACGCATGGCGCCTGTTTGCTAGGTTTTCACCATGGTACTTGTCCAAAGCGCCTGTTTGTCAGGTTTTCACTATTGAATGAATAATTTTTCTCTTTACTATTTTCTTGACTTTTTTATTTTTTTGGTGTTACCAAGATGCCTATTTTCCAAGTTTTCATCAGGGCAATAATTTTTATTTTATTTTTTGACATTTTTCAATTTTTTTATATTTTATGGTTTTTAACTCAATCCTCTTATGCTATGCATAGAACCTTCGGAGATGTAAACTGTTGATGGGCTCTGTCAGTTGTTCTCCATTGTGTGTGGCCAGCTGATAAGCTCCAGAACTGAAAGAAGATATGATAATGTAGGGACCCAGCCAGTTTGGTTCAAACTTTCTTGGCTTTTCTCTGTTAGCTTGGTTCTTGGGGTTTTGCATGAGAACTAGGTCGCCACTGTCAAAAAATTTGACCATAACCTTCTTATTGTAGCTGCGACAAAGATGGTTATGATATGCTTGGAGATGGTTTAGTGAATTTTTCCTTCTTTCTTCCAGCATTTCCAGCTCGTGCAAGCGTGATTGTCGGTACTCCTCTTCACTAGTTAAACCCTTTAGGGAGACTTGTAGCGAAGGAATTTCAACCTAAATGGGAAAGATGGCCTCAGCGCCAAAGACTAGGGCAAATGGAGTGGCCCCTGTGGGTGTACGAATGCTAGTTCGGTAAGCCCATAGAGCAGGGTTGAGTTGTATGTGCCAGTCACAGCCAGAGTCATTGACAGTCTTTTTTGGGATCTTGACAATGGTTTTATTTGATGCCTCAGCTTGACTGTTTCCTCGTGGGTAGTATGGAGATGAAAAATGGTGTTGAATGTGAAATCGCTCACATAACTCATGTATGTCTTAGTTTTTAAATGGACATCCGTTGTCAGTGATGATGGATTGCGGAAGGCCATACTAGAAAATGATGTAGTTAAGGATGAACTTGGATATTTGCTTGCTGGTAATATACGTCAATGGGATGGCTTCAATCCACTTTGTGAAATACTCGGTGGCGGTAATAATGAATTTGTGGCCATTGGATGAGGTTGGATGAATCTTACCCATGAGGTCGAGTCCCCATTGAGCAAAGGGCCAAGGAGAAGTGATCGGCCAAAGTTCTTGTGCTGGAGCATGGACCAAATCACTGTGAATTTGAAATTTGTGACAAGTCCTGACATATTCAATTGCATCCTTTTCAATGGTTGGCCAATAATACCCAAGTCTCGTTACTTTCTTAGCTAGATTAGGACCACTCAAATTAGACCCGCATATACCATTGTGCACCTCGCGTAAGGTCGTACGTGCTTTGTTGGTGTCGAGACATCTAAGGAGGGTGTTGTCAAAACTACGGCAGTAAAGGGTGTCACTGACGATGGCATACCTCACAAATTTTTAGATGAAGGACTTCCTTTGGTTATTGGACAGGTTCAGTGGAAGGGTTTGAGATTTTAGGTACTCATAAATATCCTGATACCAGGGAGAGTTGGGACCAACTAGTTTGCAAACCATTTCTGATTCTGGGATATCATATGCTAGTATCAAAAGTTGTTCTACTAAGAACTCAAATTGTGACACATTTTTAGGGATGTCCAAGAGAGAACTAATAGTAGCCATTGCATCAACTACCTTATTCTATGCCTTGGGGATTTGTTCAAAAGAAATCAATTGGAAGTATGTCAGGAAACTATCCACCATCCGCTTTTAGGGAAGTAACTTCTCATCCTTTGTTTCATAGTCATCATTCACTTGGTTGATAATGAGCTGGGAATCCCCGAAGACAAGCAACGTCTGAATTTTCCATTTGATTGCCATCTTGAGACTTGTGACTAGTGCTTCATATTCGGCAATGTTATTTGTACAAGAGAAGGCGATCCTGAATGACTTAGGAATTGAATCCCCCTGAGGTGTGATAAACAAGATTCCAGTGCCTAAGCCATGACCAGTATGAGACCCATCAAAATATAGCTTCCATGGTACCGTCGGTTCTGGATGAAAAATGGACTCATCGGGAAAATCAGTTACTAATGGATGAGTGACTTGAATTGGTGCATCCGCCAGTTGATCTGCTATTACTTGTCCTTTCATTGCCTTACACTCAACATATTGTATGTCATACTCGCTTAGTATCATGACCCATTTTTCCAACCGGCCTATTAATGCCACCCGACTTAAGAGATATTTCAGTGGATCAATCTTGGCAACCAGCTGTGTCTGGTGACTGAGCATATAGTGTCTTAGTTTTTGGGATACAAAGACAATAGCAAGGCATGCACATTGAATGTTTGTGTAGTTCAACTCATACCCTATCAGTGTGTGGCTGATGTAGTAGATGGCTCTTTCTTTTCCTTCATGATCATTTTGTGCCAGCAATGCCCCCAGTGCTGAACTAGTAGTCGAAATGTATAGGATCAGTGGCTTTCCATGAATGTGGGGCATGAAGACTGGTGTAGATAGTAGGTAATCTTTGATTTGCTGAAAGGCCTCTTGACATTTATCTGTCCATACAAAGGGGATACCCTTGCGCAACAGATACTGGAATGGGTGACACTTATCTGCCAATTTGGCTATGAAACGCCGAATATATTGTACCCTACCTTGTAGAGTTCTGAGTTCACTTATTCCTCTAGGTAGAGGCATGTCTATGATGGCTTTTACCTTTGCCGAATCAACCTCAATGCCTCTTCAGGAAACTATGTATCCCAAGAGTTTACCTGATCTGACCCCGAAAACACACTTCTTAGGATTTAGCTGAACTTTGTACTATTCGAGTCTCTTGAAAATTGTGTCAAGTACCTTCAAATGATCTTTCCTGTTACTAATTTGGCCAATAGGTCATCTACATAATCTTCCATTATTTTGTGCATCATGTCATGGAAGATTGTGGTCATAGCTCTTTGATATGTGGCACCTGCATTTTTGAGACCAAATGGCATGATGTTCCAATAGTATGTACCCCATGGGCAAGTAAATGCCGTTTTGTGCTGGTCTTCAAGAGCAATGCAGATTTTATTATAGTCGGAGAAACCATCCATGAGGGATAGCATCTCATATCCTACTGTAAGATCAACTATGATGTCAATGTTTGGCAGAGGAAAGTCATCCTTTGGGCATGCTTTATTTAGGTCTCAAAAATATGTACAGACACGGATCAACCCATTCAGTTTTGTGACTGGCACCAGATCAGAAATCCATTTAGCGTAGTCAATAGACCATATGAATCTAGCGTCTAGAAATTTCTTTAACTCGGCCTTGACCAATAGAGCAACTTGAGGGTGCATTTTGCGTAACTTCTGCTTGACTAGTTTAGCCTTAGGTAATAGTGGCAGATGGTGCAGAATCAGTTCTGGGTCCAATCCTGGCATGTCAGCATAGGACCATGCGAAGTTGATTTTTCGTTCTACAAAGAATTTATGAAATTTTGGTCTCTCTTCTTCGGTCAATGATGCAGCAAAGAGGACCATCTTGGGATCTTTTGTAGTTGATATGTTATCCTCTATTGTGTCTTTGATAAGCATGGCTGATTTTTCCTGTTGCACCAGGAGAAAGTCCAATCCTCCATCTTTGGGCACCTCAGAGAGGTTTTCACCCACAGATACGTCCTTTATTTTTACTATTTTATCGTCAAAAGGTGCCTTTCAGTTTTCACCTATAGACATTTCATTTTTTATTTTATTTTTACTTTTTCTTTTGTGACTAGAGGATGGAGTAGTCTCGTCAAAGTATGCCATGCAGTCTAAATGAATGGCGAATCCTGATTTGTGGTCCCCACTGGGTATTCCTTCTCGTAATCCCATAAATTCAGCAATTGCCTCATCATTCTGAAATGTGTCCAAAACCGGTGGTCCTTGTTGGTCCCAATCAACTAGCTTAGGGTAAACTAAGGAGATGCCATCGTCAATGCTGGTAAATTGAGGTGAGGATGCGAACAGCATGCAAATGGATTCAGTGATGTTGAAGATGAGATTATCATCATCCAACTCTACATTAGACTCTATCCAATATTCTCCTTCACTATTTGGTTCTTGTTCAATTTTGAATGTTTTCCAAAATCGTTGTTCAGAGGTCAGTTCCCCTGGTTTGACAAACAAATCATCAAGACAACAGTCACTTAGGGATCGTTCTGAGCCAAATTCCCACTCTTGGGAGTCTATTTCGGTGAGGGTTTCCCTAGTGGTATCAACACTTTTCGAAGCATGTACTTGCTCACTTGAAAGTCCAGAGGTATGTCGATCGTCATTGTCAGGTTATCCAAACCCTAATCCAAGATACTTGGGAATTTGAAAAGTTTCTATGGGTTCCCTTCGAACAATTTTATTTTTTCCTAGGCCACTAGTACCATTGTAGCCTTTGGCCTTCATTATATCATAACCCTTGCCATATTTTTGAACTGGTAATGGGGGCAGTGCAACAGTATCCTTATAGATCCATCCTGTAATGTCAGCAAGGTCTTCATTACTCATATCTCCCCACTTGATGAAAACTATTTTTGGTGGAACTTTGAAAGTTTCCCTAGGTTCCATTCTGAAACATGGCTGACCATATATCTTTGGAGACATGGGTATTGTTGTTATGTTGTATGTTGTATTTAGTTTGAACTCTCCACAGCTGAGGTCTTGGATTTTGACAGTGGATTCAGTCTTAGGGCTAGTGGAAGGTGGTGGTATGGCAGAAGATGTGGATGGAGCGGATGTGGAAGATGGCGTTAGTGTGGATGGGTCAATGTATTTGGATGACGAGGAGCCAGGTGCTTCTCGGTTAATAGGTACTTGGTTTTCAGAGATACCTCTTAAGTTTGTACAATATTGGAAAGGGTCGGGGTCTCCATATATGGTTATTTTTGTGCCATCAAATGGAAATTTTAGGAATTAGTGATATGTGGACGAAACGGCTTATATGGTAGTTCCAAATCCAGGACCTGGCGGGTCGTGTCCACAATGACCGGTCCCACTCTGATAGGGAGAGAGATAACGCCACATGAAGAGCGTTCCTCGTCATTGTATGCTTTGATCACTATACTCTTTGTTGGTCCTATGCACGCATCAGAGAACCCTAGAGCCTTAACCAATTTGAGGGAGCATATGTTCAATCCTATTCTGCCATCTACTAAACCCCATCTAACTTTGTGCTTGTGGACAAAAGTTTCTATGTGCAATGCATCATTGTGGTTGGTTTTAGGTGATGAGTAATCTTGATCTGAGAAGGTGACATGGTGAGGCATACTGAGATATCCCACCATGGTTTCAAATTGATTGACATCAATGTCCTTGGGGACCGACAACTCTAGCAGGGTTTTATCTAGGATCTCTTTGTGCGCTGGAGAGATACGAAGTAGCTCGAGTATAGAGATTTGCGTGGGAGTCTTTCCTAGCTGGTCGATGAGGTTGAACTGACTTTTGGGTTTCCATTAATGTGTGGTTAGGACAGGTTTTGGCTATTTAGCAGATGGAGCAGGTTGTGACTGTTTAGCAGATGGGCCCGGTATGGTGATTTTGGCTTGTCTAGCGGGAGGTGGACCAGCTATAGTGACATTTCCATTTCGAGTAGTAGCATTACATTAGGGAGCTCTCTTGACCGTAATGGTATTGATGTATTCATCATCAGTTCGGACATTACTTATAATTGGTCCACTAGAATAATCGTACTTGGCTCGGGCGAAGTTAGCTTGATTCTATGGACCTAAAGTGCAGGCCTTATGAGAACCATGGTCTTGCAGTGGATTCTTATGGATAGTATGATCTGAATTAGAGGAAAATTGTGATCCACCTACTTCGATGGTGCGACTTTCGATAAGATCTTGTATTAGGTTTTTCAATTGTCAACAATTAGAGGTTGTATGCCCTTTTGCTCAATGGTATTCGCAAAATGCATTGTCATTCCACCATGCTCATTAGAATTGTCCTGGGTCATATGGTTTTGGTTCTTGAAGTATGATGACCCCATGCTGGAGGCATTTCCTAAGGACTTCTTCAATGGGTTCACCCAAAGGAGTGTATGTGCGACCCCTAGGAAACTGTCTCGTCTGACGGAATTATCCCTGATTGTTTTGACCACTTTGGTTGTTTGAAGAAATATTGGGAGGAGGTGTCAATGTCGTTGTTGGTTTGTTTTGTTGTTGAACTCCTTTTAGGGCCAGTACAAGACCCACGATGTTTGCAGTCTTGGCGTCAACAACACCATCATTTGTAACGTGCTTATTTTTAACCCAATATTTTTTTTTGTTGGCGGGTGGATTGACGTTTGTGTTTTTGGGACTGTACCTCAGTTCTCCTTTTGCGATAAGGGCTTTCTCAATCTAGACCCCTTTTTCAACTAAGTCTGTGAAATTTGTGCAACAATGTATTTGTAATGCATATTTTAGGGGCCCCAAAAGTGTTTGGACAAATATAACAACTTTTTCTCTTTTGAGGATGTCAATGTGACATCGACTAGTGAGTCTTCTCCATTTTTGAAATAATGGGATAAATGTCTCACCAGAATCCTCTTGCATGAGATTGCACAAGCTAGTGATAGAGGTATCCATGTCGATGTTGTATGCATAATTTCTTATGAATTTTTGCTTAAGCTCATCCCATGTCTGGATATCCTTTTGGGTGGAAAACCATTCAAGGGCAGGACCTGCCAGACTTTTAGAAAAAATTCTCATCAAGTATGTTTGTTCGTAGGTGATGTCCATACAATTGGTTGCAAATTCGCGAACATGCTCAATGGGGTTTGTCTTGCCTCTATATTTTGTGAAGTTGGGTAACACATATCCTGGTGAAAATGGAGGCATGTATAAGCTCATGTTGAATGGGTATACATTTAGATCATATGATATTTCTGATTTCTTGCCTGAAATGTATATGTTTTGGATAGTTTTTTCTAAACCCATCAATCTTGTTTGGAGGGCATCCACAACATGGTCATTTATGTTTCCATACATTGGATTTCCTGGTACACCATGTGTTCTTGTTTGTTGTGCGTGAATATTGGTGTATTGTGGTGGTATGGATTGCTATGATATGTATGACGTGTGTGGATTGACATGTTGTTGGTATTGAGGGTTATGATTGGGTGCATGTTGATGAGTATGAACGTGGGATGAGTAGGTTGGGATGTTTCCCCTAGTCATGTGTGTCGTTATTTGGGGAATATGATGACCATGAATGTTATGATGTGTTAATGATGTCATGTGTTGTGTTATTTGGCCACCTTGTGTAAATTGTTGAGTTTTCTTAAGAGGAATGTTTGTGTTTGCACCTTGGGAGGCAATGACATTTGACTGTGTTGTCGTGTTAACGTTTTGTTGTTGTCCTTGGATAAAGATATGTCTTGTGGCTCCTCCTGAAGGATTTTGTGAAATACTACTCAGCGGATATGTCGAAGTTGTGCTCATGGTAGTAGATGGAGCTGTCAAGGGGGGATTGTTGTGACTTGATGATGCCCCCATGGCATTTACTATCATGGTATTTGTAGACACCTAAAAATGACCTAGGCCTGCAAGCTTCATTTTTACCACTTTCATCCTAGCATAATTATGACATTTAATTATGTCCTTGGTCCACATTCGACTATTGATCAAATAATTCATAATTATTTAATTAATTCATGTCATTAATTCTTCATGATTATTAAATAAATAAATTTTATTTATTTATTAAATACGTCAGTAATTGTCTAAGTCTTCCCTCAATTAAATAAATTTCTTAATTTATTTAATTATCCTTTGTCATATATTTCTTCCTAATTATTAAATAAATAAGTTTTATTTATTTATTTAATATGTCACTAACTGTCTTAATTAAATAAATTGATTAATTTATTTAATTAATTAATCTTATCTTCTAAATTAAATAATTAAATTTAATTATTTAATTGCCAATTTAATAGTCCTCTCATTTTAAATAAATCAATTATTTAAAATGTCATCACAATCTTAACTGTTGGTCTATTTTGATAAATAATATGAAAAAGATTTTTTATTATCCCACAAAATCATTATTTTGAATTAATTTAATTCAAAATAGTAATTAATCTTCCAAAAATCAAGTAATCGGGTAGATTCTTGATTTTCTAAATCGAATCTTCAGTTCAAATCTTATCTTCTTGATTTTTTCGAATCTCACAAATCAGGCAATCTCATCTTCTTGATTTTTCGAAAATCTTTATTTCTTTAGTTAATTTCCTCATTTATTCTCCATCGTCGATCCGATTATCTGAGATATTATTTTGACCGTTCAATTAAGGATTTTGCCCTAACCCTAATTAGGGATTCTCAGATTTAATCTAGATCTCTCATTTTAGGTTCTCATCATCAATTAATCTCGTCCGTCCACTCAAAATGACATTTTCTATAAAATGGCATTTTCCTCACTTTTTGATTACACACACGCACATGCTAACATTTTACATAGACATTCTAGGCATTTATTCACTTGCACACTTATTTTCATAGGAAATTTCAATATTCATTATAGTCATTTGATCAAGTCTTGGCTTTTGTTTAGGCATAGACATTGGCAATTATAGTTATAGGCATAGGCATTTAGACATAGCATAAATCCTTCAAAGCTTGGTGTAGGACTTAGGCATTTGCAGATTTGCTCGCACAATGAATCTGAGGGCAACATCATCCAGCAAGTAAGAAAGTATTACAAAAGTGAATCATGGAGGTATCGGCGATCAGGTATAATCATTTTGTGTTTTACTTCCTTTGTGTTTTGTAAGCTCTTTGGGTTTCATTGTCATTTATTGATTTGTTGCTAACACTCCTAATCAAACCTAAAAGAAATCCCTTGATTACATTGGTGAACCCGACTCTGTTTTTCTGTACTTTTTTTTGTGTTTTCTATTGTTTTGCAGGTACAGGTACGGATCAACGCAACTGTTCTTTAAAAAACATTGTGACGCATTTGATGCGTCGCGATGCATTTTCCAACAAAAGAGCCGCAATCGCCCTGATAAGCTGCAATCGATATCTGGAATGACGCATCTGATCTGTCGTGCTGCATTCGAAGACCTGAATGATGCATCTGCTCTATCACGCCGCATCTGACTGGTAAATATTTTCTTTCATTTTTGACATTCTGATTTTTGGATTTTAGGTTTTTCTAGATTTCTAGTCTTCTGATTTCCTGGTTTTTCATTCCTGCATGTTGGCTAGCTTAGATTTTTGTGTTACTAATCTTCGGTTGTAGTGTGTGGCAGTTACTATTCGGGTGTTGAAGATCATTGCATAAAGAGACTACTGATATTTTGTTTGCAGATTCGAATGTCGAAGACAACATAAAACAAATATTGTGCTTGTTTTTCATAGATTAGCAAACATTTAACTTTGGTGTACCTAAAAAGAACATTCATGTCTTCTTTGATTGATTGTGTTTGCAAGATGGTAGGTGAGTATGCTCTCACTTGGTGAAAACCTCATGATCAGAAAACCAGACCCATCTTTATTTGTTATTACCCTGACTTGGTATATCGAAGTATCCTCTCCCCTCACACTTTTAGGCGATCTTGGGTGTAAGAGAAACGGTTACCAACTCTAGAAATTGGGCCTGCCTAGGGATTTCGTCACCCCAATGCGACTCAAACTGGCAATGGAGCTAAAGCCAAGCTACCCCTGACTAGTATATAAATGTAAACCTTAAGGGAAAACCTAAGGTTGCTTGTGCGGATGTGTCATACGGATGGAGTTGTACTCCCTTAAACCCTGTTGAGCTTAACCTCTTCAGGCTGGAGTGCCACCTTAATGGTGATTAATCTCTTGCCCCATGTATGTCCACTCGAATGGGGGTCCCTAACTAAAAACTCTTGTATATAAAGCCAAAATCCTTCTATTTGCTAGCACAGCATCGGTCGGTGTGAAGGCATCCACACTTTTGCAGTTTGTAGTAGAGGTGATCAGCTTGCCATGGGAGTTTCATGGGGGTTGGAAGCTTGTTGGCCTGAGAAGAGAGTGCACTGTAAGGGGGAGCCCGTGCAGCCAAGCTTCTGAATTCACACGCTACAGATATGCGGTTGGGGAAACCCGTGTGGAATCTAGCGAATATTGTCACGGCCTAACCTAGGATTGTGCTTATCTGATGTGTGTTTGGTTACATTCAAAATGTTGTGTTTGTCAAGTGTCTTCTAGTTCTATCATAGTTTGAAACAAAACATTCTCCAAACAAATCAAAATTTCCATCAAAATGACAAGAAAATCATTTTGAAATCAAACTGAGTCGCATCTGTCGAACCACAACTAATTTTTTGCAACACAATTGCTCTGTTAAACCGCATCTGACACTTAGAACGCCGCATCTGTAGGCGTCACGACACATTTGAACACTTAAAATCTGCATATTCCAAATCAAGTCACATCTGACAGTCCAAAAGCCGCAATCGAAAAAATGAACCGCATTTGCTAAATTGTGACGCATTTACAGCTTCAAACGACGCATTTTCCTGTCAAAATTTTTAACTTTATAGTCGAAACCTGAGGTCTTCAACTTGTCAACCATTTGTCAACCATTGTTTCCAAGGAGATTCTGTTAGAAACCAAACTTGAAATTGCTCAAATTCTTGACCATTAGTTTGCATTCGTCACCATAGGTTTCATACTTCATTCTTTTTCGTTGCATACATTTGGCATTAGATTATCCCTAGGTTCACATTTGGCATACTTAGGATTAGGAAAATCTTAAGCACACTTTGCAAAGTCATTGTTTTCAAAATTAGGCCCTCTCGGACTAAGTTATCAAACCCTCTTTTTAGTCTTTGTCCTCTTTTGTGAGATTTTTCCAACTCAAAAGTCTAGTTAGGAAGACTCACTAGTCATTTAGACCTTGTCAACTTGTCATTTCCAACAAAGTCCTTTAGCAGTCAAAATCGAAAACAAAGTTTGAGCTTCGAAGTGCTTAGATAACCTTGTCTTACATTGCTAGACATTACATATCCTATTTACAAAAATCCAAAAACATTAGTCATTCTAGTCGTCATTTTGAACTTAGACTTCACTTAGTATCATACTTGCATTTAGTTGTCATTCCCATTTTAGCAATCTCATTTATGGTCGAAACTAGACTTCAAAAACAAAAGAGACAAATGGAAAACTTTCGACAAGATCCCACGTTTACTGTGAACAATCCTCCACATGACCCAAATTGGACCTTTTACGATCCATTTTTAGACAATCAACCTCCAATGACAATGCAATCCTCATCAAACAATCCATTCTAACAATTCTTGCAAAAATATGAAAATGGCCAACTACTTCAGGAAAACTTAGAGGCATTGGCACAAGACCCAGAGGCCTGTCAACTCGTTGAAACAATGGTCCGTCAGGACAGACACAAATTCTTAGCTATTCTCTTGAGTGAAGGAGCTAAGTTACCACAAGGATTTGACGTTAACACACTAAATTTGACACATCCTGACCCTAATGCCAACAACGCACATAACATGACACATAGTGGTCAACTTCCAAATACTACGAGCAATACTTCCTTTGGGACCACAACGACACTGCATACCACTCCCAACGTCCCAAACACCCCCAACATCCCCAACACCACAAATATCACGACAGTCAATACCACGATAGTAAATTCCATGGGGGCATCATCAATTCACAACAATCCCCCCTTGATAGCTCCATCTACTACCATGAACACAACTTCGTCATATCCATCCAGCGGTATTCCACAAAATCCTTCGGGAGGAGGCACAAGATGTGTATTTATCCAAGGACAAGAACAAAATGTTAACATGACAACATAGTCAAATGTCATTGCCTCCCAAGGTACAAACACAAACGTTCCCCTTGTACAAAATCAACAATTTACACAAGGTGGCCAAATAACACAACCCATGACATCATTAACACACCATAACATCCATGGTCATAACATCCCCCAAATAACGACACACATGGCTGGGGGACACATCCCAACCTACTCATCTAACATTCATACTCATCAACATGCACCCAATCATAACCTTCAACACCAACATGCACCCAATCATAACTTCCAATACCAACAACATGTCAATCCACACACGTCATACATACCACAACTATCCATACCGCCACAATACACCAATATTCATGCACAACAAACAGGAACAAATGGTGTACCAGGCAATCCAACGTACGAAAACATAAACGACCCTAATATGGATGCCCTCAAAACAAGAATGAGGGATATGGAGAAAACTATCCAAAACATGTACATTTCAGGCAAGAAATCAGAAATATCATATGACCGAAATGTATACCCATTCGACACTAGCTTATACATGCCTCCATTTCCGCCAGGATACGTGTCACCTAGCTTCACAAAATATAGAGGCAAGACAAATCCCATTGAGCATGTTCGCAAATTTGCAACCAATTGTATGGTCATCGCCTATGAACAAACATACTTGATGAGACTTTTTTCTAAAAGTCTAGCGGGTCAAGCCCTTGAATGGTTTTCAACTCAAAAGGATATCCAGACATGGGATGAGCTTAAACAAAAATTCATAAGAAATTATGCGTACAACATCGACATGGATAACTCTATCACTAGTTTGTGCAATCTCACGCAAGAAGATTCTGGTGAGACATTTATTCCATTCTTTCAAAAATGGAGAAGCCTCGCTAGTCGATGCCACATTGACATTCCCGAAAGGGAAAAAGTTGACATGTTTGTCCAAACACTTCTAAGGCCCCTAAAATTTTCATTGCAAATACATTGTTGCACAAACTTCATAGAATTAGTTGAAAAAGGGGTCCAGATTGAGAAAGCCCTTATCACAAAGGGAGAACTGAGATATGGTTCCAAAAACACAAATGTCAATCCACCCGCTGACAAAAACAAATATTGGGTTAAAAATAAGCACGTTACAAACGACGGTGTTGTCGACGCCAAGACTGCAAACACTGTAGGTCCTGTATTGGCCCTAAAAGGGGTTCAACAACAAAACATACCAACGACATTGACACCTCCTCCCAATACTTCTTCAAACAACGAAAGCAGTCAAAACAATCAGGGACAATACCGTCAGATGAGACAATTTCCTAGGGGTCGCACATACACCCATTTGGGTGAACCCATTGAAGAAGTCCTTAAGAAATGCCTCCAGCATGGGGTCATCATACTTCCGAAACCAAAATTGTATGACCCAGGACAATTCAAACCAGCATGGTGGAATGACAATGCACTTTGCGAATATCATCGAGCAAAAGGGCATACAACCTCTAACTGTCGACAATTGAAAAACATAATACAAGATCTTATCGAAAGTCACACCATCAAAGTAGGTGGATCACAATTCGCCTCCAATTCAGATCATACTATCCACAAGAATCCACTACAGGACCATGGTTCTCATAATGCTTCCACTTCAGGTCCACAAAATAAAGCTAACTTCGCCCGAGTCAAGTACGACTATTTTGGTGGACCTATTATAAACAATGTCCGAACTGACAATGAATACATCAATACCATTACGGTTAAAAGAGCACCCCAATGTAATGCTACTACTCGAAGTGGCAAGGTCACTATAGCTGGTCCACCTCCCGCTAGACAAGCCAAAATCACTATACTAGGCCCATCTGCTAAACAATCACAACCTGCTCCACCTGCTAAGCAGCCAAAACCGGTCCCAACCACACAGCAGTGGAAACCCAAGAGTCAGTTCAACCTCATTGACCAGCTAGGAAAAACTCCATGCAAATATCTATCCTTGAGCTGCTTCGTATCTCTCCCATGCACAAAGAAATCCTAGATAAAACTCTCCTAGAGTCATTGGTCCCCAAGGACATCGATGTCAATCAATTTGAAACTATGGTGGGATATCTCACTACGCCGCACCACGTCACCTTCTCGGATCAAGATTACTCATCACATAAAACCAACCACAATGACGCATTACACATAGAAACTTTTATCCACAAGCACAAAGTTAACAGGTTTTAGTAGATGGCAGAGCAGGATTGAACATATGCTCCCTCAAATTGGTTAAAGCTCTAGGGTTCTTTGATGCATGCATAGACCCAACGAAAAGTATAGTGATCAAAGCATATGATGATGAGGAACGCTCTTCACGTGGCGTTATCTCTCTCCCAATCAGAGTGGGACCGGTCATCGTGGACACGACTTGCTAGGTCCTAGATTTGGAACTACCATATAACATATTGCTAGGCCATCCATGGATTCACACCTTAAAAGTTGTCCTGTCCACATACCACCAATGCCTCAAGTTTCCATTTGACGGCACAGAAGTAACCATATATGGAGACCCTGACCCTTTCCAATATTGTACAAACTTAAGGGGTATCTCTGAAAATCGAGTACCTATTAACCGAGAAGCACCTGGCTCCTTGTCATCCAAGTATATCGACCCTTCCACACTCACGTCATCTTCCACATCCACTCCATCCACGTATTCTGCCATACCACCACCTTCCACTAGCCCTAAGACTGAATCCACTGTCAAAATCCAAGACCTTGGCTACGGAGAATTCAAACTGCACACAGCATACAACATAACAACAATGCCCAAATCTCCAAAGGACTATAGTCGGCCATGTTTCAGAATGGAACCTCAAGAAACTTTCAAAGTTTCACCGAATACAGTTTTTATCAAGTGGGGAGACATGAGTGAGGAAGACCTTGCTGACATCACAGGATGGATCTATAAGGATACTGTCACACTACCCCCATTACCGGTTCAAAGATATGGCAAAGGTTATGACATAATGAAGGCCAAAGGCTACGATAGTACTAGTGGCCTAGGAAAAAATAAAACTGGTCGAAGGGAACCCATAGAAACTTTTCAAATTCTAAAGTATCTTGGATTAGGGTTTGGATCACCCGATAATGATGATCGACATACCTCTGGACTTTCAAATGAGTGAGTACATGCTTCAGATAGTGTCGAGACTACTAGGGAAACCCTCACCAAAACAGACTCCCACGAGTGGGAATTTGGCTCAGAACAATCCCTAAGTGACTGTTGTCTTGATGATTTGTTTGTCAAACCAGGGGAACTAACCTCTGAACAACGGTTTTGGAAAACATTCAAAATTGAATAGGCACCAAATAGTCAAAGTCCTAATACCACCTCCCATGTCGTACAACACCCAGCATCTGAACCCCAACAGTCCAATCCATCCGAGGTATCAGACGATACTGACAACCAGGGCTATAAAACCTTCACTCCCTATTTTGACAACGAATATGACACTAGTGAAGGAGAATATTGGATAGAGTCCGATGTCGAGTTGGATGATGATAATCTCATATACAACATCACAGAGTCTATCTACATGTTGTCTGCATCCTCACCATAATTTACCAGCATTGACGATGGCATCTCCTTAGTTTACCCTGAGTTAGTCTATTGGGACCAACAAGGACCGCCAGTTCTAGACACATTTCAGAATGATGAGGCAATTGCCGAATTCATGGGATTACGAGAAGGCATACCCAGTGGGGACCACAAATCAGGATTTTCCATTGATTTAGATTGCACGCCATACTTTGGCGAGACTGCTCCGTCCTCTAGTCGCAAAAGTAAAAGTAAAAATAAAGTAAAAAATGAAACATCTCTAGGTGAAAACCGAAAGGCACCTCTTGATGATAAAATAGTAAAAATAAAGGACGTATCTACGGGTGAAAACCTCTCTGAGGCGCCCAAAGATGGAGGACTGGACTTTCTCCCCATGCAACAGGAGAAATCGGCCATGCTTATTGAGGACACAATAGAGGATAACATTTCAACTGCAGAAGACCCCAAGATGGTCCTATTTGTTGCATCATTAACTGACAAAGAGAAACTAGAATTTCATAAATTCTTTGCAGAACGAAAAATCAACTTCGCATGGTCCTATGTTGACATGCTAGGATTGGACCCCAAACTGGTTCTACATCATCTGCCACTATTACCCAATGCTAAACCAGTCAAGCAAAAGTTGCACAAAATGCACCCTCAAGTTGCTCTATTGGTCAAGGCCGAGTTAAAGAAATTACTGGATGTCGGATTCATAAGGTCTATAGATTATGCTGAATGGATTTTCAACCTAGTGCCGGTGATAAAGCCAAATGGGCTGATTTGTGTATGTACAGACTTTCAAGATATAAATAAAGCATGTCCAAAGGATGACTTTCCTTTGCCCAACATTGACATCATAGTTGACCTAACTGCAGGATATGAGATGCTATCCCTCATGGATGGTTTCTCCGGCTATAATCAGATTCACATTGCTCCTGAAGATCTACACAAAATGACATTTACTTGCCCATGGGGCACATACTGTTGGAACGTCATGCCCTTTGGTCTCAAAAATGCAGGTGCCACATATCAAAGGGCTATGACCACGATCTTCCATGACATTATGCACAAAATAATGGAGGATTATGTAGATGACCTCTTGGCCAAATCAGCAACAAGGAAAGATCATTTGAAGGTACTCGACACAATTTTCAAGAGACTTGAAGAGTACAAAGTTTGATTAAACCCTAAGAAGTGTGTTTTTGGGGTCACATCAGGTAAACTCTTGGGGTACATAGTTTCCCAAAGAGTCATAGAGGTCGATCCAGCAAAGGTCAAAACAATCATAGACATGCCTCCACCCAGAGGAATCAGTGAACTAAGAACTTTACAAGGTAGAGTACAATCTATTTGGCGTTTCATAGCCCAATTGGCAGATAAGTGTCATCCATTTCAGTATCTATTGTGCAAGGGTATCCCCTTTGTATGGATGGATAAATTTCAAGAGGCCTTCCAGCAAATAAAACATTACCTACTATCAACACCAGTCCTCATGCCTCCTATTCATGGAAAACCATTAATTCTATACATCTTGACTACTAGTTCAGCACTGGGGGAATTGTTGGCACAAAATGATCAGTCATCAGACACAGTTGGTCACCAAGATTGATCCACTGAAATATCTCTTAAGTCATATGCTCAGTCATCAGACACAGTTGGTCACCAAGATTGATCCACTGAAATATCTCTTAAGTCAGGCGGCATTAACAGGTCAGCTGGAAAAATGGGTCATGATACTAAGCGAGTATGACATACAATATGTCGAGCGTAAGGCAATAAAAGGGTAGGTAATAGCATATCAGCTGGCAGATGCACCAATCCAAGTCACTCATCCACCAATGACTGATTTTCCTGATGAGTCCATTTTTCATGCGGAACCGGCGGCACCATGGAAGCTATATTTTGATGGGTCTCATACTGGTCATGGCTCAAGCGCTGGAATCTTGTTTATCACACCACAGGGGGATTCAATTCCTAAGTCATTCAGGATCGCTTTCCCTTGTACAAATAACATTTCCGAATATGAAGCACTAGTCATAGGTCTCAAGTTGGCAATCAAATGGAAAATTTAGATGTTGCTTGTATTCGGGGATTCCCAGCTCGTGATCAACCAAGTGAATGATGACTATGAAACAAAAGATGAGAAGTTGCTTCCCTACAAGAGGATGGTGGATAGTTTCTTGACATACTTCCAATTGATTTCTTTTGAACAAATCCTCAGGGCACAGAATAAGGCAGCTAATGCAATGGCTACTATTAGTTCTCTCTTGGACATCCCTAAAAATGTGTCACAATTTGAGTTCTTAGTAGAATAGCTCTTGATACCGGCATATGATATCCCAAAATCAGAAATGGTTTGCAAACTTGTTGGTCCCAACTCTCCCTGGTATCAGGACATTTACGACTACCTAAAGTCTCAAACCCTTCCACTGAACTTGTCCAATAACCAAAGGAAGTCCTTCATTAGGAAATCTGCAAGGTATGTCATTGTCAGTGACACCCTTTACCGCCGTAGTTTCGATGATACCCTCCTTAGATGTCTTGACACCGACGAAGCATGTACAACCTTACGAGAAGTGCACGATGGTATATGTGGATCTCATTCGAGTGGTCCTACTCTGGCTAAGAAGGTAATGAGACTCAGGTATTATTGGCCGACAATGGAAAAAGATGCAATTGAATATGTCAGGACTTGTCGCAAATGTCAAATTTACAGTGATTTGGTCCATGCTCCAACACAAGAACTTCGGCCGATCACTTCTCCTTGGCCCTTTGCATAATGGGGACTCGACCTCGTGGGTAAGATTCATCCAACCTCATCCAACGACGAAAAATTCATTATTACCGCCACTGAGTATTTCACAAAGTGGATTGAAGCCATCCCATTGACATATATTACCGGCAAACAAATATCGAAGTTCATCCTTAACTACATCAATAAACGTCTATCATGTTGTTTGTTGTCCATTTGTTGTAATTTCCTATGAAAATAAGTGTGCAAGTGAATAAATGCCTAGAATGTCTATGTAAAATGTCAGCATGTGCGTGTGCGTAATCGAGAAGTGAGAGGAAAATGCCATTTTATAGAAAATGTCATTTTGAGTGGACGGACGAGATTAATTGATGATGAGAACCTAAAATGAGAGGTCCAAATTAAATCTGAGAATCCCTAATTAGGGTTAGGGAAAAATCCTTAATCGAACGGTCAGAATAATATCTCAGATAATCGGATCAACGGTGGAGAATAAATGAGGAAATTAATTAAAGAAATAAAGATTTTCAAAAATCAAGAAGATAAGATTGCCTGATTTGTGAGATTCGAAAAATCAAGAAGATAAGATTTGAACTGAAGATTCGATTTAGAAAATCAAGAATCTGCCCGATTACTTGATTTTTGGAAGATTAATTACTATTTTGAATTAAATTAATTCAAAATAATGATTTTGTGGGATAATAAATAATCTTTTTCGGATTATTTATCAAAATAGGCTGATTAAGATTGTGATGACATTTTAAATAATTGATTTATTTAAAATGAGAGGAATATGAAATTGACAATTAAATAATTAAATCTAATTATTTAATTTAGAAGATAAGATTAATTAATTAAATAAATTAATCAATTTATTTAATTAAGACAATTAGTGACATATTAAATAAATAAATAAAACTTATTTATTTAATAATCAGGAAGAAATATATGATAAAGGATAATTAAATAAATTAACAAATTTATTTAATTGAGGGAAGACTTAGACAATTACTGACATATTTAATAAATATATAAAATTTATTTATTTAATAATCATGAAGAATTAATGACATGAATTAATTAAATAATTATGAATTATTTGATCAATAGTCGAATGTGGACCAAGGACATAATTAAATGTCATAATTATGCTAGGACGAAAGTGGTAAAAATAAAGCTTGTAGGCCTAGGCCATTTTTAGGTGTCTACATTTTGCCCCTCTTTGTCATAATGTCGCTTGTCACATTGTGACAAAGAAAATAAGTCAAAGTCATGCCCTAGTAAAGGTACGGAGTATTATTGCCCCCTCAGGAAATTTTCAGGTTTTGGGTCGGCTACAGAAAAATTTGCAAAAGGTCCTGATAAATCCATTTGATGCCTAGAAAATCAATGGCCCAGTCGGTTTCAGATTCTGACATGTTTAGGATAGTCAATGGGGAAGTCAAAGGTGGTCAAATGAGCCTCCAGTAATAACCCACCTGAAAAAAATGTCATTTTGACCTTATAAATAGGTTGACAAAGGGGTAAAAGTCAATTCACTTCTACTATTTACCTCACAAAATTTGAGAGCTCAGAGCAAAAGGCATAGCAGCGACGATGGTGATTCCAGTGTCAGAGCATTGTGGAGAGATCGTGCGGACCTTTAGACGGCCAGAGGGCTCAGAGCCAGCAGTAAGTACCCTTGCCTTGCTTTGTCATTTTCTCATTTTGCGTGTCATTTTTAGCTTTCTAGGACTAACAACGTCTGCGCCACGATGCAATTGCGTTCACGTAAGCCACAATCGTCTGCGCATTCAATGCATTTGATGCATCGCGACGCAAGTGCGTAGAAAAATTAGGGTGGAGCGGTCGGTCGCGCCACACTTGACAATATATGCGATGCATTTGACTTATCGAGTCGCAAATGACTGTTGGAACGCCGCAATTGTCCTATTGCAACACACTTGTTGTTTTCAATGGTGCAATTGTGTTTTTTCGACGCACTTGACTCATTGCAACGCAATCGTGATCATGTGACACATCTGATATTTTGGACTGCATTTGATGTACGGTGAGACGCAATTGACTTTTTGAGACACAATTGCCTGTATGCGACGCATTTGCAATTTACCTTGACCACATTTGATTTCTTCATGACATCAGTATTCTTCAGATGTGTCCTTCTGAAGAACCAACTCTGTCATTTTTTCCTTAGGATGTGTCCTTCCTAGGCATCGTCATTATTTTGAGGAACCCCTTACGACCATTAGGGATCAAATCCTCTCGACATCGGCATTATTCAAGATGTGTCCTTCCTGAATTCACCAATTCTCGACATTTTTCAAGATCATCAAAACTTCAAACATTTAGACATCCCGACATTATTAAATCAGACATTTTGACATCAGAACAATGGATATCCAGACGCACTTGGCAAACACTTGACAATTGTCTTTTGGTTTTTTATCATGTTATTAGTTTTTTAGCGAGATCCCACTAAGCAGGATTTAGAGAAGCAACGATGTATCATGATGATTGACACGCATGACTACTAGTTTCTCAGCGAGGTCCTAATTCGGGGATTTAGAAAAATGACATATCATGGTAAGGGCTTTATTTGTTTTGTATTTCGACAATCATGCTACTAGTTTCTCAAGGATGTCCTGGAAATAGGATTTAGAGAAGCAGCGACATTTCATGATTTGTCCTTGTCTTTTTTTTCTATATGTGGTTGATTATGGCAAAAATACTGGGGCAAGCATGCTCCTAGTATGAGTCACGATCATCCTTGTCTGTGACTATTTGTCTTACGTGATGGTACGACCTTGCACATCTTGATATATGTTATATCATGGTGTTTCTTGGCCATTACAATAGTCTGCCCAATGATGATTAAGAGTAATAAATACTAATGTCCTATGGAAAAGATTTGAAGGATTTGGTCTAGGAATTAACATGCATTTTTGTAGGTCTCATCTTCTCCTCTTTGGTCTGGTCATCTTCTCTCATCAAGTCTTGTCGTCTTCTCTCATCCATCTCACGATGATATCCTGTGACATCCAAAAACATAAGTGCATACATGATCATATAAACATTGCATTAGATCCATACATACATCATCCATGTCATCAAATCATATACATAAACATTGCCTTAAACATAATCATCAATGTTGCATCTTTTACTAAAATACATTATGCACATCATTATCATCATCATCTCATATAAATAAGCATTGCATCAACATGGAATTAACATAAACATCATAGGACATACATGGCATCATAAACCAACATCATACATCATGCATATCATAAAGCATTAAATCAAAGAGCATCACATAACACATGTAGGTCGCATCAAAACTACATCATCATATAGTATCAGCTCAAAATGTACAATGTCACAGGATAAAGTCATGAGATATCCCAAAAATGGAGCTCGCAGGCTCAATAATATACATAAAGTGTCACAATAACAAAATGCCCCTAGGGTAGATTCTCATCATCCCCTCGAGGTGAAGAATGTGGCGGCTGAAGCTCTATCACTGGCACTGAAACAATAGGTGGACTTGTCACAACCTCTGTCTATGCCACTACTGGAACTAAGAAGGTAGGTGTCATCTCAACAATATAAAACATCTGCGATGTCACTACAGCTGGACTCTAAGAAGTAGAGGGATCAACCACTGGCAGCTGTACCTGTCCTAACCTCTGCACTGAACCAGTCAACCCATGACTGTGCCCTGAATGGTGACTCAGAGTGTGCCGGTGTGAATGATGTGACTTGTGCCCTGAAGTGTTCCCTATTGAGGTAGACCCTCTGACACTAGTATGACTCCTGCTGCCAGTAGCACTGCCTGATCTACGACCACTGCCTGTCCTTGACTGTGACCATGACAAAGTCAGATCCCGTTGCTCTGGTGGCACTTCCTACTCATACAGAGTCCTGTACTGCCCCAGTCTCGTGCTAACCCTAGCCAACTCCCGGGCCATGTCTCCCATGGGCCCTGTGCATAATGCTGCAAAATCTGTGCACCACTGAGTTGCATCCTGCTGACAGATCACCGCTTGATCCCGCTCTACCCGGGCTACCTCCAACGCTGACTGTAAGGACTTGACCTATGCCATGCTGGCATCTAATCTCTGCTGTAGGTCCACTACCCTCTGATCTACTATGGCATCCTGGGGCAGTCCTGAGTTGGAGGGTATCTCCTCCTCTCCCTCTATCATCCGCCATCTGAGGAGCCTCTCGGCCTCATCCATGGCGTTGTCCTCATCATCATCATCCTCTACCTCCTCCTCCTGTCCTCCCGCCACCTCCTCCTCCTGGCCTCCTACCGCCACATCCACCTCCTCCTCCTAGCCTCCCACCGCCACATCCACCTCCTCCTCCTGCCTCTCCACCTCCGCCTCCTCCTCATGTCTCTCCTCCTCCCATCTCTCCTCACCCTCTCCCTCCTATCTGGGCTGCTCCTCTCTCTCCCCCTCCTCACCGACCTTGGGGATAGCATCTAACACTACCCTCGTCACTCATGGATGCACCCTCCGGACCTGTCTCTGTCCATCCCGCAGTCACCTTCTGCCATCTCCGCCATCATCTCTGCCTCTGCCTCCGTCCCCACCCCTGCTTCCATCCCTGCCTCCGTCTCCACCTCTACCACCATCCCTCCCCTGGCCTCTGCCCCTGTCACCGCCTCTGCCTCCTCGTCTGGCCCGTGGCACCCATGGAATAACTAACCGTCTATCAACTGGTGCTGGCCCGTCAGGATCCGTCAATGGCATGGGTATGCGTGCCTACCACCATAAATCATAATCCGGTGTCATCCCTGGATTGGCTACTCCTCCCCTCCAACCCCAGGCCTAGGCCACTAGCCCATTAATCTGTTGCGTCGCAAATGCCACTGGAATGGCTGGCCCCCACACATACTCTCGGGACGATCTGGCATACTCGGCTGTCCCCACAGGTACACCCTGCTGCTCCCCAAACTGCCTCAGGACACGCTGGGGTAGATACATCTCAATGATCAAGGACGTCTGCACTATCCGGCCAATAAGATACCTATACTATCTATAGAAACTGTGGTGCTCAGCCTCATCGTCCCACGCCTCACAGTTTCTGTATGGCCTCTAGATAAATGTCGCCATGGTGTCGATCTTGTGCCGCCACCAGCCTATCTCGCCCATCTGAGTCTGCTGTAATGCACCCGCGTAGTAATAGGCATAGGGCATCTCCTCAGCCAGCTATGGTCTCTCAATGGGAGGGCAGAATATAGCAATGTGCTCCCAGGCCTAGATCATCATTAGTGTCATCCCGCAGGAGATGCTCTCTCCTCTCCTATAGGCAACATCATGTAGCTGATGGTAGAGTGTCCCAAGTAAGCAGGGACCCTAAGCATAAATGGTCCTATTTCATCACATGCCAACTAGAACGTCTCCCTAACCAATCAGAAATCCATGTCCCCGGCGGTCTGGAATCAGGATACTAGCAACTAGAGTCACCAGGAAGGCATCGAAGCGACCATAGTGATCCGCCATGAACTCCCACCTGATCTCATAGCCCTGAATGCCCAGTCTGGCACCCTAATCTCAATAGTAGGCATAGAAGGTCTGCTCGCCATGCCGCAGATCATAGATGATCTGTTCCCCTCGAATAGGTACTCGGAGAATCTGGTAGACATCCTCCAAAGTAATGGTGGCCTCACCTGTCGGCAGGTGGAAGGAACAGGTCTCAGAATGCCATCGCTCACACAGTGCCATCAATAGTCCCCTGTTCACCTAAATGGCGGGCATGAAAGCAACTTAGAATAGTCCCAGATGCATCAATCATCGCCGCTCTCGCGGGCCCAACTGATCAACGAACCGAAAGGTGGTCGGTCTGCTCTCTCTCATATAGATAGGGGCAAGCTACCTCTGCAAAAAGATGAACAATGCATAGTACTTTTTGGACAACTGTCAGCATTATGAAAAGCATCAAAGGATACACAAACATAGAAATTGAATGTGGTCAAGGTAAATTGCAAATGCGTCGCATACAATTGCGTCTCAAAAAGTCAATTGCGTCTCACCATACATCAAATGCGGTCCAAAATATCAGATGCGTTGCATGATCACGATTGCATTGCAATGAGTCAAGTGCGTCAGAAAAACACAATTGCGCCATTGAAAATAGCAAGTGCATTGCAATAGGACAATTGCGGCGTTCCAACAGTCATTTGCGACTTGATAAGTCAAATGCATCGCATATATTGTCAAATGCGGTGTGACTGGCCGCTCCACCCTAATTTGTCTACGCACTTGTGTCGTGACGCATCAAATGCATCGAATGCCCAGATGATTGCGGCTTACGTGAACGTAATTGTGTCGCAGCGCAGACGTTGTTAGTCCTAGAAAGCTAAAAATGACACACAAAACAAGAAAATGACAAAGCAAGGCAAGGGTACTTACCGCTGGCTCTGAGCCCTTTGGCCATTTGAAGGTCCGCACGATCTCTCCGCGATGCTCTGACACTAGAATCACCATCGTCACTGCTATGCCTTTCGCTTTGAGCTCTCAAATTTCACGAGGTAAATAATAGAAGTGAATTGACTTTTACCCCTTTGTCAACCTATTTATAAGGTCAAAATGACATTTTTTTCAAGTGGGTTATTACTAGAGGCTCATTTGACCACCTTTAACTTCCCCGTTGACTATCCTAAACATGTTAGAATCTGAAACCGACTGCGCCATTGATTTTCTGGGCATCAAATGGATTTATCGGGACCTTTTGCAAATTTTTCTGTCGCCGACCCAAAATCTGAAAATTTCCCGAGGGGGCAATAATACTCCGTACCTTTACTGGGGCATGACTTTGACAATTTTCTTTGTCACAATGTGACAAGCAACATTATGACAAAGAGGGGCAAAATGTAGACACCTAAAAATGACCTAGGCCTGCAAGCTTCATTTTTACCACTTTCGTCCTAGCATAATTATGACATTTAATTATGTCCTTGGTCCACATTCAACTATTGATCAAATAATTCATAATTATTTAATTAATTCATGTCATTAATTCTTCATGATTATTAAATAAATAAATTTTATTTATTTATTAAATACGTCAATAATTATCTAAGTCTTCCCTCAATTAAATAAATTTCTTAATTTATTTAATTATCCTTTGTCATATATTTCTTCGATTATTAAATAAATAAGTTTTATTTATTTATTTAATATGTCACTAACTGTCTTAATTAAATAAATTGATTAATTTATTTAATTAATTAATCTTATCTTCTAAATTAAATAATTAAATTTAATTATTTAATTGCCAATTTAATATTCCTCTCATTTTAAATAAATCAATTATTTAAAATGTCATCACAATCTTAAGAGTCTATTTTGATAAATAATCTGAAAAGATTATTTATTATCCTAAAAATCATTATTTTGAATTAATTTAATTCAAAATAGTAATTAATCTTCAAAATCAAGTAATCGGGGATTCTTGATTTTCTAAATCAATTTTCAGTTCAAATCTTATCTTCTTGATTTTTGAATCTCACAAATCAGGCAATCTTATCTTCTTGATTTTTCGAAAATCTTTATTTCTTTAATTAATTTCCTCATTTATTCTCCACCATCGATCTGATTATCTGAGATATTATTCTAACTGTTCGATTAAAGATTTTTCCCTAACCCTAATTAGGGATTCTCAGATTTAATCTGGACCTCTCATTTTAGGTTCTCATCATCAATTAATCTCGTATGTCCACTCAAAATGACATTTTCTATAAAATGGCATTTTCCTCTCACTTTTCGATTACACACACACACATGCTAACATTTTACATAGACATTCTAGGCATTTATTCATTTGCACACTTATTTTCAAAGGAAATTTCAATATTTATATCATGGTGTTTGTTGTCCATTTGTGTCATTTTTACCGCCCAATGTTGATTAAGAGCAATAATAATTAAAGTCTTATGCTAAAGTTTTGAAGGATTTGATCTAGGAACTAACATGCATCTTCTTTAGTCGTGTCATATTCTGTCACCCATCTCATATAAGCATTGCATCCATATCATCATCCATATCTTTTGCACTAACATTTCTTTGTCTCTTCATATTCTAGTTTTCTCATTAATTTCGAGAGCACACCCATGTTCTTGGAACCCGTCTTTCCTCTCGAGGGGGTATACCATAACTCTCCTCGTCATTCTTCCTCATCTTATTTTGCACTGAGGCATATTTTTGACTTATTTTCTTTGTCACAACGCGACAAGCGACATTATGACAAAGACGGGCAAAATGTAGACACCTAAAAATGACCTAGGCCTGCAAGCTTCATTTTTACCACTTTCGTCCTAGCATAATTAAGACATTTAATTATGTCCTTGGTCCACATTCAACTATTGATTAAATAATTCATAATTATTTAATTAATTCATGTCCTTTATTCTTCATGATTATTAAATAAATAAATTTCATTTATTTATTAAATATCATTAATTGTCTAAGTCTTCCCTTAATTAAATAAATTTCTTAATTTATTTAATTTCCTTTCTTCATTAATTCTTCCTGATTATTAAATAAATGAATTTCATTTATTTATTTGATGTCACTAATTGTCACAATTAAATAAATTTATTAATTTATTTAATTATTCAGTCTTATCTTCCAAATTAAATAATTATTCTTAATTATTTAATTACTAATTTCACTTTTATCTCATTTTAAATAAATGAAAATATTTAAAATGATTTCATTTTATTAACTTTCACTCTTTTTAGTAAATAATCCGAAAAAGATTATTTACTTGTCACACAAAATCATCATTTTGAATTAATTAAATTCAAAAAGATATTATTCTTCCAAAAATCAAGTAATCGAGCAGATTCTTGATTTTTCAAATCTGATATTCAGTCCAAATCTTATCTTCCTGATTTTTCGAATCTCACAAATCAGACAATCTTATCTTCTTGATTTTTTGAAAATCTTTATTTCTTTAATTAATTTCCTCATTTATTCTCCACCGTCGATCAGATTATCTAAGATATTATCTTGACCGTTCGATTAATGAATTTTCCCTAACCCTAATTAGGGATTCTCAGATTTAATCCGGACCTCTCATTCTAGGTCTTTCTTAGAATTCAATCTCATCCATCCACTCAAAATTGTGTTTTCTATAAAAGACAATTTTGCTCATAATGTCAGGATCCTGACAACTTCATTTTCGAATTTAGGCATTATAGTCATTTTAGCATTGGTAATTATTATTTCATTTAGCATATTGTCATAGACATAGGCATTATTCTATCAAATCCTTCAACATTTGCATAGGACTTGGACATTACTTTAGGTTGCTCATTTGAAATCTGAGGGCCTCATCGATTTGCTGCAAACTAGAAGGTGTAACAAAGGTGAACCATGGAAGATGAAGATTTCTGGTAACATTGTTCCTTTTATTTTCATTTTATTTCCTTTGTGCTTTGTTATTTCATTGGATTTTGGTGTTTATTTATTAACAAGCTAACGATCTAATTTTCCCTTGATTATAGTATTTATGGTGTTGGGGGTGTTTGGGATGTTGGAGGTGTTTGGGATGTTGGGAGTGGCATGCACTGTCGTTGTGGTGTCAAAGGAAGTATTGCTCGTAGTGTTTGGAAGTTGATTACTATGTGACATGTTATGTGCGTTGTTGACATTAGGGTCTGGAGGTGTTGATTGTATCATGGTAATGTTGAATCCTTGAGGTAATTTGGATCCTTCACTCAAGAGTATAGCCAAGTATCTGTCTCTATCATGACGGACCATTGTTTCAATGAATTGAGAGGCCTCTAGGTCTTGTGCTATTGCCTCTAAGTTTTTCTCAAGTATTTGACCATATTCATCTTTTGGCAAGAATTGTTCGAATGGACTGTTTGATGAGGATTGCATTGTCATTGGAAGTTGATTGTTTGAAGTGGAAAATGGATAGTCAAAGGTCCAGTTTGGGTCATTTGTAGGATTGTCAACAGTGGAAGTGGGGTCTTGTCCAAAGTTTGCCATTTGTCGTTGTTTTTGGAGTCTAGTTTCCACCATAAATGAGATTGCTCAAATAGGAATGACACTTAATAATGATGATATTATGAAAGATCTAAGTCCAAAAATGATGACTAGGATGACTAATGTTTTTTAGATTTTTGTGAATAGGATATGCAATGTGTAGACTTAAGATGCAATTTAAGGCAAGGGTACCTAAGCACTTCTAAGCTCGAACTTTGTTTTTGATTCTGGCTACCAAAAGACTTTGTTTGAAATGACAAGGTGACAAGGTCTAAATGACTAGCGAGTTTTCCTAACTAGACTTTTGAGTTGGAAAAATCTCACAAAAGAGGACAATGACTAGAAAGGGGTTTGACAACTTAGTCCAAAAGAGCCTAGTCTCGAAAGCAATGACTTTGCAAAGTGTGCTGAGATTTTCCTAATGCTAATTATGCAAAATGTGGACCTATGGACAACCTAATGCCAAATGTATGCAACTAAAAAAAATGAAGGATGAAACCTATGGTGACGAATACAAACTAATGGTTAAAACTTTGACCAATTTCAGACTTGGTTTGTGATAGAATCTCCTTGGAAACAGTGTTTGACAAATGGTTGACAAGTTGAAGACCTCAGGTTTTGAATATGAAGTTTTAAATTTTGACAGGAAAATGTGTTGTTTGACGCTGCGAATGCATCACAGTTTAGCAAATGTGGTTTGTTTTTGTGATTGCGGCTTTTGGACTGTCAGATGCGACTCAGTTTAGCATATGCGGCTTTGTAGTGTTCAAATGCGTCACGACGCATACAGATGTGGCATTGTAAATGTCAGATGCGGTTTAACAGAGCAATTGCAGTGCAGAAAATCAATTGTGGTTCAACTGATGCGACACAATTTTGTTTGAAAATGATTTTCTTGTTGTTTTGATGGCAATTTTGATCTATTTGGTGAATTTTTTGTTTCAAACTGTGATAAAACCAGAAATAACTTGACAAACATAGTTTTTTGAATGTAACCAATCACACATCAGATAAGCACAATCCTAGGTTAGGCCAGGACAGTATTCACTAGATTCCACACAGGTTTCCCCAACTGCATATCTATAGCGTGTGAATTTAGAAGCTTGGCTGCACGGGCTCCCCCTTACAGTGCACTCTCTTCTCAGGCCAACCAAGCTTCCAATCCCCATGAAACTCCCATGGCAGATTGATCACCTCTACTACAAATTGTGAAAGTGTGGATGCCTTCACACCGACCGGTGCTGCGCTAGCAAATAGAGGGTTTTTGGCTTACTACACAAATGTTTTTAGTTCGGGACCCCCGTTCTAGTGGCCATACATGGGGCAAGAGATTAATCACCATTAAGGTGGCATTCCAGCCTGAAGAGGTTAAGCTTAATAGGGTTTAAGGGAGTACAATTCCATCCGTATGACACATCTGCACTCACAATCTTAGGTTTTCCCTTAAGATTTACATTTATATACCGGTCAGGGGTAGCTTGGCCTTAGCTCCATTGTGGGTTTGAGTCACGTTGGGGTGATGAAATCCCCAGGTAGGCCCAATTTCTAGAGTTGGTAACCATTTCTCTTACACCCAAGATCGCCCGAAAGCACAATGGGAGAGGATACTCCGATATACCAAGTCGTTAGGTAAGAACAAATAAAAATGAGTCTAAGTTTTTGATCACCAAGTTTTCACAAGGTGAGAGCATACTCCCTTATCATTTTACAAACACATTCAGACATGGAAAACAAGGTTCATTTTAATTGCACCAAAACTTAAATGTGAGTTACACTAAAAAATGCAAACACATTGTTTTGTTGTTTGGCCTTTGACAAGCAAACCTACAAGACAATCCATTAGTAGTTAAGTGTTTGTCTTCAACCCATGAAGAGTAACCGCTAACAAGCTGTAAATCACGATTAGTAATAGAAATCCTCTGCTAGGTAGAATGCAGGAAATAAACAAGTTAAAAAGAAATGCAAAAAACAATAAAAAATTGAATGTAAAATAACAGAAAGTTTTACCAGACGATTGCGTCTCGACAGAGCGATTGCGTCGCTCCGCATATCAGATACATCTCGATGTTTCAAATGTGGCTTTCCCGAGGTTGATTGTGTCACGACAGAGTGATTGCAGCTTTTATGTTGTCAAATGTGTCGTGATGCATCAGATGTGTCACGATTTAAAAAAAACGGTTGTGTCGCTCTGTACGTGTACCTGCAAAACAATAGAAAACACAAAAAATGTATGAAAATAACCAGAAAAATGGAGTCAGGTTCACCAATGTAATCAAGGATTTCTTTTAGGTTTAGATTAGGATTGTTAGTAGTAAATCAATAAAGACAATGAAACCCAAAGATCTTACAAAACACAATAGAAGCAAATGAAAGAACGATTATACCTAATCACCGAGACCTCCATGATTTACTTTCATAATACCTTCTTACTTGTTGGGTGATGTGTTGCCCTCAGATTCGTTTTGCGAGCAATCTGTAAACGTCTAAGTCCTACACCAAGCTTTGAAGGATTTATGCAATGTCTAAATGTCTATGCCTATGACTATGATTGCCAATGCCAAAATATGCTAAGACTTGATCAAATAAAAACAATAATTGTTGAAATTGCTTTGAAATCTAAGTGTGCAAAGGCCTAAAATGTAATGTGTCTGTACGTGTCTGTAAAATGTCAGCGTGTACCCCAAAAATGAGAGGAAAATGGCATTTTATAGAAAATTCTATTTCGGATGGATGGGTGAGATCGACTTCTAAGAAGGACCTAAAATGAGAGGTCCAGATTAAATCTGAGAATCCCTAATTAGGGTTAGGGAAAATTCATTAATCAAATGGTCAAGATAATATCTCAGATAATTAGATCGATGGTGAAGAATAAATGAGGAAATTATTTAAAAAATGAATATTTTCAAAAAATCAAGAAGATAAGATTGCCTTATTTGTGAGATTCAAAAAATCAAGAAGATAAGATTTGAACTGAAGATCAGATTTGGAAAAACAAGAATCTACTCGTTTACTTGATTTTTAGAAGATTAGTTACTATTTTGAATTAAATTAATTCAAAATATGGATTTTATGAGATAATAAATAATTAATTTTCCAATTATTTACCAAAGTGAACTGTCAGTTAAGATTGTGATGACATTTTAAATAATTAATTTATTTAAAATGAGAGGAATATCAAATTGGCAATTAAATAATTAAATTTAATTATTTAATTTAGCAGATAAGACCAATTAATTAAATAAATTAATCAATTTATTTAATTAAGACAATTAGTGACATATTAAATAAATAAACGTAATTCATTTATTTAATAATCGGGAAGAATTAATGAATAAGGATAATTAAACAAATTTAGAAATTTATTTAATTATAGGGAGACTTAGAGAATTAGTGACGTATTTAATAAATAAATAGAATTTATTTATTTAATAATCATGAAGAATAAAAGAACATGAATTAATTAAATAATTATGAATTATTTAATTAATAGTCGAATGTGGACTAAGGACATAATTAAATGTCACAATTATGCTAGGACAAAAGTGGTAAAAATGAAGCTTGTAGGCCTAGGTAATTTTTAGGTGTCTACAATAGTTCCTGAGCTGTTGTATGATCAAGTCTTAAAAAAATGGTATGAATCACATTCAATTGTGGGACAATAATATCCTACATGCATGATCTTATTGGCTAGAGTTGGACCACTAGATTGGGCTCTACATATACCTTTGTGTACTTCTCGCAAGGTTGTTTTTGCTTCATCGATATTGAGACATTGTAGGAGGGTATTGTCTTGGCTTCGATGGTAAACAGTGTCACTGATGATGGAATATCTAGAGGCTTTGCAAATGAAGGTCTTGCATTAATTGGTGGATAGGTAGTCATAAACATCTTGGTACCAAGGGGAGTTAGGACCAACAAGTTCACATACCATCTCAGACTTGGGAGTGTTGAAGGTAGGGATAAATAGCTATTCTAGTAAGAACTCATTTTGTGGAACTTTATTAGTGTAACTAAGGTAAAAATATAGGTTAGCATAAAATAAGATGCATAATCAAAACCCTAGCTAAACAATGAAGGACAAAGGAGGAAAATGCATAAAAGAAAGGAAGTATTTCACAAAATGACTTCAAGCCTTCCATGTTTGAACTTCATTACCCTTCTCCATTTGCTGAAATATTATGATTTCCCTCAGATTTTGATGAGCAACTATTGACCTATGACAAGCCCTAAGCAAATATTGAGGGATTCTATTCTAAAGTTGCAATGTACTCAACAAGTGAAAGCAAAAAGTATGTAGAAATATGAAGTTATGCCAACATGAAGTGTGAGATGATGAAGTGATGAAATCAGGCGATGATAAAAAAAGTCCCAAAATGAGGTAAAAATGATCTTTTTATAAAAAAGTCAATTTTAGATGAATGGCCAAGATTGTCAGATGAGAGATGCCCTAAGATCAAAGGCTGCAATTAAATGTCACAACCCACAATTAGGGTTAGGGAAAATTTTGAAATGAAGGGATGATATTTGATTTTAAATCAATGGTCAAGAATGCATGCGACAAGGAGATAGTAGGCATGGAAAAAGAGGTTGCTGTAAAATTAAATAATAATTCAAAATTATTTGATTTAAAAGACTGAGTTAACCTTTTGAATTAAAAATTAATTTAATTCAAAAGTGGTGGGGTCATGTGATAGTAAATAATGATTTTAAATTATTTACTTGGTGGGAAAATAGAAAGTGGGAATGGCAATTTAAATAAATAATTTTATTTAAATTTGGAGAAAAAGAAGAAAGAACAATTAAATAATTATTGGAAATTATTTAATTGTAAAGGAAAGTACAAAGTGAATAATAATTAAATAAATTGAGAAATTTATTTAATTATAGAGATACATAGGAAATTAGTGACGTATTTAAATAAATAAATGAAGTTTATTTATTTAAATAATTAGGAGGAAATAGTTAGGAATTATGACATTAGTACATAATTAAATAATTTAATTATGTGACAAGGATGTTTGACATAGAAAAATGTGGTTTGCGGGTCTAGGACATTTTTATGTGTCTACATTTTACCCCTCTTTGTTATCATGTAGTTTATCGCATTGTGACAAAGAAAACAATTCAAAAATATGCTCTAGTGCAAAATAGAATGAGGAAGAATGACGAGGAGGTAGCAGTACACCCCCGAGAGAGGACAAGTAGGTTCAAAGAACATGAGTGTGCTCTCGAAATGGATGAGGAGACTAGAAGAAAAAGGAAAAAAGCATAGGGGAAAAATAGATAAGGACACTAAAGATGCAGACTAGAAGAAATGTTAGAGCAGAAAAGATGAATGGTAGCACAGAACATATGGATGTTAAGATAGAAGACATGGAGGTTAGTATTAGAAAGAGACCTTCAATATTTTCCAAAGTACTAATAGATGTTTCTTTAATCATCATTGGGTGATAAAATGTGACAAATGGATAACAAACACCATGATATGACATAGACCAAGGTGTGCAAGGTCATCCATTTCTGAAAAATAGATAGTCGTAGACAAGGAATGTCCTAACTCATACTAAGGGCTAAGTTGCCCTAGTCTTTTTGTCAAGATATACCAAAGAAAACAATGAAGGAAAAATAGGTCATGAGACGCCATTGCACCTCTAAATCCTTCATGGGACATCCTCGAGGTAGCTAGTAACCTGACCAAGAGACAAAAAAACAAAAAGATACGAGAAAATAGACCAAAAAAATCAAGATTCATTCAATGTGTTTGCCAATATTTGTTTTTCAAAGATAGATTGCTTGACAGTTTGATAGTTTGATAGTTTGGTAGTTTGACCGTTTTGATGGTTGGACGGTGCCTATTGTCAAGAATGACACATCTTGAAAAGGAAAATAACATTTTGATGAGGTCCAAGTCCAAGAAGGACACATCTTGGAGAGGACCATAGAGTGACGAGATCGACATTGTTTTGGCAATTTGATTGATTTTGACTAGATGACTGATTGGACTATGTTGTCTGTTGGTTCACGATTTAAATGTTGATGTTTCGATGACTGAATTGGACTGATGTTGTCTGTTGGTTCACGATTTAAATGTTGATGTTTGAATGAGTTCGATGACTATGACTTATTTGACTGCTGATTTTGGGGATTTTGAGAGTTATTTGGATGTTTTTGTGTTTTTTCAGAAATTTTGATTTTTTTGAATTTTTGACATTTATGATTTTTTTTGGATTTTTGACATGTTTTAAATTTTTTTATTTTGACATGTTTTGTTTTTTTTTTGGTTTTTTAAAAATATTTGATTTTTTTTGTCTTTTTGAAATGTTTTGAGGTGTTAATGGATAAAAAATTGGGTAGCCTTTATGCTTGATACCAATGACAAGGGAACACCAAGTCTAGGTGCAAGGAGATAGATGGGATTAATGGATGAAAGGGTAGGTGATAGGATAAGGGATAAAAGGATCATGATAGATGGATGGATGGAATGGATGTATTTTTCCTAGGAGAGCAAGGATGTGATCTTCAAAGACTATGTTGAATAGGAATAACATGCCCTATTCTAGGTACAAGACTTAGGATTTTTCATGACAAAACTTATGACAATAGGATAATGATATGATTGGTTGGAAAGGATGAAGTATGTCAAGAGATAGCCAAAATATGTTTCAACATTTTTCTCCTATGTCTTCATCAAGATCAAAAGGAGAAGGGTGGATAAGTGGACTCAATATGATAGGTATGTATGATGGCTAAAGATAGTAGGTAGGATGGAAATTGTATGACATGAAAATGATAGGTTGGATAGATGAGACATTGTGCCCCCAAGTGTAAGTGGCATAGAAGATCAACCTACACATGACACTTGTTTGTCAGGTTTTCATCATGGTACTTATCCAGGGTGCTTGTTTACCAAGTTTTCACCATTGGACAAAAAGATTTCTCTTTACTCTTTTTTTTGTTTTGTTTTGTTTTTTTTTTTTTGACTTTTTTGGATAGAAGGGGAATATGGATAGGAGGGACTCAAGTGTATAGTTTCATGAAAGGTGGTAGTCCCACTAGAGATGGATGTCATCACATGGACCATGTCAAATGTGCTCATAGATGTTGGTAAGGGATGACATGAAAGGGAGATGAAGTAGGTAGATGATGAATTATGATGTGGATTATGGAGGAAAATACTGGATTATGATGCAGATTATGTAGGGAAGATGATAGGGATTATATGGGACTTATGAAAAAGATGAATGGGGAGGCTTAGCCAAAAGCATGGACCATATGAAGGTGGTGGGGGAGATATGTAGGATAATGAATGAAGGTTGAGGGGATTGGTGGTATGTGGAATTTTTGTGAAATTGAAGGGAACCATGACCAATGGTTGTAAACATTGTGATAAATGTTCAATATTTTGATGTGGATAGGTTGTAGGAAGCAATGGAGATGTTTTCTTAGGAGATAGATGATGAAGTGCTTTAGGTACCCACATAGACTTAATATTTTTATGACTTTTATTTTTCATTTGGGATGGAGGAATTTTATAGTTTTTGTATGGAATAACATTTTTGAAGGGATGAGGAGGATGGTTGGGATTTTTGACAGGTGGATGCCTCATTTGACTTGCATTTTTGTTTAGGGACCCATATTATTTTAGTTTTTGACTTTTCTTTTGGAGGTATGGGTTTGGGTGGATTTTTGAATGTATTTTTCTTTGGTTTCTTGCATTTGTACCCTAAGGGACTAGGACCCTTAGGATTTTTGGCCTTATGAAAGGATGCATCCAAATGTTTATTTTTGAATCCCATGAGTGGATATTTAGGGTATTTATGAATTATTGGGATATTAGGTGTTGGAAGCAATGGTGACAAAGTGGATGGAGGGATATGCGGAGTTGGAAGGTGGTGCAGGAGCACCTATTTGATCACATGCCTCCATGAGGCCATATTGAGTAATTTGTTCCATTTTTATGTTTTGAGATTTTAATAAGCCCAAGAGGCCACCTTTGTGGTGTTATAGGTCCTAGGATGTTGTTCATTTCTCATATATTGTAAAAATTGTCAAAACTACAAAATTAGGTAGATGAAATGTCATTAAGGTGTTTTGTGAACAAACCAATCAAAAGGTGGTTTAAAATAGTTGGTTTTGGTTGAAAATGTATAAATAAACCCTCCAAAACTCAAATTGGGGATTGGAGACATCATTTTTGAAGATTGATGAATGGAAACCTCAAATTTTGTGCATTTCCTAATTTTCACATTGTTTCTAGATTGAAATTGCGATTTGTACGGCCTGGTATAGACTAAAATAATGGAGTATTATATATGGATGGAAATATCTCTGTTTCTAGTTTCCAATTCTTTTTCTCTCATTGAATTTTATCAAGTTTTGTGGAAGATATGATTATTTTGGTGAGACTGCCTATTCTAACAATATTTTGCAGAATTTACAGTCTGAAAAAAGTGTGATGGTACAGATTATAAAGTCTATATTTTGGATCTGCAACCAATTGGATTTTGTTTCCATGTGAATCTACTTTCATTTTCTTCAAGTCTTATCAAATTTCATTAAGATATGAATAAGTTATGAACATTTTTGTGAGGGTAAGTCTAAACCCTACCTAGGGTTTGCAATTTTGGTAAAAATACAATAACTTTCATTTCAACTGTTGGATCCTTATAAGAATTGGAAGAGAAATGTATCACTATGTTTTCTTCAATCTCACTGGAGGGATTGGCTTCATTATTCATTTTGTAGAAGTTATTAATGACTGTTCATGGCAATAAATTGTGGGTTGTCTTAGTTATGTTTCCAGTGCGATATACAATGTTTAATAACATGTGTTATATAAAGATTGTTTTGGATTATTATTGAAGTTTGTGAGATGTGTTGTTAATCCTCCTAGCTCTGCATAAAATTTGGTATCAGAGCCTGAAAAAGATATGGGCTGGTGAAGTTTGTTGGTTTGGTGTTTGTGGTTGTGTGTTGTGCAAGTTGAGGAAGGAACCTGATTGCCTAGGTGTGGCAAAGTGAAGTGGAAGCAAGGAGAGACTTGCTTGTGGAGATGGATTTTTTGAGAAGATTGGAAAGATGTTTGCAAGATGAGGATTCACAAAGGAATAAGGAAAGAGAGGAAAAAGAGTTGAGAAAGATGGAGAGAAAGAAGGCAAGACAAATAGAGTTTGAGAAAGCCATGGAAGAGATGAGCAAAAGGTTGGAAAGATTAGAAAAAGAACACCAACTTCTTAAGAAATCACTAAGGAGCTAGCATATACCAATTTCAAAGGAGTTAAGATGGCCTATAAAGAAGATTATGAAGAAGCAATGAAAACAAAAGAAGGCAGCAAATTCAGTCAAAGATGAAGAAGAAGATTTATGGGCACAATATGCAGCCATTGAAGAAGAATGGAATAGTAAGGTTGGTGATGGAAAATTTAAACAAGAGGAAGAAGAACTCATCAAGGTAGAAGAAAAAAAGTACATTAAGGTTGCAAGTGAATTGGTGTCAAGATTGGATAAGTTGGTTATGGGTGAAGAGGAATTTGAAGTATAAGAAGACAAGGAGGAGACCTCAAGATCTCTATATTTTGTTTCTATTTTTTCTTTGGATTATGTATGTGCAAATTATGAAGGACAAAGTGAAGTGTTTGATGATATGATAGAGTTTTGGGACTTCCAAGTTGCAGGGATGCTTGAAAGGAGAAGGAATAAGAAGAACAAAAGGAATAAAGGACAAAATATGATTGAAAAGACAAAGGACAAGGTGTAACGTAACTGGAAGACTAGGAAGAAGACAATTCAAAGGGGCTTGAATTCTTTTGCCCTCGGGAGTTTGGTGTAGGAGCATCTATTTGATCGCATGCCTCCATGAGGCCATATTGAGTAATTTGTTCCATTTTTATGTTTTGAGATTTTAATAAGCCCAAGAGGCCACCTTTGTGGTGTTATAGGTCCTAGGATGTTGTTCATTTCTCATATATTGTAAAAATTGTCAAAACTACAAAATTAGGTAGATGAAATGTCATTAAGGTGTTTTGTGAACAAACCAATCAAACGGTGGTTTAAAATAGTTGGTTTTGGTTGAAAATATATAAATAAATCCTCCAAAACTCGAATTGGGGGTTGGAGACATCATTTTTGAAGATTGATGAATGGAAACCTCAAATTTTGTGCATTTCCTAATTTTCACTTTGTTTCCAGATTGAAATTGTGATTTGTACGGCCTGGTATGGACTCATTTAATTTCTAGTTTCCAATTCTTTTTGTCTCATTTAATTTTGTCAAGTTTTGTGGAAGATATGATTATTTTGGTGAGACTACCTATTCTAACAATATTTTGCAGAATTTACAGTCTGAAAAAAGTGTGATGGTACAGATTATAAAGTCTATATTTTGGATCTGCAACCAATTGGATTTTTTTTCCATGTGAATATAATTTCATTTGCTTCAAGTCTCATCAAATTTTATTAAGATATGAATAAGTTATGAACATTTTTGAGAGGGCAGGTCTAAACCCTACCTAGGGTTTGCAGTTTTGGTAAAAATACAATAACTTTCATTTCAATCGTTGGATCCTTATAAGAATTGGAAGAGAAATGTATCACTATGTTTTATTCAATCTCACTGGAGGTATTGGCTTCATTATTCATTTTATAGAAGTTATTAATGACTATTCATGGCAATAAATTGTGGGATGTCTTAGTTATGTTTCCAATGCGATATACAATGTTTAATAACATGTGTTATATAAAGATTGTTTTGGATTATTATTGAAGTTTGTGAGATGTGTTGTGAATCCTCCTAGCTCTGCATCAGAAGGAGGGTAAATTGGATGGTGAAAGGTGTATGGTCACATTCTTTTGACATTTGTAGGATGATGGAGGTGGAATGGCAATGTATTTTTTGGGAATATGATAAGGCTTGTGGTAGAAAGTGGACTTAGGATGGATGGAGGAAGTACCACATCGTTAGGTTGTTGACCTTGCAGTGTGTTTCCCAGGCCATATGAGCATGGAGGAGGGACTTTGACATGTATAGGCTCCAAGATTCCTTGTTCAAGAAGGCCTAAGCCCTTGCCTTGATAATTCATTTTTTGGAACATGCGATTGACTATAAGACTAGGTGTAGTTTGGGAACTAGATTTGAGTTGATTATTGGATGAAGTAGCTAAAGTGATGGATGATGGTTGTTAATGTCCTAAGTGTTGTGCCCATAGCACACATGCCCTGTTCGGTAATGAGGACCCTTTTTCTTTTCGCTTCACCAGGTTGCTTTTGTCACTATCTCATTTTTCGTGCCCCCTATTTTTTTGTCCTAAGTGGTTAGGGAATGTTAGAAGAGTCATCTTGAGTTGGCCATGTTTCGCCACCCTCAATTTTTCAAGGCTTTGAGCCTTTATGGAACTCCCATAGCTGTTTGCATTCATTCCTTAATGTTGGCATCCTTGAAGTAGTGTGGGTCCATCCCTACGGGCCACCCCATGCAGGTTTTCTAGGCTCCCCAACCGTTCTAAATGGCCTTCACTTGACATCCTTCTGCGCCACAGGACCCACACCCTCTGGTGTCATTTTCATTACTGACCGGTCGAATGGAAAAATTTACACTATCGTCAGCCTAGTGGACTCTACCACTCCCTCCGCTATTTTGAAATTGGCTGCCTGTTCACCAACCTTGAGCACTGTCGTACCAGCATTTATGAGGGGCATTAAATGCACCATTTTCTATAAATATCCCACATTGAACTATCATTTTCACTTGTTAGGAATTCAAAAATGAGTCAGAGAGCACCCACCAATGTTGTCGTCGTGCCCGCTAGGTACTTTTGCCAATTCAGAGTCCTCGCTCGTAGTATCACCATCATTTTCGTTGGGTTTTCCAAGTTGGTCTACCGTCACCATCTGCATTTATGTTTTCTTTGATTTTTATAAAAAAAATTAGGATCTCAACCAAGAAAAATTGGAACCAGCTAGCACACGCCTAGGCGAACAAAACCCATAACTTGAAATTTTGAGAAACATAAAAAATTGCCCCATAGGCCGCTTGCAGAACTGGAGGTCCTTGTGGCCTTTCTTCTACTAGAGCATCTGTGCTCTGCGGGCCTGCACCCATGCCACCGTCGTTACCATCCTTTGAAAGCATGTTTAAAACTTTAAGTGGAAAACACTCACATTGGGCTCGCCCTTGTGGAAGGCTCCCTCCACTTCGCCGCCTTAAACTTGGCTCAAATTTGTGAAGCCTAAACAAAGGGATCTTTGGACCTACCCAAGTCCACAAATGTAGGCTTCCGCCTATAGAGTTCCTTTTAAACTTCGTCATTTTGAACAACTATCCAATCATGACCTCCCAACGTGCAAACCTCGCCCCGTTGATGACCGATCAACCTTGCCAAAATATCTTGAGCAGTCTTAGCCCATTTGCGAGCTTCACCCTACAGACTTCCACTTTCGGGTTCCCATCCTGGCTTCCCTATTTCAAATGGGTTTCGCGGCCCATCTTCCCAGCTATCGGATTCTGCCCTCTGGCCTACTATCCAAGTCAAAGAGCAACAATCAAGCTATGTAGATCATTCAATGCAGACCTGCACTATCATTTCACCAATGCATGAATGGCTGCTCAAAATGGAAAAACCTTAGCATATGCCTGACTAGTGGGTCCTGACCTCACCTTTGTCGGCCATTCTCCTTTGCGGCCCAAATGATTAAGTCTGAGTTTCATTGTGGGCCTCACCCCGCTGACCTCCATCTATGGGCCACCATAGCCTATCTACCACTTCAAAATGACCTTTACACATCGACCTTCTACACTACGGGTTTTGAACCCACCTCGTCCGTTCGAACCCAAAAGAAAAAGAAATAAAGTACCAAACCTTAGGGGGATCACCTCTTTCGGGTTGCCATTCACAAAATTTCATCTCGCTTCGACTGTCCCAAAACATTCGCGGACCTCTGTTAGCCCTCTACGTAGAGCCCAACCCTTTTGTTTCCTCCTCACCAATGATAAATGAAGTGAACACCAAATCCCTTCGTAGACCTGATGATGTGGGCCTTCTCTATCGGACCTCCATCTGGCCATCACCATTCCAAATGGGTGTGGCCCACCATCCGCCCACACCTTTTGGTCTATGTCCTTTGAAGCAATCTAAACTTTAACAACGAAGCACCTACCTTCCTCCGAGGCCGTGGGTCCCACATGGTGGAACACCACTTGCGATTGTCACCCTGCCAGCACCATTTCAACGGCAGCCCCTCAAACGGCCAAGCAACCCTCTATTCCCGCATGCTTAAAAGATGAGCTTAACACCTCCAAATCTTCAAATTTATTTCAACCCATGTGGAAAAATGGATTGACCTCCTTGGTGGACCCCACTTCATGCCTAAACCTTGATGCGGGTTGGGACATGCGGGCCACCATGCCCTAATTTCTGTCCCTTCTGTAGCTACCTTCAAAACATCCATCAGCCCAGGGAAGTCCATACCCCTAGGCTCGCATTGCAATAAATTTCTCCAATGAAAGGTTAATGTTGATTTGAAAGAGATCTTAGGATGTTAAATGGTGAATTATCTAATCTAAGATCATTTTGCAATATTTTGGCTAACTTTCCCCATGCTTGAATATGCTTACTACTCTCTCGCCCATAGGATATATGCAACTGCGTGTAGGACCTTTGGAGGCGGCCATGGAGAAAGAAAAGGGAAAGAATCCAGCTAAAACACCCAAAAACAAAGAGGATAAAGACTAGATGAAGTACAAATTCCAAGGGGATCACCTTAACTCCAAGATCACCATAGATTGGAGGGAGAATTCAGATACTAATCTGGGACACATAGATATTGATGAATTCAAGCAAAGGGTCCGGATCAACCCTATAACAAAAAATTCCAGAAAGATTAGAAGTAGTGGGTTGGCCAAGGCTACCAGTTTCTTGCCTACTCTCGATGCTCCTGAGCTTGTAATGGCCTATAGGGAGGCATATCAAGAGGACACGAAAAAAATAGTAGACAAAGATGGGAATGTATTAGCTGACCTATCTGCTAAATCAAAAGGGAAGACCTTCCACATCCCTACTTTCAATGAGATGGAGGAAACATCCAAATAATATGGTAAGCAGATGTGGGATGAAGACCCCCTCAAATGCAAAAAGCTCATCAATTAGTATTGGTTAAAATAAAAGAGAGGCAATGCAGCTAAAGTACCCCAAGAGCTCTTCCGTAGCAACTTCTACAAGGATTACCATGATTTGGTAACCCTATTGAGAAGAGTTATTGTCCTTCTAACTGCAGCCTACTTTTAGGAGTGGATGCTATACTTCATGGAAGAAATCCTTCGAGGTGAAGCAAAATTATATTGGGTGGGAATGATCAGTGACTACTTGCATGAGCAATTTGTGACAGTAAAAAAGACAACAATTTTACATGACATCCTACCTGGTATATCTTTTGGCTGACCGGATGCAATACAAAGGCTTGTTTGTAGCTCCAAGCAAGACTCTAGGAAGGGAGCTCAAGATATATGATAGGTATCCCCAGCTCCAATACATAAACTTTAAGAGGGATTATTGCAGGGTAAATGACACCTTCATAGGCCATGTTATTAGATTGATGGGAGGTGATTTTCAAAGGAGAGTCACCCATAGTGCAAATGCTTACATCCGCTAGTTTGGCTTCTTGTTTATCCAATTTCCAAACTTCATGTACATTTTAGCTGAGGGTTTCTTAGAGAAACCATACAAGCATAGACCAAGGATCCCTTATCCCCTTACTTTTGGTTAGAGCATGTATTCTCTTCCTACATCCCAGTGTGCAGAGCACTCCAACAAGGAGTTAGCTAAATACTATTTGGAATTCCATACTCCTCAGCCACGAATGGACCCCTATGGAAAATTGAAGAAGGCCTTCAGGATTGAGCACACCCATGTACATAATGTTGAAGAATTTTAGGCCAATTGTAGGGATGATAAAGAAGTATGAATGAGGCACTACATGCACATGACAATGTACTTTGTCAAGAAGGTCAACTTATTCCCTGTGCCAGATCAAATAGTGGAGGATGAAAATAAAATGATTGATCCTTGATACGGTGCAGTTTCTAGTCTTCCGCTACCATTAATTGAACAGAACAAAGAAGAGGTCAATGACCTCAATATTCTGATGAAGCCCATTGAGGTAAGAACCAAAGAATGGATCAACAGGAAGATCGCTCAGTTGAAGTTACAGGGAGCCACCTTGACATATGGAGAGCTTGAAGACGAACTAGGAAGCAAGACCGATAGTGGGACAACTACTGTCCCATCTGGAGAAACTTTGAAATCTTCTCTAGCCACTAGGTCGAGAAAGAGGAAAGAGATGGCTGAAAGAAATCCTAAAACTGGTGTATATTCAAGAAAATCCTTAGAGGGTGAACCCTCCAAGAAGCCAAAGACATCGAGCGATTTCATAGAGATGCCCACCATCTAGGAGGACCTCCTCATGAGGGAGAAGAGCAAGAGACTGAGCAACCAAAGTCTCCACTTGCTGCCTCCACTCTTGCAATCACTATTACTACTGACATTGCCACCACTACTGGCCCTCTACCTAGTTCTTAGGCAATGGTTTCCACTTCTCCACCTGCGGTGGATATATCAGTCCACCTTGCTTCCACCCCACCCACTAGACAAGTCATGGTATAAGACTCTTCGTCTACCACTACCTCTTCGCTCTCCTCTTCCTCCATGTCCCCATCATCATGTCTTCCACTGGCTACAACAATAATGCCAATGCCCACTCTCTCACTCTCAAAAGACTTCGCCCGCCACATGCAGAATATCCCAATGCATCTTTCTACGGTATTAATGAACCCAATAATACAAGTTTCCTTGGCATAGATTGTTGCAAACCTCCCTGCCCCTCCTCCTCCAACTGAACCACTAGAAATGAAAGCAACCATGCAGATATTGGAAGAGCTAGAGAGGCAAGAAAGGGAGGCTACCAAAGAAATAGAAGAATAAGTAGATGACTACCATGAGCACCTTAAATACTAACATATCGTCATTGATAAAGTGGTGTGTGAAGGAGAGGAGGAAGAAATGCAATCATCCAAGGAGGAAACTAAAGAGCTGGGTACCAAGCATATTGTGTAAACCTTTGACCCAGAGCTCAAAGAAGAGTTGGCTCAGCAACTCAAAAATGTAGGAGAAGAAGTAGAGGGACAAACTTCCAATGAGGAGAAGAATGAAAAAGAGGAAATAGAGGAGGACACTGAGCCTCCAACTGGGGAACACGATAGAATCCCAAAGCATGATGAAGGAATTCCTCCTCAGCATGAAGAAGAAGAAAAGAAAGAAGAAGATAAGCTTGAGGAAGAGGCTGAAGCCCAAAAAAGCCTAGGAGTAGAATATCATGAGGAACATGGGAACGACCAAGAAGAGAAAACCAATGAAGGGGAGGACAGCCCCAAAGAACACATAGCCACCAAATCCCTACAAAAAGAAATTTTCTTCATCCAAGATTTTGATGAAGAAGAAGAAGAAAAGACAGAATAGGAAGTTCCAGATGACAAAGTAATGGAAATCCAATGCACCCGTGAAGAAGAAGGTAATCACAAATCACCACAATTGGAATCTCATATGCCAAAATGGCTAGAGAAATAGCTGGAGAAGAAAACCCCAACCCCAATGGATCCAAAGGCAAGGTTGGAGGTCATCTTTGCTTGAGCCCAAATAAGCACAAATAAGGAGAAGAAGCTAAAGGTTAAATCCCATCTGACAATGGACATGTCTGGATCTAGGGCAAAGTAAATAGCCACCCCAGTGATGGGAGAAGAAGGGGTAAGCTATAATATCTCCACCCTCGATTAGGGAACAACAACAAGAGAACAAAAGATCGACCATCTTCAAGGATCTGTCACCACCATTGTGCACCAAATGCACAAAGGTGAGACTTCCAAGGAGGAGTTAAAATCATAGGTGGCTGACTTAACAACATACATTCAACAGTGGTCATCAGTTGAAGAGATTCCCACCACATCATCAACACCGCCACAATTGTTGTCAAGGGACCACATTGACAAATTGGAGAAAAGAAAGAATTGGAAAAAGGCCATAAAGGATTGGTTCTGGAAAGTCCTTTAGAATGGAAACATGGGCATAGGCCATGCTGTTAGGACAACAAACAAGTTCCTAGAGGTGCAAAAGATACTCGAGGCAATAAGGAAATTCTACACCGATTTCCCAGAGCTATACAAAATCACATATCCCAAGCTTGAGGTTATTTTCAAGATACCTGATAAATCCTAGGAGGAGTTTTCCTTGGTAGAAGGTGACCATTGGCTTGTGGAGACATGGAAGTTGGGCTTAGATCAAAGAAAGGAAGTGTTGGAACGAGTGCTCCATGAAGTGGAGTTGGATATCAATTGGGTCAAAGAAATCAGGGCAGCCTATGAAGAATATCTAAGGCTAATGACAAATTTTGATGTGCCCACTATTGAGCTAGACCCAGAGAAAATTAAGCCATACTTTCACAAGAAGATGGAGAATGGGACAACGGATGCACTTACCCCATATTTTATGGGTTTTCCTGCACGAGCCTTCACCCTATCCAAATAGATGATAAAGAATGCACAAAATTATGACAAGGAATGGGATGTACTCACTGGCAGATCAAGGAGGCTAAACTTTCAAGTGATTCAGTCAAATATACTAGAGTGCAACAAGCTCCAGGGATTGATCGTAAAGATTGTGGAATACACCATGATGAAGAAGAGTGAAGGAAATCCAATAATTGATGATGAATTCCTCACCAAATAGTTGCATCAAAGGAAATCAACAAGAAGACAAAATAGCTACAGTGCTGCCACATGAAGACAAAATAGACTAAATGACAAAATGTAATTTTATATTGTAAAGTATTTGGGGGTAGGTGAAACCCTGATTTGTAGTGAATCCTGGCCACACAATGAGATTAAATCTTGGCCATTCATTTTTCTTTTTGGACACTATAAATAGGAGGGTCTCCTCTCATTTTCAAGAGAGAGGTGAGTTGTTGTAAATACATGCTACTGGAATATTAATAGAAATTCATTGATTTGGTAGATTCTTGAGTTCCAACTTCATGTTGCATGATTCTTCTTCTCATAGTTAAGTATGTTTGAATAGATTAACTTTGTTGTTCTATGTGTTTTAGCTCACTTGGTAGATTAGTTAATGTTGTTCATTGGTTTTGAAGAATTATGTTGTGTTGATTCCTTCCATAGTTCATGTTTTTTGATGTTTATTGACGATAAACTACAATGTAAAGCTAGTCTAAACTTTATACGATTGCTACACTTAAATTCCATCTCTTGTTCATGCTTTATGGTGAATGAAAGGTTGAAAATCTGCAGACCCTAGAACATTGCATAGGTTTCATGAGATTGTAAGTAGATTTGGTTAAGTGGGAATTTGTTTTGGGAAGGTTGTCCACTGTAGGGTCCTCCATGATCACTGTTCATTTGTAGCTTCAGGTCTAGGAACTTCATTTCTTCCCTGCTCCTTTTTTATTTTTATTTTAAATTACTTTGAACAAGGTTCATTGCACATTGTAAAGCCAAATCTGAAGTTGAAATAGGAGTTTTTGACTACTATTTGAACCTGCAGTAATTGTGCAATAATCTTCCATCTTAATAAATCCATTTTAAGATCCAATTATTCTCTAACTTAACTTCATAAGTCTGCCCTGTGATTACCAGCAAGATCACAACAAAACAACTAAGACATTCTAAGCAAGTCATGATCTGACACCTGCGAGACCTTGGGGTAATTTTTAGCAACTTGTTGTTGGAGATTGCCTTTCAAGAGAGGTAGTACACTTATGCATTACCTATGTTGAGGAAGTGAAAAAACACCCATCAACAGAACGGGCGCTACAAGGAGGGCTAATTGAGTTAAGCTGGATCAAATCAGATTGTTTTCCCCTAAGAGATTTCACAGAGTCCTAAGATCCACACCAACCGAAGGGGAATTTTAGGAACTGCAACCCCCTACAAGGGCTAGAAGTACTAAGAGAGGAGACACAACCTCTTCTTCCTCCTCCATTCCATCCACTTCACCTTCATGTTCACCTCCTTCCTCCTTCCATTCACCCCATGCTCCTCCTTCCTCATCTATTTCTACCTTTTCCCCTCAACCATCCCCAACTAATTTTCAGCCACTTGCTTCCCACAGCCAGGGTGCTACTCTAATCCTTGCCCTCCAAGTCTAAGGTACAGCCCCAACTATCGCTGCCCCTATGCAGCCCCAGGTTATTTTTCAACAACAGGTGCCACCTCTGCCTCCCCTCATGGCTTGGCTAATAAATAATCCTTCTCCACTATTCTTCAATAATTACCATGATATGGCTAAGAACCCAGAGAGATTTTGCATGAAGTTCAATCCTCGAGATCCACAAAGGATAGTTGAAGAACACATTAAGATCTTTTAGGTGACATTAGAAGATATGCAGATTGATCATGAAGGCCTAGCATGTAGGCTCCTCCCTTATTCTTTAGGGGAAGAGGACTTCTATTTGTATATCAATTTATGGATGGGGTCTATCATATCTTGGGACTTGTTAATAAATTCCTTCTTGCAAAAGTATAAGATCCCAATCAACCCTTCAGACTTATATCGACAATTCATGTATGTCTGTAGGGAAGTTAATGAGCCGATCAACTCCTTCAACGATCGATTCCACTGAGCATACACAAGGTTGCAAGCTCTGTATGTGCTCAATGATGTTGCTGCCTTGCTAGTTTATTATGCAACATTGGATAACCTCATTGTTGCATTGGTGAAAAGGATGCGACCAACTCCTATCAGATTATTAGATGCTTACGCTGAGGCAGTTATAGCCAACACTAACTTGGGTCAAAATATCTCTAGTCCATTTCCCTCCTTGGGGCAGGTTGCCCATCCTATGCAAATTCAAGGACTCACTCAAGCTTTGCAACACTAGACGCCCCTAATGAATCAAGTGTCGTTGCTACCCATAGTACCTCATCTGGGTAGCCCGCGAACCAAGCACCCCTAGTGCCTCATTACTTATAGCCTCAACAACAATAGGCCTATGCATAACTTTTGCAAGTGTTGACATACCTACAAGGGTCTGAATTCTCACCCGCTCAACAAAACCAACTAGCAACACAACCCGTCTTCCTCCAGAATCAAACGCCATAGCCAAGTAGTGGTGAGAAAGATTGGTTAGAAGAGTTAACAAAGATGATCAGAAAGATGTCCATGGAAATGAATCATCTTAGGAACTAGAACAATCAGCTGCAGGATTCTTAGTGCAGCATGTATGCCAACCTCAATCGAGACAATAGGGAAAACCGTGAGGTAGGTAACTCATTAGGGTAGAATTATGAGCGAGGACCAAACTCCAACTAGAATTTTGAAAGGAGATCTTCACAAAGACATAATAGGACATGGAATACAAGGCCAAATAATGGAGGTGTTCCCACTCCTCTTGATTAGCCTACTAGCAATGAGAAGACAATCAACAGAGTGTACCTCACCAAAGCAGCCTTATCCAGATGGTGCAAGGTTCACAAGACAAGTAGGAATTCTGAGTTAGACTACCTTGAGTTCCAAATAGCCATAGAGATCTTTCAAGTGGAGGTTTAGAATACCGTTGATAGTGCAATTTGTAGAGACATAGTTTTTTCTGAGCCATATGAATCTTCCATGCTCGTGGATAACCAAGCCCCATTTCCGTGAAGTGAGAGCAACGAACCTAAGAGTGTGGTTGCCTCCCCAAAGAATGAAGAAGTAAAAGTGGTAAGTAATGAAGAAGCTTTATCCCAAATATTTACTTGAATAGATAATAGCCTAGTAGATGAAGAAGAATCTTGTGAAGATGAAGTGCAAATGTTCCATCAAAGAGCCTCTTCATATAATTTGAGAAATAGGAAAATATGAGGACCATTCACTACTTCCATTCTGCCCAACAACTTCAGTACCCCACCTGACCCCAATGCTAGCAACAACCCTGGCTATCCCTATGTGCCCACACAATATTTGAATAAAAAAAAATAGCTGACTCAAATGCAAAGCCAACTAGCTAGCTCATCCATAGGTAGATCCTTCGAGGCTGAAATTGAACAAATGAGAGAGTTCGTAGCTAAAGAGTTCAAGAAATTCAGAATCAACCTATCTGCTTTTGAGTTGCTTAAGGTTCTTGCAGTTAGACATTCCTTTTTTAGGGTGATTAACGAAACCCCCTCCTCAAAGGAAACACAAGAAACACCTGCCAAGAGAGTCACCTTTGAAGAGCCTCGACATGAACTTGTAATCCAATAGATCATAGGTAAGAAGAAATGTCCCAACCAATCAGCAGGTCAGAAAGCAACCTACTAAAGAGTAGAATCCAGTGCAAACCAAAGAAAAGACCAATGAGAAGGATAAGAACCAAGTGGCCCAGGCCAACACACCTATGGGGCTATTCCAAGGAAAGCTAGAGACACCACCCTTCCTCACAACAATCTGAATATTTGGGAAGAATCTGCATAATTGTGTGATCAAATCAAGAGTATTAGCCAATGTCATTCCTTTGGTTGTGTGCAAGGCTCTAGGAATTGTCCCCACACCATTGAGAAGGAAAGTGACTCAATTGGAAAAAACAAAGGTGAACATTATTGGGGAAATCAATCGTATCCCAATGCAGATTGTTGCAGACCCAAGGGTGTAACAGGTAATTGACATCCAGGTTGCGGATATTCTTGATACATACAAAATAATCTTAGGATGGGACTTTACTCGAGCACTGAATGGGTATGCCGCAACTAATTTCTCTCATATGTGGCTGCCATGGAAAGGGCTACCAAACCAGATTCGAATAGATTGGGAACCATGCATGAAGTTTATGATCATAGAATATAACAACACCAATGAGGTGTTCTTTGTTGAGACAAAATTGGGTAATTACTGCCCCATTACTTATCAGGAAGAGTCAGAGCCTCAAGAAGAAGAGGTAACTATAGAGGTATTCCTGGTGCAATGTAGTCCTCCGACCAACTTAGCCTATGCACCCCAGAGCACAGAAGTGCTAATAGAATTAGAAGATGATGAGTCCTACGAAGATGGTAACTTAGGACTGGTAGATGGATTCCAAGACTTCTTGGAAAAATGCATACAAGATCAGCTTAGTCTAGGAGCGAGGATGGACTTCCAAGAGCTCTTGTTGCCTAGCTGGTGTAGGGTTCATAATGCAGTCCACTCTGAATTTGAGTGTTTCTTGTGTCAGACAGTAGTGGAGCACATAAAAGTACAAGCTACATTTCAAAAGGAATCACTGACTAAACAACCTGCCACCAATTATGATGGTCTTGTTCCTATTCCAGGAATGACGGATGCAAATGAGCAGCCAAAAGGGGATGCACACATGATCGACCCAGAAGTCAAGGAACCCTCCAAGTTTTGGATGCTACGCTTCGATGGATCTAAGTACAAAAAAGAAGTCAGCACCAGATTCAAACTCAACAGGCCTATGGGTAAGACTTACTTTGTTGCTCATAGACTCCAATTCTATTGCACTAATAATGTAGCAGAATATGAAGCATTAGTTAATGGTATCCTAATGGCTCTAAGTAAGAAAAGTTAAAATGCTGCAAGTATTTGGTGATTCAGAACTAGTAATGAAACAAGTTAGAAAATTATACTCCTTGCATAATAGAAGGCTAACAAACTATAGGCATAGGGTTTGGGATCTTTTAGAAAGCCTAGATGCATTCAACATACAACTGATCCCACATTCTTAGAACCATACCGCTGATGCCTTGGCTCAAGCAACCAACACACTTCAACCTCTCTCTTTGTTAGGACTAAAAATATTCGTTGTTGAGTTGACATCCACCCCATCTGTGTCAGACAATGTCACCCATTTTCAAGTGTTCAATGATGATAAGCATATCCTCAAGTTCATCACTAGTTCTGACGTGTTTGCAACCCAAATAATTGATGAAGCTGACCTAGAGGAAGTCGAACTAGATATAAAGGGGATCCTCAACCTCAAAACCAATACAATTCCTAGAGGCATGGTTCAACTTGAATGCATATTTGACCTGGATCAGATCCGAGACCAAGATCAGCAAGCAAAGAAGGACTCCATAAACAACTAGTGTGACACCCACAACCTCAGAATAGCTGAGGAAGTCAAAAATGTGTTCATTGGAAAGGTATTAATGCTAGAGCAAAAGGAAGGAATCATTAGTGCTTTGCAAAAGTATCACGATGTGGTAGCATGGAGTTATGAAGATTTAAAGAATTATGATACCTCCATCATCACGTACACTATTCCCCTTAAGCTAGATGTGCGGCCATTTTGACAATGACAATGTTCCTTCAACGCATTGTTGGAGCCCATTATTTACAAAGAAGTGCAAAAGTTACTATTAGCCAGAATCATCTTTCCAGTTAGACACTCCATGTGGGTGGCTAATTTGGTCCCAGTTAGGAAAAAGAATGGAGAAATTAGATTGTGTGTGGATTTATGCAATTTGAACAAAGCTTCGGAGAAGGACAACTATCCTGTACCCTCCCTTGATGAGGTATTATAGATTGCTAATGGGTCACAGATGATGTCCTTCCTCGACAAAATTCTCGGTATAACCAAGTGATGGTGCAATATGAAGATAGTCACAAAATTGCATTCACCACCAAGTGGGAACCTTTGCATACATGAGATGCCATTCAAACTCATCAACGTCGGTGCTACTTTCCAGCATGCAATGGAAATAGCTTTCAAGGATCTTATCATAAAATGCATCATCATTTACATGGATGATTTGATAGTGTTTTCAAAAAGGTGAGATGATCATGTATCTAATCTATGCAAAGTATTTTAGAGGTGCTGAGAATTCAGGATTTCACTCAATCCAAAGAAATGTATCTTCAGTGTCACGGAAGGAAAGTTACTTGGGCATGTTATTTCAGAATGAGGAATCTCCATAGACCCCGAGTGCATCCAATCCCTGCTAAAGATTCAGCTGCCAAGCAACAAGAAAGAGTTGAAGTCTTTCTTCAGGAAGATAAATTTCATCAGGAAGTTCATCATGGGCTTTGTTAAGATAGTTAAGCCACTCAACGCCATGTTGAAGCAAGATTCCAAGATTGAGTTGACTCTGAAAGAAAAGCAGACCTTTGAGGAAATCAAGAAAGCCATTGTTGAGGCACATGTCCCAGTCAGCCCAGATTATCTGAAACCCTTCTTTATTTATTCATTCGCTTCAGATCATTCATGTGCCAGCATTTTAACTCAGAAAGATGACTAAGGGAATGAGAACCCAATTGAATTCATGAGTGCTCCCTTGAAAGATGTTAAACTAAGATATCACAACATGGAAAATTAGGTGTATGCTCTCATCTGAGGAGTCAAGAAGTTCATACACTACATCCTACAGAACAAGGTCTTTGCCATTGTCCTTGATTCGGCAGTGAAGACGTTACTAATGCAGAATGAATCAAGTGAATGAAGGGAAAAATGGGTCACCTTGCTATATGATTATGACATGGAAATTCAGCCAATGAAGTTAGTAAGAGGACAAGCCCTCACCTAAATGATAGCTGAAATAGCAGCTGAAGTGGGACCTAAGCTTACAGTTCAACAGTATCAACTCAAAGTTGTTTCCTTGGGGGAATGGTATGATGACATTATTTATTACTTGTTGAACAACAAGAGCCCACCTTGTTTACAGGGAGTCCAAAAGCGTGCCCTCAGACTGAAGAGCAACATAAATATGCTACAAGGATCCATACTCTACAAAAGGAATCATGAAGGAGTGTACCTTCAGTGCCTTAGAAAAGAAGAAGTAGCACACATGTTGAAAGAATTTCATGATAAATTTGGTACCGGTCATGGGTCTGGTCCTTCTACTGCTCATCAAATCCTATGAGTGGGATACTACTAGCCAACTATCTTCAAGGATTCCCATAGCCATTTTCGCACATGTCATGTCTTCTAGAATTCCACAACCAGAAAAATGAATGTTGTTGTCCCATTGCAACCAGTCCTGGAGGTAAGAACATTCACACAGTGGGGTCTCGACTCTGTTGGTCTGGTGAGCCCACCATCATCTGCGGGTCATAGGTACATTCTAACTGCCTCTGATTATTGTACTAGACAGACATAAGCTATTGCATGTAGGAAATGTACAATAGAGGTAGTTGTGAATTCTCTTGAAAGTTTAATTTTAAATCATTTTAGTTGCCTGTATGCTTTAGTATGTGACAATGGCCCTACCTTCGCCTCACTTAAGTTCGCTAGTTGGGCCTTCAATTATAGGATTTCCCTTAATTTCTCATCTAATTATTACCCTCAGGGCAATGGCCTGGATCAATCTACAAACAAGAATCTCATCACCATCATCAAAAAGTTGTTTGAGAAGAATCCTAAGGATTGGAATACCCAGCTTCATTTTTCCCTTTGGGCCGATCACACATGCCACAAGGCCTCCTTAGGAGATTCCCCGTTTTATCTTATTTATGGCCTAGAGCTTGTGTTTCCGATTCACCTAAAAATCCCCACCCTCCAATTCATTAATACCTTTTACGAAGAAGGAGATCGTAGAGAAGCTCGCTTGGAAGAAATGTGTGACCTACCATTAAAAAATTCACCAAACATCAGGGCGTGATCAAAAAATGGTTTGATCAATGAGAAAAAGTCAAGGCCTTTAGAATTACTGATCTAGTCATATGCTAGGGAAAGAAGAAAGGGGGACATGACAAATTCGACAAGCTTTGGTTTGGGCCCTTTCAAATTGCTGAAATCCTCAAAAATAATGCTTTTCACCTCAAGACCTTAATCGGTGAAGATGTCTCATTTCCTATCAACGGGCAGCACCTGAAGCATTACTTCCAAGCTTGAGCTCTTTCAAGCTACTCTTGTAAATATTTGTACATAGGTTAGTTTAGGTTGCTTTTGGTGTGCTTTGCATCGCTTTTGTTTTTGCTCTTTTCTTGGCCATTTTACTTTGTTGGGGGTGTCTCTTTGTTCCTAATGTGGTGGTTGTGCTCATTCAACAAATGGTTCACTTTGCTACCCATTCTTAGTGTTCTTTGGATAACTATTCACTCTTAACACTTGGTCCTTGATTGCTGCTATGGAGCAATTTCCTTACTTGAACTCCCGCTTGACCTAGAACTCAACCCTTTATTGAATCCTTTCATGCTCATCTTAGATCCTACATGAAATAAATTAATTGTTTCCAAGGAGCTATACAATGACCATTATGAAGGTGAGGGAAGTGAAAAATCCCAAATCTGTTTTAGTGACCACTATGGTTCCAAGCCCAGTGTAAGCTTCAATGCTTACACGGTTGAGCAAAAGAAGTATCTAAAGAATATCCAAAGAAAAAAGAAAATGTTGAAAATAAAGAAACCGTGTGGGTGTGTGGAAAACTTGTAAGCTTCAATGCTTACACGGTTGAGCAAAAGAAGTATCTAAAGAATATCCAAAGAAAAAAGAAAATGTTGAAAATAAAGAAACCGTGTGGGTGTGTGGAAAACTCTACCGAGGCTATGGATGCCCGACTAGTAGTAGAGCAATGTTCATGGGATCACAACAACTCTGTCAGGGCAATGTACATGTTACTTTTGAAGTTAGATAATTAACGTAGCTTGCTTATCCTGATTAGTAGCTATTGGTCATGGTTCCCAAGGCGAGAAAATAAATTCAATAATTACACACACTTTCGAGATGCTTTTGTCATATGATTCAATCAAGGATTTTGTTCTCCATCGAGTCCCTTAGTTCACCTTTGGAAACCGACCCCTGGTCTGCAAAACTAGAGATTTTGGGCTCTGAATAAATACTTATCCTTAGAACGCTCAGGAGTGTTCTCCAGAAGAGTCACCATTTATTGTGCCCATAACACACATGCCTCGTTCGGTAATGGGGCCCCTTTTTCTTTTCGCTTCACTGGGTCACTTTTATTGCTATCTCATTTTGTGTGCCCCCTATTTTTGTGTCCTAAGTGGTCAGGGAATGTTAGAAGAATCATCTTGCAGAGTTGGCCATGTTTCACCACCCTCAAATTTTCAAGGCTTTGGGCCTTTTCGGAACTCCCTTAGTTGTTTGAGTTCATTCCTTAATGGTAGCGTCCTTGAAGCAATGTAGGTCTACCCCTGCGGGCCGTCCCATGTGGGTTTCCTCGGCTCCTCAACCGTTCTGAACAACCTTTGCCCAATATCCTTCTGCGCCAGGAGAATCGCACCCTCCAGTGCCATTTTCATTACTGACTGGTCGAACAACTAAATTTAGACTACCGTCTGCCTACCAAACTCTGCCACTCCCTTCGCCGTTTTCAAACTAGTTGCCCATTCACCAACCTTGAGCACCGCCATACCAACATTTATGAGGGGCATTAAATGCACCATTTTCCATAAATATCCCACATTGAGCTGTCATTTTCACTTTTTCAGGAGTTCAAAAATGAGTTAGAGATCACCTGCCAATGCCACCATCGTGCCCGCCAAGTACTTTCGCCAATTCAGAGTTCTCGCTTGTAGTCTTACCATCATCTTCATCAGGATTTCCAAGTTGGTCTATCAATGCCATCTACATTTAAGTTTTCTTTGATTTTTATAAAAAAATTTAAGATCTCAACTAAGAAAACTCGAAACCAGCTAGCACACGCCTAGGCGAATAGGTGAACAAACCCATAACTTGAAATTTTGAGAAACTTCAAAAATCACACCATAGGCCACTAGCGGAACTGGAGGTCCCCGCGGCTGTTCTTCAACCAGAGCATCCATGCTCTATGGGCCTGCACCCATGCTATCATCATCATCGTCCTTTGAAAGCATGTTTAAAACTTGAAGTGGCAAACCCTCACATCAGGCCCACCCTCGCCTAAGGCCCCCTCCACTTGGCCGCCTTAAACTTGGCTCAAATTTGTGAAGCCTAAACGAAGGGATCTTTAGTCCTACCTAGGTCCACAAATATGGGCATTCACCTATCGATTGCTTTTTAAACTTCATTGTTTTGAACGACTATCTAATCATGACCTCCCGACATGTGGACCTCGCCCCATTGACGATCGATGAACCTTGACGAAATCTTTCATTCTTAGTCCATTTGTGAGCTTCACCATGCGGACTTCCGCTTGCGGGTTTCCATCTTGGCTTCATCGTTTCAAATGGATTTTGTGGCCCGTCTTCCCACCTGTTGTGCAATTTTCATACACACGCCCCACTGGAGGTGGGGACCCTCTTTTTTCTTTTGCATCTCTGCCTCTTCGCTTGGTCAAATTTTGGTTTTTCTCTTCTTGGGAGGTTATTTTGGGATTAAGTCTAGACTGGGTTTGATGAGGACAATATTTTGAGGCTCTAGGGGAAATTCGCCTATCTTGGAATTTGAAAATGGGGATTTTGAAGTGAATTTTCAATGTTATATGTAAGTCTTTTTTGCACCCGTGGATAGAGGACAAAAAATTAGGCTAGGTTGCTTTTCAAAAATTTTGAAAATTCCTTCTAGAAAAAAATTTATGGAGTTTAGGGGATTTTGACCCTGTAGGGAATTGGGGGATTTCCGTCCCTGATGGAAATCCCCAAAATTTCCATTTTGAAAATTCCAAGACCCCCCCCAAAACCCGGAATTTTTTCTAAAATGGAATTTTCATTTTTGCACCCATGGATAGAGGACGAAAAATTAGGCAGGGTTGTTTTTTGAACTTTTAGAAAATTCCTTGTAGAAAAAAAGTTGAGGTTTAGGGGATTTTGACCTTGTAGGGAATTCGGGAATTTTCGTCCCTGATGGAAATTCCAAAATTTCCATGACCCTCTCAAAATCCTGAAATTTCCAATTTTGGAAAATTCCAAGACCCCCTCAAAAACCCGTAAAAATTTCAAAATGGAAATTTTCCAAAAATGATTTTTTTTTCTCAAATGGAAATTTTTCTTGAAATACATTTTTTTCCAAAAATGGAAATTTTTTCTTGAAATTTTAAAATGTTCACAAAAATGAAATTCTTGAGATGGAGAAAAAAAATTGAAAATAAAAGGGGAAATTTTAAACATGTGAGCTACTAATGATGATATTTGTTTTTTAGGATTAAATAAATATTAAAAGGGGACTTGCATATGGATTTGTGCCAAAAGGGAAATTTGGAAGAGTTTAATTCAAATATTAAAAGTGGGGCCTACATAAGAATCCATGTCCAAACTATCTACAACTGGAAGGAGTTTTTGGAAGACATGTGAAGCTCATTTCATCATCCAATTAGAATTTTCATTAATGACAAGCTGGCATAATATTGTTTTCTCATTGTTCCATGATGTAACTGCTTTTATGCAATTGGATGATGATGTACCATGAGCTCCCAAATTCAATATAATAGCTTGATGCTTCTAGAAGTACAATTGCAGCCATTGGATGAATTAAATTCTAACCTTTGATTCAAAATGCAATTTTCTATAAAAGGCTAGTGCCTTCTCATTTGTAAGGGGGTTAGATTTAGGGGTTAGAATAGCTTATTACAGGCTGTAAAAGCCAGAATTGGCTAAGTTAGAGAAGTCAGCAGCTATAGGAGAGGAGAGATTTGACATTATGTAATGTTGGAGAAGTAATGCAATTGGATTGTTGATTTGGCAAGCTTTGTGTTACACTCTGATAGTTTATGGTTTCTTGTTCTTGATTCTTAAATGTTAGATGTTAGTTTTTAGTTCTTTTGCAATAATGGTGAAATGTTAATGATGTTGATCGATCTTCGGTTCATGCTTTTAGCAATTTGCTAATTGTAGATTGTTGTGTAAAGTTAGTCTGGGCCTCATTTTTGTGCTTAGTTCAACTGTAATTTTTTGTTCATATTGCGCCAGTTCTTGGGTGTGTGGATGAATATTTATGGTCTTAAAATCTTTAATTTCCATAGAAGATTGCACCATTTATGTGGAGTTGTGGGTCTGTCCCTGATCAAGCAGAGATTGGTTTCATTGGGGATCTGTCCATTTGCAACATTCATCATTGTTGTGACTGATCTCTCTAAACCCTTATCTTTTTTGCTATTTATTTTGAATTTGGGTTAGCTTTAGGATTGAAGGCATCACCATATTGTTACATCTGATGAAAGTACACTTCTAGCATTGTTCATTTGTAAGGTCCCTTTGTGATTACCAACATTTTCACATTATCACTAAATTGTTTATGCATTGTCAAGACTTGACATTAGAGACCTTGGGGTTATCTCTTGAGGGTTGCCGATAGAGATTTATCTTTCAAGAGAGATAGGATATCATATTTTGTCTAAGTTGTTGTGTAGAAAACACCATCAACACCACCTATCGTATTCCGCCCTTCGGCCCACCGTCCAAGTCAAAGAGCAACAATCTAGGGGATGCAGATCATTCAATGCGTACCTCCATTGGCATTTCGCTGATGCACGAATGACTGCTCAAAATGAAAAAACCTTAGCATCCACCCGGCCAGCAGGTCTAGACCTCACCTATGTTGGTCATTCTCCTTTGCACCCCAAATGATTAAGTCTAAGTTTCATTGTGGGCCTTGCCCCATAGACTTCCATCTACGGGCCACCGTAGCCTATCTACTGCCTCAAAATGGCCTTTACATGTTGACCTTCCACATTGTAGGTTTCAAACCCACCTTGTCCATCTGAGCCCAAAAGTGAAAAAAATCAAGTACCAAACCTTAGGTGGACCACCTCTTTTGGGTCACCGTTTGCAGAATTTCATCTCACTTCCACTGTCCCAAAACGCCTGTGGATCTCTGTCAGCCCACTACGTGGAGCTCAACCCTTTTGTTGCCTCCAAACAAATGATAAACGAAGTGAATTCTGAAGCCCTCTACAGAACCGATGATGCGGGCCTCCTCTGTCGGACCTCCATCTGGCCTTCGCCATTCCAAATAGTTGTGGCCCACCATCCACCCGCACCTTCAGGTCTACATCCTTTGAAGCAATCTGAACACCTACCTTCCTCTAAGGCCACATGTCTCACATGACGAAACACTGCTTGTGAACCGTTGCCTTGCTAGTGCCATTTCAATGGTAGGCCCTCAAATGGCTAGGCTTCCCTCTATTCTCACATGATTAAAAGATGAGTTTAACACCTCCAAATCTTCAAATTGATTTTGACCCACATGCTAAAATGGATTGAACTCCTCGGTGGACCCCACTTCATGCCTAAACCTTGATGCGGGTTGGGAGATGCGGGCCATTGTGCCCTGATTGTCATCCCTTCTGTAGTTGCCTTCAGAACATCCATCAGCCCAAGGAAGTCCACACCTTTGGGCCCACATTGAAATAATGTCCAATGAAAGATTAATGCTGATCTGAAAGAGATGTTAGAATGTTAAATGGTGAATTATCTAATCTAACATATTTTCCAAGATTTTGGAACTTTCCCCATGTTTTCATGCTTGAATATGCTTACTGCTCTCTCGCTTGCAAGATATATGGAACCAGGTATAGGACCGTCATAGGCGGCCATGGAGAAAGAAAATGGAAATAAGCCAACTAAAGCACCTAGAGGCAAAAAGGATAAAGACCAGATGAAGTACAAATTCCAAGGGAGCCTCTTAACTCCAAGATCACCATAGATTGGAGGGAGATCTGAGATACTAATATGGGACACATAGATATTGATGAATTCAAGCAAAGGGTCCGGATCAACCCTACAACAGAAAATGCCAAAAAGATTAGAAGCAGTGGGTTGGCCAAGGCTATCAATTCCCCACCTACTTTCATTGCTCTCGAGCTTGTAATGGCCTATAGGGAGGCATATCAAGAGGACACGAAAACAATAGTAGACAGAGATAGGAATGTATTAGCTGACCTATCTACCAAATCAATAGGGAAGACCTTCCACATCCCTACTTTCAATGAGATGGAGGAAACATCCAAAGAATATGGTAAGAAAATGTGGGATGAAGACCCCCTCAAATGCAAAAATTTCATCAATCAATATTGGTTAAAAGAAAAGAGGGGCAATGTAGCTAAAGTACCCTAAGAGCTCTTCCGCAGTGACTTCTACAAGGATTACCATGATTTGGTAACCCTATTGAGTAGATTTATGGGCCTTCCAACTATAGACTACTATCAGGAGTGGATGTTATAGTTTGTGGAAGGAATCCTTTGGGGCGAAGCCAAATTCTATTGGGCGGGAATGATCAGTAACTGCTTGCATGAGCAATTTGTGGCAGTAAAAAAGACTCAACAATTTTACATGACATCCTACCTAGTCTATCTTCTGGCTGACCAGATGCAATATAGAGGCTTTTTTGTAGCTCCAAGTGAGACTCCAGGAAGGGAGCTCAAGGTATATGATAGGTATCCCTAGCTCGAATAGAAAAAAATTAAGAGGGATTATTGCAGGGTCAATGATGCCTTCGTAGGCCATATTATTAGATTGTTGGGAGGTGATTTCGAAAGGAGAGTCACCCACAGTGAAAATGCTTACATTTGCCAGTTTGGCTTCTTGTTTATCCAATTTCCAAAGTTCACCTACATTTGAGCTAAGGATTTCTTAGAGAAACCATATAAGTTTCCCTGGTACCCAAATGACTAGATAATATTGCTTGAGCTCTCTCGATAGTTGCAATGTGCCCACACCCTCCTAAGTGACAAGCATAGACCAGGGATACCTTATCCCCTTACTTTTGGTTAGGACCTATATTCTCTTCCTGTATCCCAGTGTGCAGAGCACTCTGATAAGGAGTTAGTTGAATACCACTTGGAATTCCATACTCCCTGGCCGCGAATGGACCCCTATGGAAAATTAAAGAAGGCAGTCGGGATTGAGCACACACACGTACATAATGTTGAAGAATTTTGGGACAACTGTAAGGATGAAAAAGAAGTGTGAATGAGGCACTACATGTGCATGATGACGTACTTTTTCAAAAAGTTCAACTTATTCCCTGTGCCAGATCAAATAGTGGAGGATGAAAATACAATGAGTGATCCTCGATATGGTGCAATTGCCAGTCTCTCATTGCCATTAATTGACTGGAACGAAGAAGAGGTCAATGACCTCAATATTCTAATGAAGCCCATTGAGGCAAGAACCAAAGAATGGATCAACAGGTAGATCACTCAGTTGAAGTTATAGGGAGTCACCCTTACATATGGAGAGCTATAGGATGAACCGGGAAGCGAGACTGATAGTGGGACAACTGCTGCCCCATTTGGAGAAACTTCAAAATCTCCTCCAGCCACCAGGCCAAGAAAGAGGAAAGAGACAAATGAAAGATAGCCTAGACCTAGGGTGTATTCAAGAAAAATCCTCGGAGGGTGAACCCTCCAAGAAGCCAAATACATTGGGTGGTTTAACGGAGATGCCCACCATCCAGGAGGACCTACTCCATGAGGGAGAAGAGCAAGCAACTTAAGTCTCCACCTATTGCCTCCATTGTTACAATCACCGCTACTACTGACATTGCCACCACTATAGCCCCTCCTCCTACTTCTCAGGCGATGGTTGCCACTTCTCCACCTGTAATGGATATCTTGGTCCAACTTGCTTCCACCCCACCCACTACACAAGTCATGGTAATAGACTCTTCCTTTGCCACTACCTCTCCACTCTCCTCTTCCTCCATGTCCCTATCATCATCTCTTTAACTAGCTACAACAATAGTTCCAATGCCCACTCTCTCACTCCCGGAAGCCTTTGCCTGCCACATGTAGAATATCCCAACGGAGTTGTCTAGGATATTAATGAACCTGACAATATAGGCTGCCTTGGCATAGATTGTTGCAAACCTCCCTGCCCCTCCTCCTCCAACTGAACCACCAGAAATGAAAGCAACCATGTAGATATCGGAAGAGGTGGAGAGACAAGAAAGGGAGGCTACTAAAGAAATAGAAGAAGAAGTGGATGACTGTCATGAGCACCCTAAATACCAGCATCTCATGATTGATAAAGTGATGTGTGAAGGAGAGGAGGAAGAAATGAAATCATCTGAGGAGGACACTAAAGAGCTAGGTACCAAGTATATTGTGGAAACCTTTGGCCCACAGCTCAAAGAAGAGTTGGCTCAACAACTCAAAAATGTAGGAGAAGAAGTAGAAGGGAAACCTTCTGATGAGGAGAAGAATGCAAAAGAAGAAATGGAGGAGGACACTGAGCCTCCAACTAGGGAACAAGATATAAGCCTTAGGAATGATGAAGGAATGCCTCCTCAGCATGAAGAAGAGGAAAAGAAAGAAGAAGATAAGCCTTAGGAGGAGGTTGAAGCCCAAAAAATCCCAGGAGTAGAATATCATGAGGAACATGGGAATGACCAAGAAGAGAAAACCACTGAAGGGTAGGACAACCCCAAAGAACACACAACCACCGAATCCTCACAAAAAGAAATTGTCTTCATCCAGGATTATGAAGAAGAAGAAGAAGAAAAGATAGAACAGGAAGCTCTGGGTGACAAAGCAATGGAAATCCAATGCACCTGTGAAGAAGAAGGTGATCACAAATCACCAAAAGGGGAATCTTAGATGCCATAATGGCTAGAGAAATAGCTGGAAAAGAAAACCCCAACCTCAATGGATCCAAAGGCAAGGCTGGAGGGCATCTTGTCTTGAGCCCAAATAAGCACAAAGAAGGAGAAGAAGCTAAAGGTCAGATCCCATCTAACAATGGATGCATCCAGATCTAGCATAGTGTAGATAGCCACTCTAGTGATGGGAGAAGAAGGGGTAAGCTACAATATCTCCACCCTTGATTTGGGAACAACAACAAGAGAACAAAAAAATGACCATCTTAACGGATCCGTCACCACCATTGTGTACCAAATGAAAAAAGATAAGACTTCCAAGGAGGAGTTAAAATCACAGGTGGCTAACTTAACAACATACATTCAACATTGGTCATTAGCTGAAGAGTTTCCCACTGCATCATCAACACCATCGTAACTGTTGTCCAGGGACCACATTGAAAAATTGGAGAAAAGAAAGAATTGGACAAAGGCCACAGAGGATTGGTTCTGGAAAGTCCTTTACAATGGAAACATGGGAATAGGATGTGCTTGCAGGACAACAAACAAGTTCCTAGAGGTGCAAAAGATACTTGAGGGAATAAGGAAATTTTGCACCGACTTCCCAGAGCTATACTGAATCACATATCCCAAGCTTGAGGCTATTATCAAGATACCTGATAAATCCTGGGAGAAGGAGTTTGCTTTGGTAGAGGGTGACCATTTTCTCGTGGAGACATGGAAGCTAGGCTTAGATCATAGAAAGTAAGTGTTGGAATGAGTGCTCCATGAAGTGGAGTTGGATATCGATTGGGTCAAAGAAATCAAGGTGGCCTATGAAGAATATCTAAGGCTCATGATAGATTTTGATATGCCCGCCATTGAGCTAGACCTGGAGAAAATAAAGCCATACTTTCACAAGAAGATGGAGAATGGGACCACATATGCACTTACCCTAGATTTTGTGGGTTTTGTTGCATGATCCTTCACCCTATCCAAACAGGTGATAAAGAATGCACAAAAGTATGACAAGGACTGGGATGTACTCACTGGCAGATCAAGGAGGCTGAACTTTCAAGTGATTCAGTCGGATATAGTGGAGTGGAACAAGCTCTAGGAATTGATCGTAAAGTTTGTGGAATACACCATGGTGAAGAAGAGCGAAGGAAATATGATAACTGATTATGAATTCCTCACTAAATAGCTGCAACAAGGGAAATCAACAAGAAGACAAAAGAGCTATAGTGCTGCCACATGAGGACAAAATAGACTAAATGAAAAAATGTAATTTTATATTGTAAAGTATTTGGGGGTAAGTGAAACCCTAATTTGTAGTGAATCATGGCCACACAATGAGATTAAATCTTGGCCATTCATTTTTCTTTTTGGACACCATGAATAGGGTGGTCTCCTCTCATTTTCAAGAGAGAGTTGAGTTGTTGTAAAGACATGTTCTTGGAATATTAATAGAAATTCATTGATTTGGTGGATTCTTAAGTTCCAACTTCATGTTGCATGATTCTTCTTCTCATAGTTAAGTAGGTTTGAGTAGATTAACTTTTTTGTTCTATGTGTTTTAGCTCACTTGGTAGATTAGTTAATGTTGTTCATTGGTTTTGAAAAATTCTACTGTGTTGATGCCTTACATAGTTCATGCTTTTTGTTGTTTATTGATGATAAACTATAGTGTAAAGCTGGTATGAACCTTATATGAATGTGCACTTAAATTCCATCTCTTGTTCATGATTTATGGTGAATGAAAGGTTGAAAATCTACAAACCCTAGAAGATTGCACAGGTTTCATGAGACTGTAAGTAGATTTGGTTAAGTGGGACATTTTTTTGGGAAGGTTGTCCACTGCAGGGTCCTCCATGATCACTGTTCATTTGTAGCTTTAGGTCTAGGAACTTCATTTCTTCCTTGCCCCTTTTTTCATTTTTTTTTTTAATAGTGACTTTGAACAAGGTTCATTGCACATTGTAAAGCAAAATATGAAGTTGAAATAGGAGTTCTGGACTATTGTTTGAACCTTCAGTAGTTGTGTGATAATTTTCCATCTTAAGAACTCCATTTTAAGATCCAATTCTTCTCCAACTTTGTAAGTCTACCCTATGATTACCAGCAAGATCACATAAAAACAACTGAGACATTCCAAGCAAGTCATGACCTAACACCTGAGAGACCTTGGGGTAATTTTCAGCAACTTGTTGTTGGAGATTTCCTTTCAAGAGAGGCAGTGTGTTTATGCATTGCCTATGTTGAGAAAGTGCAAAAACACCCATCAACACTAAGGAGGAAAACTCATGGATGAAAGTGGATAAGCCAAGTGGATATGATGGTGGTTTTGAAATAGGGTCGATGGTGGATGTGGATGGATCATTAGGATCTTGATTAGTATTGTGTTTATTAAGATCCAAGGTAATGGTTTGATCTCTTATGTTTGCTTGGGAGCCACTTGTCTCATCATGGGAAGTGGATGTTTTTGCATCATGGATGGGTGAGGTGGGAATCTTTTGACCATGGAATGCATAAAGTTGGCTAAGAGGATTATCATGGTCTTCTTGATCATAAAAGAGATCTTGATAAAAGATGGGAGCTTGATCATGAATATGATTAGGTGCGTTATGAATAGAATCATTAGGAGGGTGTTGATCTTTATGTGGATGAGGAGGTAATGTTTCCTCATGTTTAGGATTGTGCTCTTGACATACCTAATGACTTATTTGAATGGAGGTGGAAGGGGATTTCTCATGGAGAGACTTGACTTGTTCTTGATGGTCAACAAAATAGGAGCATGATAGAGGGTTATTCAAAATTACGAGGGGAGACTCTTGAATTGGTTCAAGGTGTTATGGATGACATGGTTGGCTTGAAGGACTTGGCATGATGTTTGAGGACTCTTTGGTATGTTCTAGTAAATGTGTTGAATGGCATGGTGACAATTGATTCCTTTCTTGTAGCCCTTGGGTGACATCCTTTATAGATGTAGGATTGTAAGGTGTTGGCTTAGGGTTTTGATTTTGATTGGATGGAGGAGTGAATGGATTGAGTGGGTTGGTGGATTTGGGAAACTCCACATGTTTACTTTTGTAATTTTTGTACTTAGGACATGGATTTGATGTATTGGCAAGTGGATTAGAGGATGGTAAGGGTAATGAAGGGGTTAATGGGTTGGAAAGTGTAGGGACCATTGGATTAGGACTAGGACATGGTGGCTTTAGGATAGGAATTTGATTGGATGGTGGTATGATAAATTTATAGGGTGCATGACCTAGATTAGTGTTCCCCTTGTCAATGGTTGCATTAGAACATGAGGAAGTTTGACATTGTTGCAAGGTAGAACTTAAGTTCACATGTGTTTGTTGTGTTGTGGCTTGATATGTTGATGTGGAATTGACATGAGAAGTGGATGGATTAGATTGGTATGAGGTGGAAGGGGATGGCACACAAGGTTGAGGTGGCATTGGTTGATAATGAATGGATAGGGGATGATGTTGTGGTTGTTTGATTTGACAAGTGTCAATGAATTTATTGGCTTGAGCTAGGAGGTGTTGGATTTGTGGTGATTTAATTTGTTGAAAATTTTGGAAGAGGGTTTGAATTCTTTGTATGGTTTAGTGGTCTAGGAGTTGGGGTATTTGATGAAGTGTTTGAAGGAGGTTTTAAATTTGGGATGCTAGGAATTTGATTTTGAATGTGGGCATGGTGTCGCATATGTGTTTAAGTTCTTACATGTCGATTCATTCCTCAAGGTATGCAACATAGTTCATGTCATCATTAGAGGTGGTAGGAGGATCCCTTCGAAGTATGATTTTAGGTTTTGGTTTTGTTTCATTATTTGAACTAGGGAGAGGGCTTCCTTGAACTATGATCTTGGGCTTAGGATTATGATTGGGCTTGTTTATGATTAGGGCCATTTTGACAAGTGTTGATTGACTAGGACTAGGTTGGTGATGATGTTGAGATGATAATATTGGATGATTAGGAATGATTAGGGTTGATGGTTAGAATGAAAGTTGAATGATGAAGATATGATTGGACTATGATTAGGAATGGGTAGGATGAGATCAATGTGAAATGATGATTAGGATAATGATTTGGGTAGAATAATTAGGAATGGTGTGGAATGATAAGATTGGGTGACTTGATTGATTAGGATGATGACTAGGATGATTAAGACATGATGTAGAATGACAAGGATATGATTTGGATTAGATTGGGATGACTTGAATATGATTAGGAATGACATTACTGTATGAATTGGATTGATGAGGATGATGACTAGGATGAATGAATGATGAGTATGATGTGATTAGGACAAGGTGAAATGATTAGGGATGATGACAATGATACAATTAGGATGAAGTGGATATGATGTGGCTAAGAAGGGTGATTAGGATGAAAGTGATTGGATAAGCATGTGATGGAAGAATGTGTAGAGTGAATTTTATTTATGTGCTTGGTGTTTAGCTTGATTTGGAAATGTTTAAATGAATGATCACACATGTACACACATGAATCACACACGCAAGACACATAAGCAAGTTTGAAATTTGAAATTTGAAGAATGTAATAATGATTATTAAACAAGCACACATGGAAGACACATCAACAAGCCCTATGACTAGTCAAGTTGGGTATGGTCAATTAGGTCTCAAGCTAGTTTGCACAAGGTTGACTAAGGAATGATTTGAAAGAAAAATCTTGCCAGACAACCAGGAGAAAGGAGTAACCCACCCTTCACCTTCACTTCCCAAAGGTATAAATTTCTTTGGGGCTTAGCCAAGAGTGACAAGATTTTAACTCCCAAAAGTGCATGTCTTTAGATTCACACTTTGATTGAGGTCGTCCCTTGGAGGGGTGTGTGCTCCAAGCAGGCCTCCTAAGAAGGGTATGGAAAAAGCAAACCAAGTGAGGTGTTTTGGAGGAAACATACACTTGATTCACACTCGTAGTGATTAATTTCATTTAGAAATGAAATGTGTATAAGAAAACCATGGAAGCACTTGTTCTTTTTAAATCCCAAATCAAGATGTGATGGAAGAAAATGGTTAATTTTAGACCCAATTTTGATATGTGATTGAAGACAAGATTTGTTTTAAGAGCCCAAATCCAAATGTGTGAAAAACAAGATTAAGAGATGAAATATGGAATGTGTGCACTTGATTATTCACTTCCAATATGTTGTGTATGAATGATCCCAACACTGCTATAGCTCCTTTGATTCACCTACAAGCCACAAAATAAAAAAAGACCAAGTAAACTTGCACATGGAGGCATTATGTGAAAAATAAAGAATCTGATAAAATCTAATGCAAATGAATAGATACAGGAAAATGGATTGCATGAACAAAAATTACATGAAATTCTAAGCACTTTTAAATTTCTTTTGCAAAAATAAGATGAATTTTGTAGTAGATATGAGCATTTGAAGTTTGAAAAGAAGGGGTGACTTTAACAAAGTTCAACTTATTTTTGGAGTAGAATCTGGAAAATCTGTTGGCACCATAGTGAAGAGCTTTGAACCAACTTTCAAAAACTTTTTGAATTTCAAAAATTTGACCAAATGTCTTCAAGCCCTCCATGAATGACCTTCATTTCCCTTCTCCATTTGCTGCAATATTATGATTTCCCTTAGATTTTGATGAGCAACTATTGACCTATGACAAGCCCTAAGAAAATTTTGAAGGATTCTATTCTAAAGTTGCAATGTACTCAACAAGTGCAAGCAAGAAGTATGCAAAAATATGAAGTTATGCCAACATGAAGTGTGAGATGATGAAGTGATGAAGTCAGGAGATGATAAAAAAAGTCCTCAAATGAGGTAAAAACGTCCTTTTATAAAAAAATCAATTTTAGATGAATGGCCAAGATTGTCAGATGAGAGATGCCCTAAGATCAAAGGCTGCAATTAAATGTGACAACCCACAATTAGGGTTAGGGAAAAATTTGAAATGAAGGGTTGAGATTTGATTTTAAATCAATGGTCAAGAAAGCATGTGACAAGGAGATATTGGGCACAGAAAAAGAGGTTGTAAAATCAAATAATAATTTAAAATTATTTGATTTAAAAGACTAAGTTAACCTTTTGAATTAAAAATTAATTTAATTCAAAAGTGGTGGGGTCATGTGACAGTAAATAATGATTTTAAATTATTTACTTGGTGGGAAAATAGAAAGTGGGAATGGCAATTTAAATAAATAATTTTATTTAAATTTGGAGAAAAAGACAAAAGAAAAATTGAATAATTATTGGAAATTATTTAATTGTAGAGGAAAGTACAAAGTGAATAATAATTAAATAAATTGAGAAATTTATTTAATTATAGGGAGACATAGAAAATTAGTGACGTATTTAAATAAATAAATGAAGTTTATTTATTTAAATAACTGGGAGGAAATAGTTACGAATTATGACATTAGTACATAATTAAATAATTTAATTGTGAGGAGGATGTTTGACATAGAAAAATGTGGTTTGTGGGTCTAGGACATTTTTATGTGTCTACAATTAGGAATATCCAAGAGAGAATCAATTGTTGCATTATGTTTGTTGCCTTGTTTTGAATGTGAGAGACCTACCAAAAGATGATGTTGTCAAAGTACTTCCTAAAACTATCAACCATCCATTTATAGGGAGTGAGCTTTTCATCCTTTGTGGCATAATTGTCATTAACTTATCAAATTACCAATTTTGAATCACCATATAAATGAAGGCTTTTTATTTTGCACTTGATGTCCATACATAGTGCTATGAGTAGAGCCTCATATTCTACTATGTTAATTGTGTAAGGGAAAGCAATCCTAAATGACTTTGGTATGGTATTTCCTTGATGGGTAATAAACAATATGCTTGTGACTAAAGCATGACTTGTATGAGATCCAACAAAGTATAACTTCCATGTGGTAGGAGTGTCTAGTGTGAAAATAAACTCATTAGGAAAGTTTGATACTAGTGGGTGATTTGTTTTTGTAGGCGCATCTGTGATTTGGTTGGCTATGAATTGTCCTTTTATGGATTTTTGTTCATTGTACTAGATTTCATATTCACTTAATATCATGACCCATTTAGCTAACCGACCTATCAAAGATTCTTTATTGAGGCGATACTTTAATGGATCAATTTTAGCCACAAGTTTTATTTGATGGTTCAACATATAGTGCCTAAGTATTTGAGTGGAAAAAACCACTAGAAGGAAGGAATGTTCAATAGGACTATAGTTGAGTTTGTATCCCACAAGTGTACAACTAAAATAGTAGATCACTTGTTATCTATCATCATCATCATTTTGTGCAAGTAATTCCCCCAGTGTGAATGTAGTTGCTGATATGTAGAGTATAAGATGTCTTCCATCAACAAGTGGCATTAGGACTAGTGGTGTTAATAGGTAATCCTTAATTTGTTGAAAAGCTTCTTGGCATTTATTTATCCACATAAATGATACTCCTTTCCTAATAAAATGCTAGAATGGTTGACATTTCTTTGCTAGTTGTGTGATAAACCTTCGAATGGATTGGATTCTTCCTTGTAATGTTCATAGCTAACTGATGTTAATAGGTGGTGGCATGTCTATTATAGCTTTAACTTTAGGAGGGTCAACTTCATTGCCTCTTATGGAAACAATATAGCCTAGGATTTTTCTCAACATTACCCCAAACACGCATTTGTTTGGATTCATATGTACCTTATATTCTTCTAGCCTCTTGAATATTTTTTCTAGTACTCATAGATGATCACTTCTTGTCAATGATTTAGCCAATAGGTCATCCACACAATCTTCCATAAGAGTGCATGAGGTCATAGAATATCATGGTCATTGCATGTTGATATGTGGCCCCAATGTGTTTCAATCCAAAATGAATGATGTTCGAATAGTATGTTCCCCAAGGGAATGTGAAGGTTGTCTTGTGCTGATCTTCAGGGGCTATCTTGATTTGATTGTATCTCGAGAAGTAATCCATGAGGGATAACATCTCATAGCCTACTATTAAGTCCACAATAATGTTAATGTTTGGTAGGGGGAAGTCATATTTTGGGCATGCCTTGTTCAAATCTTAGTAATCATTGCATATGCAGATTCCTCCTATTGGCTTTGTCACTAGTACTAAGTTAGAAATCCAATCTACATAATCGACTATTCAGATGAAGTTGACATCTCATAACTTATTTAGCTCAACTTTGACCAACAAGGCAATCTATGGATGCATTTTCTTGAGCTTTTTTTTGACTAGTTTAGCATTGGGGAACAATGGAAAATTGTGTAAAAATAACTAAGGACCTAGACTAGGAATATCAACATATGACCAAGAAAAAATGATTTTTTGCTCTATGAAAAAGGGATGAAACTCTGGCAGTTCTGATTTTGTCAATGATGCTACAAAGTGGACAATCTTAGGATTTTTGTCTATGCTTGTATTGACTTCCATAGTTTTTTCAATGAGCATGGGTGATTTATCTTGGTTTATGGGAATTAGGTCCAACCCTCCATCCTTGGGTGCCTCAGATATGTTTTCACCCTTGGATGCGCCCTTTATTTTTACTTTTTCATGGTCTAGAGGCACCTTGTGGTTTTCACCTAGAGACCTTTCTTTTTTTTATTTTGTCATTTTCACTTTTGTGATTGGAGGGGTGGATAAAATCTTCAAAATAGGTTGTGTTATCGAATTCTATGGTAAAACTAGCTTTATAATCCCCACTAGCAATGCCTTCTCGTAATTCCATTAAATTAGTGATTGCTTCATCATTTTCAAATACATCTAGGATGGGTGGTCCTTTTTGGTCCCAATCTATCAATTACAGGTACACTAAGGGAATGCCATCATCAGTATTGTCAAGGTTCAGTGAATGGGCACACAAGGTAAAGATAGATGTGTTGTTAGGATCCCAGAAAGAATTAATCTAGGCATTTCCTTGGGTGGTGGGGTCGGATTGGTTAGTTTCTTGGAACATTTTAGCTATATCGTAGTCACTAGATCCATAAGAATCCCACTCCCATTCATTAGAGTCAGTCTCGATATAGTCTTCAGATGTCTCAAATGTCTCAAATGTCTTTATATTCTTTGAAGGACTCACTTCCTCACTTGAAAGCACCTTAGTACTAGGAGCACCTATTGTTATTGGTTTGAACCCTAGCCCTAAGCCCTTTGGTCGCTTAGGCACTAGAAAAGGTTCTTTCATCCCATTTTTGTTCAATCCAAGCCCACTATGTCCATCATAACCTTTTCTCTTCATGATTTCAAAGCCTTTTCCATACTTTTTAGTTGGGATATTGTTGGGAATGATGTCTTCTTCTTCTTCTCTATATAATCATGTTGAGACATCTTCTTCATTGATGGCTTCCTTTCTTAGTTTTTCCCATTTAGTGAAGGTAGTAAGAGATACTTGAATAGTGACTTTAGGTTCCTTCTTGACTATTGATGGCTTGCCATAAGTCTTAGGTGATGTAGGTAATTGACTAACACAATAGGAGGTCTTCATATGATATTCTCCACATCCCGCAAGTCCTGATTCTATATTTTAGGATTGGAAGATGGAGTTTTGGAGGTGGGTGCTTTGGATAATGTGGAAGGATTGACATAATGAGATGAAGTGGATGATGAAGCTTCCTAATTTATTAGCACTTGTTGTTCAGGTGTTTCTCTTAGATTACTAGAATATTGAAAAGGGTCAAAATCACTAGTGATTGTGATCTTAGTGCCATTATAGGGAAACTTTAGGCATTGATGGTAGGTGGATGGTATGACCTTAATAGCATGAATCCATGGTTAGCTGAGGAGAAGATTGTAGGGGAGATCTAGGTCCAACACTTGAAATGTGGTATCCAATATTCAGGACCAACTCTGATTGGTAATGTTATGAAACCCTTGGAGGAGCACTCTTCATTGTCATAGGATTTTATGATAATGCTCTTTGTAATGTTCACACAAAGACTCATCTGATTTTATATTTATGTAAAAATTTAAGAGTGTAAATATTTAATCCCGCTCCACCATCTACAAAGACTCATATGATTTTATGTTTATGTACAAATAATTCTAGGTGAAAAGGGTCATTGTGACTGGTCTTTTGGGATGAATAATCTTGGTTTGAAAAAGTGACATGGTGAGTGTTGGCTAGGGTCATTGTGACTGGTCTTTTGGGATGAATAATCTTGTTTTGAAAAAGTGACATGGTGAGTATTGGCTACGTAGCCCACCATTTCTTGGAAACAATTGACATCAAGGTCAATTGGTACTAAGATGTCTTATAGAGATTTATCCAAAATATCTTTGTGCTCAAGGGATATATGAAGTAACTCAAGGATGGAGATTTGTGTGGGTGTTTTCCCCAAATGGTCTAATAGGTTATATTCAGATTTTTGTTGTTGTTTAGGGGAGCACCTTTTAGGGCCAGCTTGGTTTGTCACGTGTTTATTGCAAATTCCGGTAGCTTCTTAATGGTGATGGTATTGACATGGTCATCTACAACTCAAATATGATTTATGGTAGTGTAGTCATGAGCGACATTGGTATAGTTGGAATGGTTATTGGTCTTTGAACTTGAACTAGAGGCTTTTCATGTTCCATTGTCATGTAATGGATTCTTAAAGATTGTATGATCACTATTGGAGGTCAGTTGGTGACTGTCCACTTATATGACACCATTTTTGACTAGGTCGTGGATTATGTTCTTGAGTTGTCTGCATGACGAAGTTGAGTGTCCTTTGATATGGTGATAATTGCAGAAGGAATTTTCATCCCACCATGAAGGTTTAAATTTCCCTAGATCATATTGTTTTTCCTCAGGAAGTTGAATGATCTTAGACTAAAAAATTTGTTTTAGGATGGATTCAATTGGTTCCCCTAAGGGAGTGTATTTGTGTCTTGTCAAAAATTTCCTTTGAGGTCTTTGTTCTTGGTAATTTTGAAGGGAATTTGTTGTTTTTTCAGGGACACATGGTGGGTTGTTTGATGTTTTAGATCCTTTAAGTGTTATTGTAGGACTAACATGTATTGTCTTTGTGTTGACAACTCTGTCATTTATGATAATTTTATTGTGATCCCAATACTTACTTTTGTCATTTGAGGTACCTTAGGCATTCTGATTTTTGTTGAATTTTTTTAGTTCCCATTTTGCAATGAGGGCCTTCTCAAGTATGGTTCCTTTTTCAACTAGGTCTATGAATGTGGTGCAACAATGGGCTTGCATTTGATATTTTAGGTCCGTGGTTAAATTTTCCATGAACATGACAACTCTTTGTTTCTCAGGAATCTAGATAGGACATTGACTAGCCATACTCCTCCATCGCTGGAAGAATGTTATGAATGAATTACCATCTTCTTGTTTTGTATTACATAAAGTGGCTATGGTAATGTCATTTTCAATGTTATAAGAAAAGTGAGTTATGAATTTATCAGCTAGTTCTTCCCATATCCTTATGTTTGTAGGTAGATGGGCGAACCATTCTAGTGCTTCTCCTGCGAGACTCATAGGGAATAATCTCATGAGATATGTATATTCAGATGTGATGTCTATTAAGGATGTGTGAAACTCCCATGCATGTTCAATGGGATTCCCCTTTCCTCTATACTTGGGAAATTTTGGCATGACATAATTTGGAGGAAATGGAGGCATATATATGCATCTATCAAAGGGACCATATGGACATAACTCTTACGTTGAGTAAGTTTTTTTTGTTGATATTTGCATGTTCTCTGGTGGAAACCTTAAATTTTTCACATTCCATTGATCTTATGTCTTTACCTAGTTGGCTTCATGGTTTTGGGCGGTTTGGGGTTGAAATGTTGTCAAGGGTTTAGGGTTTTATGCTATGTAGGTGAGTTTTACTTATCATATTTTCCCTCCTTAATCCTTGTTATTTTGGTCTAATTTTTTATTGACCTTCTGGCTAGGTTCCCAGTTGTCTAAGTTACATCTTAAGCCTATGAAACCAATGTGGTTACTGGCCCTTTATGCCTAGGACTCCCATTTTCCCCATCACGTATTATTTATCCTTTCACTTTGGTCTGGGAGTTGATGTTTTATTGATCTATATAAGGATCTAGGACTTATTGCTTACAGAATGCTTAAACGTAAAAGATCGATTATTACAACGTTTAACTTAAATGATTACAAATTTAAATGCTCAAATGAAATAATGAACATAAAATAATTAAATAAATGCCAAGATAAACTGAGAAAGAAAAGAGAGAAGAATAGAGAGACGAAACCAAAGTTGATAACGGAGTTCGTCCCTAAGGACTACGTCTCCGGGTCCCTCTCCAATGGAGGACCGATCCGATTAGCTCCAAATTCAATTACAATGGCTTCAAGATTGTCTCCTTCAAGCATTCAGCAGCATGACAGTACTCTGATATGCAGAAACGTCTTCAATCTCTCGGGCATTCTCTCGCTATCTCCACCTGGACTTGTGAAAAACCCATCTCTACCCCTCTTTTTATACAAGAAATTTGCCTAATTAGGCCTAACCATAAAATTAATTGCATATCCTCCCTGATCAGCTCGTATCAGGTCTATTTTGCTCTCTGCAATCTTTTGGTTATAGGTTGTTTTGGGCGTTTTGTTTGTTTTGGCTTTATTTAACCTTTTTGATAAGGTTCGGTTTCAAATAATACATCAAAAGTAATCGAACACCACTTATATCCTAACACTATCCGCGGGCTCAACGGTTGCCATATCTTTTTACAGACCGGTGGTCGGCGGTTCCAACCCCGCCGGCCACTCTTTACCACATATTCCCACGTTTTAAAACCTCAAAAATAGTCACTGTCAGCATATACATTAGAAAGAATGAGTGGCGCAGCGGTGGATAAGCATTTTGGTTGAATGGAGGTCGGCGGTTCCAACCCGCCGGCCTCCGTTTTCTTTGCCACACCGCTAAACTCATACAACAAAATCAACAGCGGCCAACTATAGATCGGAGAATATTTCCGGTGCAACGGTAAGTGCGTTGGTTGTGTGGGCGCGGATCGCAGGTTCCAATCCCGGAAATTTTGTTAAAACGAACCACCGAATACACCCGAACAAGACGACACGTGTCCCCACGCTATTCGTTGTCCAAGCCACATGGATGCTGACGAAGATGCTTACGCAGACTTCCGTACGCTGACAACGAGCCACGTGTCTCACTGCTATTCGCCGAATGTGTTGACTCAGATGATGACTGGACTGCCACGTAGGATGTCCGTACCGTACGGTTGGACACGTGTCACATTGTGATTGGTCCGTACCGATGATTCACCTGCCACATGTTTCGGCCGAATTCGTCCGTGTGGATTCCGTACAGTACGGTTGATCTGCTGACGTCATCATCCGTACAATCATATAGAAAGTCAACTCAAAACTTTGACTGCTTGTATCTTGAGCATGCGACGTCGGATTTCAGCGAAACGAACGCCGTCGGAATCGTCTCGACGAGCTCTTCGCGATGACGCTGGTTCCGTTGATTTTTGAGATGATTATTTTTTTCGCCTTCTGGACGCCCCTGAAGCCAGTTTGACTGGAAGTTTGACTGGCCGTAACTTGCACAAACGGAGTCGTTTTCACCCCGTTCAAGTTGCGTTGGAATCAGGACGTCGTTCTCTTTCTGATGAAGCTGAAATCTGGAGCATTGGGAACACTTCAATTTTCACTAAAAAATTGTCCCCCGGATCAGGCCGCCCCACTGGAGAGCTTTAGGACCTCCGAAAGCTTGATTACTTGGAAAGTAAGTGAGGGTAAAGTTCCCTCACTTTACCAATCTCCATCCATCTTGCTTTGCTTGGATGCATCCTTTCCTTGCTGATATGTAACCAAACTCTGTCTCCAACTTGAAAATGATGATCAGTGCGATGCTTGTCATGGCAAACCTTGTATTTTGCTTGGCTCTATTCCAACCGTGCTTCCACTGCCTGATGAATTGCTTGGACTTTCTGGATGAACTTCAAAGCCTTCTCTGCATCATGGCGTCCATCTTCAACATCATCTTTTCCAAAAGCAAAATCCATCGGTGTCTTGGGCACATAACCAAAGCATGTCTCAAAAGGAGACCTCTTAGTAGAAGAGGTGTCAAAGATGTAGTTGTAGGCATTGCCGCACATAATGAAGACTCTCTCATCCCACAACTTAGGATGCTTTACCGTAACCTCTCGGTGCAGATGCAATAACCGTCTCCTTGCTTATTAACCTCTCGGCTCCCGCCTGCTGGTCTCAAGGGATGGAAGGTTGTACTCTTCTTCGGGCTTTTAGTGTCCATATGAGTCCCCAACAGTTGGACTAAAATTCCCCAAGAATCGACCCTGACCGATACAATAGAAGTAGGTAAACCCAAAATGAACCCATACAAATTGAAAGTAATAATGGAGCCGCCGCCTCAGCAAGGACTTGCTTTTACATGGCATTAAGATACATTTTGTCGAACTCGACCAACTACTACATACAAATAATCATGTCCCTTCCTAGACATAGGTAACCCCCCAACAAAGTCCATTGATACACTTTCCCATGGACGAGAAGGTACATGTAGAGGTGTGTACAAACCCAATTTCCTGTTACTAGGCTTACTAGTTGCACACATAACACAACCTCTAATATACTTAGTTATAGTTTCTTGCATATGAGGCCAATAACAATACTTCTGCAGCTGAGTCAATGTTTTGTTTACCCCAAAGTGTCCTGCAATCAATGAGGTATGTGCTTCTCTAATCACCTGTGCTTGTTCATCTTTTGGAACACATAATTTACCCAAGTGATATAATAGTTTATCTTGCACATAATAGTCTTTCTCTTCTACATGTTTACCATTCATTAAAGCAGCATAGATATCCTTAAAGTTCTCATCATTAGCATATTGTTCCTGAAAACTTTCATGAACCATAGAACTATTCTGAAGGATTATCAAAACATTCATCATAGGAGGTCTAGAGAGCATGTCTGCTACTTTGTTATGGGTACCTTTCTTATACTTAATTACCAAGTGAAACTGTTGTAGAAAACCCATCCACTGAAAGTGCCTACTCTGTTGCAGTTTAGTTTGTGAGTGCAAATATTGTAGTGGTTGGTGATCAGTGTGGATTACAGTTTCTTTCCCCATTATGTAATGTTTCCATTTTTAACACTCTGAACTAAAGCATAAAGTTCTTTATCATAAGTGGGATAGTTACTTACTGCTCCTGAAAAAGTTTCAGAGTGGTAGCAAACTGGTTTACCTCCTTGCATGAGTATTGCTCCCATGGAAAATCCACTCGCATTTGTCTCAATCTCAAATGGTTGATGTAGATCTGGTAAGGCCAAAACTGGTGTAGTGCTCAACTTTCCCTTCAAAGTGTCAAAAGCCTTCTCAAGTGGACCTCCCAATCAAAAGTTGCCTTTGTAATCGTTAATGCATGTAATGGCTATGCTATAAAGCTGGTAATAAACTTTCCATTTCAAACCGCACCTAGAAAAATTCTGACCTCTCAGGACTGCATTCTGGCTTAGGGCCATTTTACAATAGCTTCGACCAAGTAGTAATTCACTTTCAATTGACCACCTCACGACATAGCCTAAGTACACCAAGGATGTCTTAGCAAATTCGCATTTAGAAATCTTTACATACAATTTTTCTTTTCTCAATACATCAAATACTTTCTTTACATGACTTACATGATCTTCGAAAGTTCGACTGAATACCTCAGATGACATCTCCTTTGGCTTTACAAGCATCAATACAAAGTTCTTACTTGAGTTGACTAACCTCTTCATTTGACCAGCATTAACTAGTGTAAGATTAGTCTTCACCTTATGTGCCCGTACACTGTATTCTACCCCATCTTTAAAAAGATGATACTTATTCTCCCCCCTATAAAAGATTGCTTTTCTATCATAAAGATAAGGACTCCCTAACACAAGCCCACAAATATCCAAAGGGACCACATCGACTTCTACCTCATCTACAAAGTTTGCAGTGATAGCAAATCTCAATTTACATTGTTTAGTTACTTGTAGTTGAGCATCATCACAAACCCATCCAAGTGGATATGGTTTCGGATGAGGTGTTGTAGTCAAATTAAGTTTCTTTACAACTTCTTCAGATATTAAGTTGACTTGTGAACCCGTATCAAACAGAGTATCAATCTTAGTGTGTTTTGTTACAACACGAATGTGAAACAATTCATTTCTTTGCTTATCAACCTTAGGAGAAGATTCTTTACTTGTACTTGCACTGGCATTAGAAAAACTTGCATCAGATGAGAGAGATATACCTTTCCCTTTACCTTGGATTCCGGTAGCAACAATCTTTGTCTCATCTCCGGAGTCTGAACCAAGATCTTGTTGAATCACTGCAGTAGTCTTCTTGCCTTTATTACCTCCATATCTTTTCGGCCTCAACTCAGGATGAAGCTTCCAGCATCTCGAATCATCATGCCCCTCTTTCTTGCAATGGGAGCATGTAGGTTTCTCACCCTCTTTCTTAGCTGTAGCTGTTTTCTTCCCTTTGCCTTTATCTTGTCTCTTTGTCTTTCCCTTTAGACTTACCCTCAAACTTAGATGGCTTCTTAGAAAAGTTATCACTAAATGTATTCTTACCCCTTGACTCTATATGAGTAGCTTGAACAGACACCTCGTCTAGATTGTTGGGACTCAACATCAAAATAGTGTGCCTAAGGTAAGAATGTAAACCACCAATATACTTAAGTAATGTGTCTTGGGTATACAAGGGAACATTTAGAGCAATGGCCCGTTTCCTAAACTCATGAGTATACTCCTGGACAGACTGCCCCTTACCTTGCCTAAAGGTTTGCCAATTCATGGTTAACTGTTGCATGTAACCTAAAGGATAGAATTGTTTCCTAAGGGCAGCAACAAACTCCATCCAAGACATATTAACTTGACCATGGTGAGCAATTTCTTCACGAGTTTTACTCTCCCACCAGGTGAGAGCTGTACCTCCCAACCGGAGAGTTGCTAATTGAATCCTAGAAGCATCTTCTACTAGGCCTTGTATCCTACAGTATACTTCTACTTGTTGGACCCAATCGTCTAACTTCTCAGCATTTAACTCCCCACAGTATTTAGGTAACTCAAATTTTACATCAAGCTTAATTACAGGCTTAGATTTGCTCTTAAATGGATTTACATTAGAAGAAGGAGAAGGAGAAGGAGGAGAAGAAGGAGGAGAAGAGGAGAAGAAGGGGGAGTAGAAGGAGGAGAAGGAATTTCTGGAGCTTTCCCCTCTGTGTCTTTTCTGCTTCTTGTGCTTTGAAGAAGCTCCCTTTTCACTCTTCTTCTTTTCAGCATAAAGTTCGTCCACCATTGCCTTCATGTCAAGAAATAGCTTCTGGAAATCCTTGACACTAAGCTCTGAACTTTGTCCACCTTCTTTTTCTTCCATCTGTGACGGTTGATTAGCTCTTCGTCTTCCGATTTCTGGATTGTATTCTTCAAGTTCTCCTTCGCCTCGTTGCAACCTGGATCTCGTTAGCATTCAAATTGCAATACAAGCCACATACATAGCTCTGATACCAACTTGATCTATATAGGATCTAGGACTAATTGCTTACAGAATGCTTAACGTTAAAAGATCAATTATTACAACGTTTAACTTAAGTGATTACAAATTAAATGCTCAAATGAATAATGAACATAACATAATTAAATAAATGCCAAGATAAACTGAGAAAGAAAAGAGAGAAGAATAGAGAGACGAAACCAATTGATAACGGAGTTCGTCCCTAAGGACTACGTCTCCGGGTCCCTCTCCAATGGAGGACCGATCCGATTACCTCCAAATTCAATTACAATGGCTTCAAGACTATCTCCTTCAAGCATTTAGCAGCATGACAGTACTCTGATATGCAGAAACATCTTCAAGAACTCTCGAGCATTCTCTCGCTATCTCCACTTGGACTTGGAAAACAAAGGTCTATACCCCTCCTTTTATACAAAAAACTTGCCTAATTAGGCCTAACCACTCAATTAATTACATAATCTCCCTGATCAGCTCGTATCAGGTATAATTTAGCTTCTATAATCTTTTGGTTATAGGTGGTTTTAGTGGTTTTGGTTTATTTTGGCTTATTTAGCCATTTGTTGAAGGCTCGGCCAATAATCATTTAACAAAATTAACAGTCACCTATATGATTTTAGAAAGGCTCGCGTGGCGCAGTGGTCGCTATTCCTTTTGTTAGGAGGGTGGTCGTCGGTTCCAACCCCGCCGACCACGTTTTACCACCCGTATCAAACAAATTCAACAATAAAGAAAACCGCTCTCCATCAATGGTTAAGGCACCCACTGCGGGTGCAACGGTAGAAACGCCCGTTTGTTTCGGCGGAGATCCCGGGTTCAAACCCGACGATGACTTTTGTTACAACAGATAAACTGCCTCCCGGATGGATAGAACAATGCCGACCGCAATAAACATGCCACCTGTCCGGTTCTAATTCGCCAGAGCAACCAACGTGTATGCCGACTAAGAGCTGACAAGGATATTCGTACCGCTGACTGGATGACACGTGTCAGAACGCCATTCGTCAGAATCTGCTGACTCAGCCGTCCATGTCATTGTATGGATGCCACGTGTTCGATGACGAAGCCGCTGACTAGATTGCCATTCGGATGCCCGTACTGTACGGTCGGACACGTGTCGCACAATGATTGGTCCATACAATCTGAGTCACCTGCCACGTGTCAGGTTGGAATTTGTCCACTTGGCTTCCGTACTGTACGGACTGACACGTCAGCATGATGACGTCATCATCAGTACCTTCTGAGTTGACTGAAGTTTGACTGCTTCTAACTTGATCATACGACGTCGGATTTCGATGAAACGAACGCCGTCGGAATCATCTCGACGAGCTCTTCGCGATGACGCTGCTTCCGTCAATTTCTGAGATGATTATTTTTTTCACCTTCTGGACGCCCCTGAAGCCAGTTTGACTGGAAGTTTGACTGACCGTAACTTGCACAAACGGAGTCCTTTTCGACCCGTTCAAGTTGCGTTGGAACCAAGACGTCGTTCTCTTTCTGATGAAGCTGAAATCTGGAGCATTGGGAACACTTCAATTTTCACTGAAAAATTGTCCCCCGGATCATCTGATCATTTTCCAATTTCATTCTCTTTTTTTGAAGTAAGAAATACCACTAAATATCCATTCAAATTGGAAGCTATGTGGTTTAGAGACCCCAATTTCATGGATTTAATCAAGTTTTGGTGGTTCAACTCCACTTTTTTTGAAGGGACAAGGATGTTCCAATTGAGTAAATAACTATATTTTCTTAGGGAAAAATTAAAGAGTGGAACACTAATCATTTCAAAAAAAAAAATTCAAAAAAATTGAGAATTGAATTTGAAATTTTTGCAATATATGATGAAGTCATTAAAAAGGGAATGGATAGCTCTATGTATTTCCAAGAAAAGAAGTTAAATAAAAGTAGATCTTGAAGAAATTTTAGCTCATGAGGAATGCTACTAGAGACAAAAATCTAGAGAAACTTGGCTGAATGATGGGGATAGAAATACAAAAAAAATTCATACTTCAGCCAAGTTGTGTAGGTAGTCAAACAGGATCCTTTCAATAATGTCATCTTCAGGGATTTCTCTCACTTCTGATACTGAAATTGGGCAAGAAGCTATAAATTATTTTAGAAATCTTCTATCTTCAAATGGTTAGTTCAATCCTATTGGGGAGAATGAGGTAATTAATAATATCCCAAAACTAATAAATCATGAACAAAATAAAATGTTGATGGCAAAGTTTTCCATTGAAGAGATTAAAAAGGTGGTTTTTTCTATGGAACCTGAGAAAGCTCTAGGCCCAGATGGTTTCACAATTCTTTTCTTTCAAAAATGTTGGGATATTGTGGGTCATGATGTTCTTCTTGCTTTAGAAGAGTCCAGAAGATATAGAAAAATTCTGAAGGACTTCAATACCACATTCATTGCTCTTATTCCTAAAAATCTACTCCTTCCTTTAATGATTTCAGACCTATAGCTTTGTGCAATTCAATTTACAAGATCTTTACTAAAGCTATAGCTTCAAGACTGGGTAAGATTTTTCCTTTAATCATCTTGGAGGAACAAGGTGGCTTTGTTACTCGTAAGGAAACTCTTGAAGGTGCCATCATGGCACATGAGGTTTTACATTCAGTAATTTTTGAAATATCTACAGTAGTGGTTTTGAAATTAGACATGTTAAAATATTATGATAAGGTCAATTGGGATTTTTTAATTAAAATTCTTAGAAAATTTGGCTTTTCTTTAGCTTGGTGTAATTGGATCTATTAATTCATTTCAGGGGCAAGATTTTTTATTTTGATTAATGGTTCTCCACATGGTTTTTTCACTTCCTCTCAGGGAGTGAGAAAAGGGGATCTCTTGTCTCCATCTTTATTTATTCTTTTGGAAAAAGGTCTAAGTAGATCAATTATTGTTGCTCGTAATTCTAGAATTTGGAAAGGTATTTCTCTTCATTCCTATCCCCTTCCAATTTCTCACTCTCTCTTCACCGATGATACTTTTTTATTGGGTAAGGCAACAATGGCTGAAGAAAAGGTAATGGAAAAGATTATTTCAGATTATTGTTCTCATTCTGGACAAGTATGTAATCCTACAAAATCAAGGATCTTTTTCCTTAATGTCATCCCTTTGATAAAAAAAAAACAATTACTCAAATTCTGGGGTTTTCAATGTGACACCCTTCCTTGTAAATATTTAGGTATTCCTTTCTCTCCGGGGAAAGAAAAACACAGTTTTTGGGACAATCTAATTTCTTTCATATCTAATAGAATTTTGCTCTGGAGATCAAAGTGGCTAACCTTTGTGAGCAAATTAATCATGATTAAATCAGTCCTATGTGCTCTTCCAATCTATCTAATGTCAGTTTTAAGCTTGCCCAAAGGAAAAGGTTTGATCATTCAAAAATTTCTTAGAGATTTTTTTTGGTAAGAGAATGTAACAACTAAAAAGAAATTTCCTTTGGTAGCTTGGGATACTATTTGTGAGCCCAAAACCTTGGGTGGTGCTGGTCTAAGAAACATTTTTCTTCAAAATAAAGCTCTTGGAGAAAAATTAGTGTGGAAAATTTACTGCAAACCTGAAACCAAATGGTGCAAAATAATCACATAAATATTTAGATTATCTAAACAAGGAAAGAATTTTCACTCAAAAGCAGCTCCCCAAGGGTTCTAAGATTTGTAATTTTATCTCGTCTTGTAGATTTATTCTCTTGCCTCATCTTTCTTGGGTGATCAACAATGGGGAAAAATCTCTCTTTTGGGATGATTCCTAGAATGGATATAAACCTCTTCATCAGCTGGGTGATTTGAATCAGATTGAAATAGAATTAAAATTGAAATGGGGTTATAGAGTAACAAATTATATTGCAATTGATCCATCCAATCCTCGTGTTGGCAAATGGAAAGATTTTAGCTTTCTCAAAGCATCACCTATTGCTTTAGAAGCATTAAAATATGAACTTGACAAAGCGTCAAGTTTATTTCTCAAATAAACAAGATGAAATAATTTGGACCATATCTAAAACTGGCCAATACAATGTTAAAGATGACTATACTTCTCTTGTTAATTCTAATCAAAGATTATCTATTCCTTTGAAGCTTTGTTGGGGTCCTCATATTCTCCCAAAGGCTAGTGCATTTGCATGGTTAGCGATTAAAGAAAAAAATTTAATAGGAATGAGACTTGATAGATTAGGAATTACTAATATTTTTTCATGTGTCTTGTGCGGAATTTTTTTGGAATTCACAGATCATCTCCTTATAAATTGTGAGTTTGCACAAAGTTGTTGGCTTTGGCTGATTAGTAATCTTGGTTGGGTAGGTCCATTGCATAATTCATCATATCTTCACTTTCTTGCTTGGCCTTCTTTATTCCCCTCTTTGGTTTTCTCTTCTATTTGGAATATTAGTCCTTCTATCCTAATATGGAACATATGGTTGGAAAGAAACAATAGAATATTTAGAAAGAAATCATCATCTTTACCCCAAGTTTTGGAGAAAATTGAGATTTCGATCTTAGAGGTGACTAACACTTCCACTTTCAAAAGATGTCTTGGAAATACTTGTTTTTTTAATGTGATTCTTTTATTCTTAAACATTGGCATCTTCTAAAATCCCCTAAGGTAGGGTCAATCAATCTTAAAATCCTCTCCATTAAACAAAAGTTCTTTTTCTTGGTCCCCTCCCCCTCTAGGCTTCATCAAATTAAACTTTGATGGAGCCTCTAGACGAAATTTGGGGAAATCAAGTATTGCGACTATTTTTTGAGATTGGAATGGGAACTTTGTGAAAGCAGTTTGAGAACAAATTTAGGATTGTACAAATAATGTGGTTGAGTTTCGTGCGGTAAGCCTTGGTCTTAAAATTGCGGAAAATCTTTCGATATCTCACCTTTGCATTGAAGGTGATTCAATGATCACTATATCAACTTTAAAGAATTAGAGTACCCCTTCTTGGCATCTCAACTATATTTTGGGGTTTATTCTTAACCAATTGGATGTTTTCCCTAGCGACATCATTTCTCATTGTTATAGGAAATCAAATGGAATTGCGAATTCATTGGCCAATAAAGCTTTGGATGAAAGCATTTCCTACCAGGAATTCTCACAAGAGGAATGCAATATTTTATTCAAGAATCTCCTTCAGTAATTATTTTGATTTGGGGTCTTAAAATTCTTGTCTTGTTTTATTTCCTTCTTCAAAATTTCTTGTATTCCAATTTTTTTTTTTGGATATGGAATTACCAAATAGGTGATCCCACAATATTGGTTTACAAGTTTTGGTGAAACTGGACAATGAAGTAATTTTTTCTAACTAAATCTTCACTTTTGGACACCTATAGCGGCTAAACCATGAGGAATTTGAAGATGATGCAAACTAGTGATTCATGATATTTTTTCTATAGATTCTAAATATATTTTTTCCAAAAAATTTGGAATCTAATTGCACTTATTTTTCCATCTCCTTCGAAAACTAGTTTTTTTCAGTAAACTCCATTTTTAAGGAGTGATGCTCACCATATAACACATAAATTTTTTTCATGTAGGATAAAATTCTATTTTTTTCTAATTTAGATTTGTAACTATGATATCTAGTGCTTCCAATTGGTTTCATGGTGTTTTATTGAATTTTTTTCCTTAATCAAGTTTCGAAGTCAAACCAATTACAATTCAGACATAGGGGGACTGTATAACACAACTTTTTTTGTATGTATTGAAATTAAATTTTATTTTTTTTGTTGGAACAAGGACTTCAATATTTGGTGCACTCATTGTTTACAAATTATTTTTTTGATAATCTTCTATTTTTCCACATGTGCAAAACAAAGAGCTTGATTTTTCGATGAAAGACCTACATTCACAAGAAATAAAAAATATATATAATAATAAAATTAAATTTATTTAAAATTATACTTTTTGAGAAGCTTATAATAAGATACTTACAAAAAATAAATTTTACATTAATTCATTTGATCCCCCAAAAGGTAAATCAAAAGCGGTTTTTATTAGCATTTTGATAGGTGTAAATGAGACTTTGTTATATGTATGGTTTAAAACTAGCGAGGTTCTATCCAAGGGGGTTTGATCTAAGGTAGTTTGATCAAACCCTCTTCAATTAGAATTCTTTAAATGGAAATTTTTAAGGCTTAAATCATTATATTTTCTAAAAATATGTGATTTCAACAAAAATCAAAATCTCCCAAAAATTGTAAACTAGCTTTGTGGGATCACCCAAATAATGGGCATTGAGGTGATTAATCAATCCTCTAAACATGGCCCTCATGTGACTCATATCTACCCACTTGGCACAAGCTCTCTTTTTTTTGAAGTAGATTTATATTGTAATCATTCCTTTTGATTTTGATTGTTAGCTTGAAGGGAATTTATGAGGTTTGTCAGACTTAAATTTATTTTAAAATCTCTATGCTTTATTTTCCCTTTGAAGCATGGGTCATTTGTTCTTCCCAAGGGCATTCTAGTGATGCGTCTTGACCTCATGCTCTTTCTCTGTAAATTATGCCCTTCTAAACGGACATTCTCCTAGATTGTACATATTATTTGATCTGCCCATTTATGGCGATTGCTTTGTTGGCTAAGCCTTGAGGATTGGTGGCAGTCCAAATTTTTGGGATTAATTTGGCATTGGTTCCAGTGAAGGATTTTGGTCTTCTCTAGTTTAAAATTTCACTATTTAATTGGTCATTGATAGGAGCTATTTCATGAAATAGTGGACTCGGTTTTATTTTGTAAGACTTCGCTAGACTCTTTCCTTTTCAAGATTTAAAACTTGGCTCATTGGCATTCTTCATGGGTACAAAATTTATCTTGATCATTTATTGCTATAAATTTGAAGTTGTTAAAATACCTTTTTTCCGTTCACTTGGCATTGTATCTTCTTCACTTGCCAACCTCTGGAAACTTCTGGCAAGCTTATTATGAGTATGGATAATTTATTCAAAGTTTTTGTCCCTACTCGAATCCATGAAGTTAGAATGGATTCTCCAATGTCTGAAGAAAAGCTCGGGAGGGCCTTTTCATTTGAATGTAAACAAGTTTATGATGCAATTCAAATTGTTTTGGGCTTTGATTGGCTCAACATGCATACTTTTGTGTTGCCATAAGAAATGGATTCTCATTTTGTATCTAATTTGATGGACATTTTGTGTGACATAGAAATGGTGAAGTTTCTGTTTGGGACTTATCTTCTTCCTCATGTCTGTGTGCTTTCTTCACTACAGCCTACTCTTGAAAGGTATGACATTTTACAGGGCTCTTGTCTAGTTGCTAGTATTATAAATAGACAACACCTTCTTAATGATTACTGTCTTTCAAAGCTTCTATCAGCTATGGCTTATGCACTCCTTAATGAAAGCAATAGTGAATTCAAAGTTTGTTTGAAAATCTTTTCACATCAACATGGTAACTCAGTTAGTGATCCTATATACATGATGTATAAGGAAATTCACCTTCTAATTCAACATGCAATCATTGAGCCTCACGAAGAATCACATTTCCCTCTGCCATTTGACATTGCTTCATCGGAGGGAAGCACATCTTGAGGATTTTTCATGTTCCTTTATGAAATTTTGATCTCACAATTTTGGCTACATCTTGTTTGGAGAAAGCTTGTTTTCTTGGAATTTGTTGTAGGGTTTTAGCTCATTGGTTTAGAGACTTTTCTTCTTCGGGACCCTTTCTTTACCTTTTTGAAATCGAATTGACAGTTGCTCCTCTCTTCTCAAAGTCTCCTGGTTTCAGTTGGCTTTTGTGTTTCAGCTTGCTCTTTTCATCTTTTCTTCATATTCCTCACCAGGATTTTTTATTGGTCACCTGGTTCTTCTTCTTAGGGAATCTATTGTTATAGTCTTAATGGCCTAAGTGGCTTGTTTTTGTAACTTATGAGCTGCAATTTTTCCCTTTTGGAAAAACTCTTCGATTTGTAATACTTTTTTATATTAATAAAATACTTTTTGTGGCTATCCCACCTTTACCAAATATATATATATATATATATATATAT
>VDFB02193867.1:213024611-213224609 GCA_007258455.2 Sequoia sempervirens | reverse complement strand
TGGTGACCTGTCTCGATACTTGGGTAAGTGTCTATTTGTGTTATTGTGGATTAGGGTGTTATTGGCCTTTGCGATAAGCATAATACTTCGATGGAATTGTTTACTCAATTAATTAAATTAACATTGATTAAATAAATTTGGAAATTAAAATGTTAATTAAATAGATTAACTTAATGAAATATAAAGTGGATAGTTATTATTAAATAAATTAATATTTATTGTAAAAGTATTATATTTAATTATATTTGATAATTTGTTGTTAGGCAAAGATAATTATTTAAATATGATAAAATAATCAAATAAAGATAAATGATTTTGTCAATTGAATAAAAATGGAAAGAAAGATGAATTTTAATTAGGTAATAGAGATAAGATCTTCAAATTGAGTTGTAAAAAAAAACAAAAAAAACAAAAAAAAAGGGATAGAAAGATTTACATGCAAGTTCATGCCTAACATGGAGGAGATCGTTGAAAATAAAACAAAAAGCTTTATTGGAGTTTTGTTTTAATCTGTTTTTGGTTGGGAGGTTTGGAGAGGGGGAATCATTTTCTTTAGCGAGAAAATATGTTTGGAGGAGTGGAATTGGAGGGGGGGGCGTGTCTTTTGCCATTGCATGGTGAAAACTGAGCTCCAATCGGTTGACAGTTACTCGACCATGCTAGGTGGTGGACGCCTAAAAACGTCTGATTGTTGTTACATGGAGAAGGAGGAGCATCAACAGATGTAGATGGGTTGCTTACAAAATCCATATAAAAAAAAAATTTCAACACCGCTATCTTTCCATTCGCTGGATTTGGGACTCTGCTGCGTTGATCTGGGGAAAGAAGAGGATGCGACGGTTGGAGGAAAGGAAAACTTGTTCTGCAAGTTCTTTTTGTTAAAAAAAAGGTTTTGGCGGATGTCCTTAAGATTATCGACATTTATCCATGTCTTTGCATCGACCCTAAGTCTCCATGCTTGCTCGAGCTGGGCGAATCAATCAACCAATACACGTTTAGAGTGTCGGATAAACACAACTTGAAATGGAGGTACTCTGTGCACAGGTTAGTCTTCGTATCTTCTATTGCTTTAGTCTTTATGAATCTGTTTCTCAAGGGACTGTCCGATTGATTTGCATGTAAGTAATTTCCATCTATTGTGCTCCTAGACTTAGCCTTGATATGTCTGCTGTGATATTAAATCTCTTCTAGGAAGGCCTTGAATGATGCATTGCTAGAGGAATTCTTTTGGAGCAATCTGTAAACATCAATAAATAGGTTTATTTGAACCACGACTTTTCCTTCAAATTTAGCTTAAATTCTTGGGTTACCCGGATTGCCATAATCTCCAACAGTATCTAATACTTTCCCTTTTTTTTTTTCTGTATTTACAATTATTTGTATGTGTTTCCTCTCCTTCCTATCGAGCTATTCAATCTATATACTAGCTTTCGTAGCATGTGAGGAGGACATCTATTGCGGATAAATTTATAGCTTCAGGAACTCTTCCTCCTCTTTTTAGAATCTTTTATTTTCCTCGTTGTTCCAAATTCTCGTAGCAGTTCACATTAAACATTCAATAATAAGGGACATCAAACTGCATACTTTCAGCGTTGAACTTCATGCATGCGCCTCAACAACCTTACCATTCTTGTTCCTGCGTCAATCGGTAAATCACGTTTCTTCTAGTCGCCTCTGTATAGATGTTAAGAGAGAAACATAAGTCACAATATTCGCTAGAGATACTCAGCGTATATTCACATGAGTTCCCCAGATAACCAGCGCGGCATGATGATCAACCATACGTACCTAACGGTCAACTTTTTATGTAATGAAATAAAGTTACTAGCTTGTGAAGGAAGCGCAACCCTTGTCCTCTTCTCCTGCGCGATTGTGTGTGCCCTGAGCGCTGCAAAGCTTTCAATGGATGGTGTATATCGAATGCTTCATTAATTCATAGTATTCAGGAGCCTTGGTAAAATTCAATTTATGCATACCCTTCAACCTTCATCCTCTCAGTCCACATGTTTCCTGCGTGCCCCCTTATAGTGCAAGTCTTGGATCTTAAAATACCCTGCGTTTTGTTTCCTATGGCAACCAATGGTGGTATTGCCTTTTTATTACTTTTTGTTAGCTTCTTTAGATTTGGCGCCGGTCTCTGTAATGACTCACAGGCCGAACTACCCTCTGGCCGAGCGCCCTTCTTTCTTCGTGGTATGGACTCTGGAGGGTGCGTTTTATGTTTGTTCTCTTATAGACTCGGTAGTTACTTGGAAGAAACCGTCAGTATTTCCTTGTCTTCCACTGACGTTGTTTCCCTTTATGAAAGTAGATTTCATAATCAGATATTATTCGCATTTCTTTTATGAAATCGGATCTCGTCTTGGGTAGGTCGTTTGACGGTAGGGGCTTCAGCTTGTAAGAAGCTTATGTGCTGTGTGAGAGGATACGTTATGTAGGTTAATGCAATGAACTCATATTTATATCTATATTTATATAGGCGTAGGTGTTTTGTTCGAAGTGTGGGCTCTCCAGAGCATTCGGTTCACTGTCAAACTAGTCACCGACTTTGTCTTTTGCCTGAGTATTCCCTTTAATCCCTTATTGACGATTGGAGCTTATGTTTTCTTTTGATATCATTATCTTTACTTGACTGCCTCTTTGGCTACCTTGGAGTGACCTATGTGGAAATCATAGCCTTTATTCTCATGTTCCTCATCTTTTTCTCCTTGAGCCTTTGCCCTGTAATCTGCTCATCATTGCCTTGATGTGTGCACTAGGGTAGCCAGATCCTATGCGTTTCACTTTGTTATAGTTTAAGGAGATTTCCGTTTGGTAATAGATATTGGTCAACCTATGATAGAATTTATTTCCTATTGATACAATGCATCAAATGAATTTAGACAATTTTAGGATTCCTTCTAATATAATATATTTGATGGATAATACGATATCTGTGTGTGAGCGCGTAAAAGTGAATTGTGAAAGGATGTTTTTGTGTATGTCGTTCTTCTTCATGTCCTTGTGTAACTTCATTATGCTATTAGTGTTTTGGGATACCAATATTCGATCATGTTAAGTTGTAATTTTAATTTAAGAGTTAAATATGTCTAAATATATATGATTGGATATATATATGTATGTACGTAATTAAAAGTTTATTACAATTAAGTTGAAACCTAATGCTTTACTAACAAATTTCTACATGTTAAGGTATGTGTATGTAAATGAATATATGTATTGGAAGTAAAGTGATAGGAAAATAATATTTTTAACGTAGTGATTTGTTGATTTTATTAGATCAACAAGTAGAGGAGCTTAATAGCAAAATTGATTTATTATGTATATTTTAATTATTAGATATAACATTATGAGGAGAATACTAGAACTAAAATATCATTTGGTAGGTATTATTATTTATGTTGGTATACATTTAGATGTATATATACTTGTATGTCTGTAGTTTTGGATACTTGTTGAAGATAATCAAGACAAATAGGAGTACATTTGAATAGGAAGGAGTAACTGGATTGTTATTTATATGTTTTGAAATTGTATAAAAGAAATACAGTATCATTGGGAAAGGTTTGATTCTTAATTAATTAGTGGCTTTTCTTTGTGTGGCTTTTCTAAGTTAATCTCCGACTTGAGGGAAATATTATTCTTGTGTTGAAATTATTGGGAAAAGCTCTTGTTGCTTCATTTTACCCTTGTTGGGAATTTTCGTTCTTTTGGCTTCCAGAGGCTTGAGATTATGGTCAGTTGATGTTCTCTCTTTATGTGCCCTTGATGTGGCAAGTGCTTTGATATTATGATTTTAAAGGGGTTGTACATGAATTATTGAGACTTTGATTATGTGTTTATGGCAAGATGGTTAATTCCTCGCGTGATTTGTTCTTGAGACTATTTGTTTTATCTGTTCGGTACAACCCTTGCCTAGTTTGGTTTATGTTAGGGGTCTTAGGGAGAGTGGCTCTTCATGGGCGCCGGCGCCTCAGGATGAGGAAGGGCTCAGGATAACCCACGAAAGAGTAGTTAAACAAGTGATAACCTAAACAATAGAATTTAGAGGGTTGGGTAGTTTAAAAAACACAAGATAATAAAACATTGGATTCCTCGGCTATGCACTAGGGCTACCATAGACTAGTGATAGACTGAGAAGGCCGTGGTCGGCAAAGTCATAGTCTCATCCTCACGAGAGATTATCGGCTCCGCATTAGCTACCCTATGGTGCCGGCGCCTCAGTTAGGAGGAAGGGCCAGGAGATCCATAGATGGGTGCCGGCGCCTCAGTTGGAGGAAGGGCCAGGAGAATCCCATGAGAGCTATGCGATGACACTCTCCACTTGACACCCTTGTGCTTGGTTGTAATTGCCTCTGGTTATTGTATCTTTATGTTGTTTTCGAGGGCTAGGGAATGCATAGATGGGTGCCGGCATCTCGGTTGGAGGAAGTGCCAGGGGATCCCATGAGAGCTATGTGATGACCCTCCCGACTAGACACCCTTGTTCTTGTTCTTGTCAACTCTGGATATTGTAATCTTTATGTTGTTTCAGTTTCTTGTGAAAATGATTTATGAATGCTCTTTGGTGACTTGCTTAAATGTTATTGCTTGGGTTAAATGTGATGAGTTCATGAATTTATTGATTTTAGTGACTCATGAATGTTGTTGATGATGTCATCGTAATCCTTGTTTTATGATACCTTTGTATGACGTTGAGTCTTGTGGTTCCTTGTTTGGATGTTCTTGGTTGAGGTCTCTTCTTGTTAGCTCCTTAGCACGGGGGGTGGGTCTTCAGACCCACGTGGTCGGGTGGAACGTGCTAAGCACCCCATTGGGTCCCCAGTCAAGGATCGAGAGGTGCGAATTGGTGCTGTTGCGGTGACTCCAGAGTTGTATCCATCTTGGAGCTAGTTATGTTTCTGCGTATTCCTCTATTCATTTGTATCATGTGATCTTGTCAGGTGGTTTCCATCCATATTGGGAAACATGTTTGTATCATTGTAAATCTTGAATAGTGTAAAGTAATGAAAAGGATGTGATGTAATATTTATCATTGGTAAACCTTGTGTGGATATGTATCCATATTAGACGTTATTCAAGTATTGTATTTATTTAAGTGAATGGTTGTTATTGATGGTTTTATATATATGCTTTGTCATGGATTAGATTTGGTTTTCATTCTTTATCACCGATGTATGGCTTTAAGTTTCGTAATGCATCCTCGTGTACCCCAAGGGACGTAAATGATATTGGGTTTGTTTAAATGAATCTTTCATGTCTTAACGTTTGTGCATCTCATGCATGTTAGTTTTACTTTAAAAGAGTAGTAGTGGTGTTGCTTTAGTTACATCCTTTGGGGTTCATACTGACCCAGTTACCGCATTTATTAAGATCCTAAGCGGAAGTGCAAGACAACTAAAGGGGACATATATATTGATTTAGAAAAATGATACTCCCTTCAACTTTATGTAGCAACTTTAAAAACAAAAAAGTAGGTTGTAATATGTGAAAGAATGAATATTATATGTTAATGAATGAATGTGAATATGTTAATTAATGAATGTTATATGTTATTAATGGATGAATGAATGAATGCTATATGTTAATGAATGAATGTGAATATGTTAATTAATGAATGTTATATGTTATTAATGGATGAATGAATGAATGTTATATGTTATTGATGAATCAATGATTAATGTTATATGATTGGGTATGGGGAATTGAGAGAGATGTGATGGGGGGGAGGGGCCAAATGAGCTTCCATCGTCACTTGGTTGGCCTTGTTAAGTAGAGAATATTTAACTATACTCAAAACAAAGAGAAGATCAATAAGGTAATACACTTTTCAATATAAGAAATGCATTGTTTGAAGCATCAAACCAATATGCAGTCTGTATGTATGATCAGTCATCAGTCTCCGCAATGGTACATTTCCACGATTTTTTTTTTTATAATTTTTTTTGCTTCTTCATCGCAATTTCGACAACACTAACCGACGAATCAATAGAAAGGCTCGACGAAGTTGCTATAGCTGCGATGACAATTTCTTCGTAACTCCCTACCCATTTCGTCACACTTTCGATGAACTTTTGGTGTTCTTCCGGTGCTACTCCTTGCTAATTTCGTCACTTTCGATGAACTTCTAGCGTTCTCCCCACGCTACTCCTTGATAATTTCATCGCACTTTTGATGCACTTTTGATGTTCTTCTAACGCTACTCCTCGCTAATTTCGTCGCACTTTCGACGAGCTTTTGGTGTTCTTCTGGTGCTACTCCTTGCTAATTTCGTCGCACTTTTGATGAACTCTTGGTGTTCTTTCAACGCTACTACCTAAGTATGTCATCGCAATTTCGATGAACGTCTTCTATTGTTTTGACACTACTGCTTTCCCATTTCGTCGAACCGGCGACGAACTTCTGGTGTAATTCGTCAGTGGATAAACAAAGTTTTCATCCATATTCTGACAAAATCTCGAGGTATTTCATGATGCTGTCGACCGACGATTCTTCGCCATTATTTCGATGTTTAATTTGTTGTCGGCCTTGTGAAGAAAAAATAGCGACAAAAAGATTTTCTCCATTGCGTCGCTCTTCCGACAAAGATTTGTCGAACAACCGATGAATGCCCGTCAGAAAATGGGGTCAAATCCAGTAGTGCTTCTTTATTTCTAGGCCTGACTGCCATAGGTTTCCCATCTTTCCAGTCTATATTGTAAGGCATATCATGTAGCCTTGGCCTTTCATTTTTGTTTTCACTTCTGTATGTATTCTCTTGTCTGTACTGATAATTATTTTGCTGAGGAGGCCTTGGGTTATCTCTTTTATTAGTTATTCCAGTAGCCTTCCTGTTGTTCTCAATTGTCAGTGCTATCTTTTGTGCTTCAGCCAAATCTCTTGGGGATCTACATCTCAGTTCATACCCTATCTTAGGATCAAATGCATTTAAATAGATACTTAGTGCAATAGAGTCTGGAAACCTTGATCCAGGAGGTACTTTAGTATGCAACTTGTTGAATTTTTTGTTGAAATCATAAATTGAATCATTATGATTTTTCTGAATTCTCATTAATTCATGAAGAGCTACATCTGGAGCATTTTGATTGCCATATTGTTCTAAGAGTTTGTCTTGAAATGCTTGAAGAGAATTAATTGAGAATGCTGGCAGGCTGTTGAACCAATCCCTGGCATCTTCAAGAAGTGACATCATGAACAACTTCATGTGTAAATATTCATAAGGCATATCTACGTCTTGGATGAAAATATTAAAACTTCTTAAATGCTCTTCAGCTGTGATTGCATTACTCCCTATAAATTTGGGCACCATATTTCTCCAACTGCCATCCATAGGGTAAGGATACAACTGAAAACTAGCTAAATCAAATTGTCTAATCATGGTTGCATGCTGGTGAGGGGGAGGCATAGGTGGATGCTGATATTGAGGCATGTGATTATTGTACTGTGCATTATGATGTGGGATATAATTCTGACTAGGCGGTTGATACATACCTGTATGTTGTGTAGGAATGTGAGGTGGATGATTTGGCTGCTTGTGGTGATTCCCTATCTGATTGTGAGGAACATTCTATTGATTGGAGGGCCCTGCACCATGATGATCACCCTGCTTGTGAGGTGGAACATACTTTGGGCCACCAGCTGTCTGATCAACAATTTGGGCTTTTTGCAATTTAGCCTCCAACTCCTTTATCTTCCTCTCTTGATGTTCCAACTGTGCTTTTACTTCATCAGAAATTGAGAGCTCTTTAGGAGTTTCGTGATTACCTTGACCATCCTTTGATCATATTCATGTTGAATTTTGATTCGTTCAGCCTCCAATTCAGCTTCAAACTCAGCCCGTTTCTTAGCTTCAAATTCAGCCTGTCTCTAAGGATCAACAGGAGGGAAGGGATTTCTTTGGTCTTCAGGGGTACAAGGCTCTGTGCTTGAATCATGTCTCCATGTATCAAAGAAATTATCTATTTCACAATGTGATCTTGGTGCTTTACCTTTGTTTGTTATGCACATGTCCTCATTTATTCTTTTTCCCTTATTAGCTCTGTCATCCTTGTGTGCCTATTTACTACTACCAGCAGGAGCTCCAAAATGACCTCCCCTGTACTGAGACCTTCTTCCGTTCATGGTGAATAGATGCAAATATTTCTATCAGAGTCACCACTCACTTTTATCAAAAATGAGAAAATAGTTTGATACTTTTTATTCCCAGTGGAGTCTGTGCAAGATTTCTGACTCTATAGTTCAGGCTTTGATTCTGATTGTTCCCTAGTAGAGTCACCAATTTGTTAGCTCTCAAAAACGCAGGTTGAATGCCTCAAGAGGCTGCCAATCTCATGATACACTTTAGGGCAACAGACAAGGTTGAAAGAATTCAACCTTCTACTCTTTAGGTGCTACTAAACCTAGGCGGGTGTACCTCTTTGAATTGTGCAGACTTAACTTGTGATTATCTTCTAAAAGTAATTTATCCACAATGGCAATTTGAGGTGAACAAATGAAATCCAATTTGAACACAGTGATAATATTCTAATCTAAATCCTAAATGCTCAATTTAAAGATATAAAGAAGCTGAATGAATTCAAAATGACGAAGTGCAGAGACTAGTGCCTTGTTGGGTATGCAGAGTCAAATGAGATCAAGATAAGCAACACTTTCTGGAGAAGACACAAATTATCTGGCATATGTTTTGTTTACAACTTTTATAAACATGCAACAATATGACTACTAAGTTCTACTTCAATAATCCAAAATGAGTTTCTCTGATTATTGTGATCAATAAAAGGATTTAATCTTTGCTTGAAAGAACCAGTTGATTGATCACACTAATACAACAAATGTGTATCGATAAATCAAACATAAACTTGTTATGTTAATTTAAACAACCAGAAAAATCATTCATGGAGATAACTTAGCAATATTTTTCATTTTTATTCAACAGATAATTGACATCAGAGAAATGCAACAACATCAACTGAATCTCATAAATACCTCCATGGTGAAATCATGCAATAATAGCCTCTGGTCTAATAATTTTACTCTACTGTGTCTACTTGTAATATATCAAAAATCTGATGTCTCTTCCTAATTAACAATTGCAACATGCTTATTTATACACCAGCATGGGAAAAATATCAAAATAAAATATTATGTCGGCCCTCCACAAGATTCGGGCTCAATTCAAGTCGGCCAGCAACGGTCTCCAAGCATTTAACATGTCGGCCACAAGATTTTGAAATTCTGTTTTTACCTGTGAGACAATCGGCGAGACACCCATATCATCCTGCCGAAGGAAATTCAAACATTACATCCCGTGCTCATTGTGCATGTGTTATGCTTTCGCCGTGAAAATCCAGGTCGAGGAGATATCACACAGACAACACAATGCTCCACTAAAGGCTCCTCTTAATTTTGTGTCGCTATGATTAGGCTAACACCACGCTAAAAATAAGAAGTGTCACCATAGCCTATCGTTCTTGGGGAGACCATATACCAAGATCACTATGTCAAGCCGAAGATCCTTATATAGCCTCAAGTCGTTGTGACCACCCAAATGTTATTCTAAAGACAAGAGGCATCCTTTTGTTCCTTTTCATTTTGCTATAGCCCCGTGCAGTCGGTGAGAAGTCACAGAGATAACAAAATGTCCTATCAGAATTCACTTTACCCCCTACATGTCACTGTAACAACCCGTTAGTCATACCGAAATCACATAGCCCCCCTTTTTCTCTCACACTTCTTCGCTATAACACAGGTGTCAGGGAGAGGTTACACAGATTTCTCCAAGCTACATCGAATGGTCCCCACCATCTGTAGGTCACCAAGAAAAGTTTACACTCTTGCCGTTAAGATCATTCATCGCTCTCCATTGGCGAGACCGAAGGTCACTCGTTGAGACCTTACGGTGATTTCCCCAATTCATACCGAAGCATCCCACATTTCTATCTCAATTTTCCGAGACAAAGAAAATCCTACGCCAACAAAGATCAACTGTCGCTACAACCACAAACCTTCGGCAAGACATTTTGTAGAATTTGCAAGGCCACAGCGAAAGTCATTCCGGCATCATAGACCACCAAGAGAAAGTGCAATTCATGCCGACAAAGGTGTATATTACGTTCCATCAGTGAGACCCAAATGTATTCGTTAAGACCTTATGGCAACCGGCCTGACCAATACCAATATGCCCATAATCTTTCACAGTCGATCGGTGAGACCAGAATGAACTCACGCCGAATTGACCAGCTATGAAGTCGGCGAGACACATTGAACTCGCCATGACATTATACTGAAGACATTCAACATATACCAACGAGCCACCAAAATGCAAAGTCGGGGAAACTAGTGATATTCGGTAAGACACTACCCTGAAAGCCATAACATATGCCAAAAACCGCCAGCAGAAGAAAACTCCAATCGCCGAAACAAGAGAAACGTCTTGCCGATAGGCAACAGACGTTTTCCAGAAGAAGAACGGGTCGGAGAGACCCAAATGCTGTCAGGCCAATACACCTGAAACAAAAGATATTAGGAGAAAAACACAGTGGGTCAGGGAGACAAATGGAGACCTATGCCAATATGAACTAGAATGAAAAATATGCAAGACGCAATGGATTCAAAGGGGCAATACGACAAAATATGAGTGGAAAATGCATACGATAAGACCAAATCTGGAAGTTTATGAGTAAAATCAATATTTGAAACATCAAAATTTTATAGTTCTAACAAGTAGAAGGGTTCAAAGATTTTGAAATACTAAATTCTCATCTAAATATCTAAATCTCAACATAGGTCATCCAATACCAAAAATAGTATAAATTTTTACTTAATAAAGAGGAAGACAATCAAGATATTGGAATTATAGGAAAATAATTAAGAGAGAGTTGAGGAAACTAGTAGTGAAGTATATGGAAGTAGTAATTATAGTAATAAAAATGACATATCAATAACTATTGAAGATATATTAAAATAGAAAATTGAATTTTGAAGATGATAGAATATAAGTATAGTGTAGGCATGGTACCCAAAAATACCCACTATCAAATAAAGAAGGAAGACAAAGATTTAGAGTATGAAGGAGATAGTATAAGGAACCTAGAGATGAAATAGAAAAATGAGAGAGGTGATTGATAGAGAAAAATGAAGATAAAAATAATACTTCTACCAACCCTAAATATTTGAGAGGAGATTAACAAGGAGATTATACTTGTTAATCTAGAAAATTAACAAAATATTTGGAAGATGGAATCATAAAGATAATGGAGGTTTTAAAAAATTATGAGCATTATTTCCCAAAAAAATGGTTTTTTTATAGTTAAAGGGAGTAAAAAAAGGCTCAAATAATTGAAATAAAACTGAAAGAGGATGTAAAGCCTTAAACAACAATACCATACAAATTAAGTCCAAATATGAAAGGAAAGTTTAAGAACTAGATAAGATGATAGTAGGAAGTATCATGATGGATATAAAGTGGATTAGTTCTATGACCATGAAAAATAAAAGGAGATGAGAAGAAAGTATTTACTTTGATTTTAGAGAGATTAATGATCCATGTGTGCAACATCCATTCCAAATATTCTTTATAAAATAAGAATTGAAGATAGTAGCTTGAAGAGAGCTCTATTAATTTAGAAATAAAATTTTATAAAAACAAGAATATTAGCCAAAAACCATATTTATGATAGAATGGGGTTGTTTTATGTATACAATGATGCCATTTGAAATAAAAATACACATGTGCAATGTTTAGTATTCAGGGAATTTATACATGATTTATTAGAAATTTACATAGATGATTGGACATTTTATATGTTGATGAAAAACCATGCATAAATATTTTGATTAAAGTTTAAAAGATGTTAAATATTGAGAATTACTTAAAAATTAGAAATAAAACACATTTGCTATCTATTTGGGTACATTTTTTAGGATATAGTATATGTAAAGAAGGAATGATGGTAGATGATTTGAAGTCAATATAAATCTTAAATATGACCCATAGGATTTTCATATGATAAAAATATTATAAGATATACTAGTTACCATAGGATATTTATTTAAAAATATATAGTGATTTTTGGGCCCATAGAAGTGTTTCGAAAGAAAAATAATAAGAAATTTGAGTGTAACACATAATGTTACCAATATCTCATATAAGGAGAACTAGGGTTTCTTTATCCCCTCCAAGAAGACCTATATAGTCTATAATACCATCTTCTAGAGCTCAATCTACTCCTCATTTTAGTATGTTTCCTTAGCCTAGAACACCTGCTATCTAACTTAACAAAGATTTATTTCATATTACTCCAATGGCTCTCCCAAGGTAGCAAGTATTTGTCACCTTCAACAGTGGTCATCCTCATACTTATCTAAAGAGATGACATACTTGTAAGTATGTTGCAAGTGTTTTCATTGATGCCAATAATATGGAGTTTGTTGATGATGTTGTCTTTATTATCAACCAAGTGGCAATGCGTGGATGGCATATGCTACAATCAAGAAGTTAAATATAATATATGAGTTTGGATGTCATGAGTTGCTATAGAATTTTTTGTTTCATGTTGCTCATTAATAAGTAAACAATTATGTGAATTTTGTATTCACTGTCTGTTGATATAATTTGTATAAAAGAATCTCTTACAATCAGTGGCTCAAAAAAGTGCTTTGAAAAGCTTCAGAGAATGCTCCACATTCCTCTACATTTGAAGATATGGTCCTATGGTTTGAAGTATAGAAATATTCAAGTGTGAAGCATATGTGTTCCCATTTTCAAATCGTAAAAGTCGCTGCATAATTTTCTTGAGTAAGTAGAGTGAAGACTGTGTTGTTGCAGTCTTGGAAGGTTCAGAGAAATGCTTTGCATTTCTTCATAGTTACTGTTGTGGTCTTGTAGTTTGGAGGATGATTTTTACATGTCTACTTGCTATCTCGTTTTGATTTTCAGGTACTGAAGTGTATTGTATGTCAAGTTTTCAAAGTTATATCTCAATGCTATATTGTTTGGGTTTGCAATAGATAATGGTTTTGTGTTTGTTTTCTTGTGCCACATAATGTTGCATGAAGTTGTGAAAGAAGGGCATGGAAATATTCTTGAATATTATTTGTTGCTTGTGATGTAATTTGCATGATACTATCTTGTCTCTCTGGTACCACTTGTGATCTGGAGTTAATATTTTGATGATTGAGTGTTTATTGGGCTAACTTAGTACTTTAAGTTGTTTGCACCAAATTTTATGGTGTGCACCAGCATGGGAATGCATACAGAGTTAAATTAGGTCCTACTTCTCTCTTGGCTTCGACCACATTGAATTTCCTTTTCCCACAGATACTTTGGAGCTGACTCAATATGGCCATTGCACATTTCAAGTTTATACATTTTAGTATGGCTAACAAGGAGAAACCTTTTATTACTTGCATAAGGTATAAATGATAGATCAAGTGTGTGATCAAAATGTACAAGGGATCAATGTGTGATTAATGTAATTTTCTGAAAGCAGTGTGCTAAAGGTATAGGAATGAGTGTGAATTTATAGAGATGTATTTGATGTATGCTAGAGGTAGTGAGCCAAAATCAAAAAAAAAAGTAAAGTGTAGAAGTTAGTGAGTCGACCAAAGTGTGTGAGTGTTGGAGGCAGTGAGTCAAAGGTATAAGTGCAAGTGTGAATGTTGGATGTAGTGAGCCAAAAGAAAAGGAGTATAAGTGTTGAAGGAAGTGAGCCAAAGGCAACAAAGGTGTTGTAGAGGAAATTTCTTGTCTGATTCATAATTTTTTTGTATTATGAGGTTGCAACCTCATTCTATAAGTGTTCAATAAGGAGTTGTCACTATTGTAACTATTGTTTCATTTTGTGAGGCTGGATTTGGATAGTAGCTCCAAGCAACTTTCTCATTGTGGTTTTTCCCTTGTTGGGTTTTCCACATAAATTTGGTGTTGTGATTGTGTGTTCTTGTTTTGAATGCTTTATCTAGTTACAATTTTCAATTGTTAAGTTTTGAATTTAATTCATTGAGGGATAACTAATTCACCTTCCCCCCTCAGTATATCTGTGTTTTCTAACAATTGGTATCAAAGCTAAGTTCATTGGTGCAACCTAATAGCTGAATGTAGATCTTGGTTTAGAACACATGGCTCAAAAGTAGTCCTCTTCTAAGGCACTGTAGTTTTATGGAAACAACTATGGATTTTATAGTGTGAGGATGTATGCCTATCTCACATCGCTTAGGTATGATGTTTGGAGAGTGACCAAGGATGATTATGTTAAACTTGCTCATCCTATCATTGATCCAAATGAAAAAAGGGCTCATGAGAACAATGATAAAGAAAATAATGTTATCTTGAGTGGGTTAGAAAATTTTGAATTTGTTAAGGTAGTGCAATGCAAGAATATAAAGGAGATATGGGATAAGCTCAATAATCTCTATGAAGGAAATGATAGTGTGAAGCAAGAAAAGTTGCAATCCTATAGAACATTGTTTGAGAATCTAAAGATGAAGGAAGAGGAGAACATATTCAACTATCTTCTTTGGGTAGATGAAGCTGTGAATGGATCAGAGGTATTAGAGAAGATATAACTGGCTTTGTGGTGCTTGAAAGTTATGAGAACTCTCGCTCACTAGTTTGATTCAAAAGTCTCTATAATTGAAGAAGCCAAGGATATGACAAATCTTACCAAGGAAGATTTGTTTGGATCCCTCATAGCCTATGAAATGAGGAATGAAGTTCAAAGTACACACAAAAGAGAAGCTATACTATAAGTTGTGAAGAAAGAAGAAGCATTTGGTTCACACAGTGATTATGAGGAATAAGAAGCAAATTTTGTGAGAAAGCTGAAGAAAGAATCAGATAAGTACAAAGGTAAGTTACCTTTCAAATGTTTTAATCATGGAAGAATTATTCATTATGCTTCTAAACATCCCTTTGGAGAAAATGAAAGTAGCAAAAAGGGTTTCAAGATAAACAATTTCAAGAGGAATCTCCTCTCCAAAGAAGAATATTTCTCCTTAGATGAAGGAGACCATTTCTCTTCAAATGATAATGGATATGAATCCCTATTTATGGACACTATGATCTTTGGGAGTTCAAGCAAATCTGTAGATGAAGAAGAAGGTTAATTTGATTTTGAAGGTAAACTTTTTTCTTGTCTTGAAGTTCTGGAATGCACAAAGAAAGAGAACAAAAGGAAAAAGGGCCTAATTGAACCCAAAATAAGTGAATGTAGAAAGCTTGAGAAGGAAATCCTTTTACTAAAAAATGAGTTGGAGAAATATATGTATGGAAGTCAAGAAGTTGATATTAGATCTAAGGAAATATCTCATCATGCAAGAAGACCCTCAACAAACAAGTTCAATCATGCATTTTTGGTTATTGTTTCATTTGTAATAAGGATGGACATAAGGCTATAGAGTAAAAAATCTAAAATGAATAGAAGAAATTTTGTAAGTATAAATTCTATTGCCTCTATAGTCAATGTCAATGTCAATGTGACATGTCAGATATGCAACAATGTTAAGCATATAATTTTTTTTTGTAAAAGTGATTTTGCAAAATCAAAAATTCAAAAGTAAGATGATGTTGAGCAAGTCAAGGAAACTAATAATGAAAATTCAATGGTTGTCCAAATAAAATTTCTAGGTAATAGATAGTGAGTGTTCAAGTCACATGATTGGTGAAAAAAGAAAATTCATCAAATTGGTTAAATGGAATGGTGGATCAGTAAAGTTTGGAGACAATTCATCAACAAAGATCTATGGAAAGGGTACTATAAGTATTTATGGAAAATCCAAGATTGAATATTTTTACTATGTTGAAGGTCTAAACCACAATCTTCTCAGTGTAAGTTAGATGTGAAACAAAGGATACAATATCTTATTTAATGAGCAAGGATGTGAAATCAGAAAGACCAAGTTTGGTAGATTGGTGGCTAAAGGTTCAAGAATTGAAGGCAATTTATATAGCCTTAAGGGTGTAAATGGAAGAAACAATATTCTAGGATAGACAAATGAATGTTGGTTGTGGAATAAGAGGATGCGAAACATCAACTTTTATAACCTTGTAAATATCAGCTCTATGCAAGAAATGAGAGATATGCCTAGGGTTTTCAAACTTGCAAACACCATTTGCAAAGAATGCTAGATTTGGAAGCATACAAGGATAAGGTTAAAAAACAAGGAGTATTCTACTACAACACCTTTGGAACTAATTCATACTAATCTATATGGATCAACCAGGACAAATAGCCTTCAAGGTGAAAGGTATTTCATGTTACTTATTGATGACTTCTCTAGAATGGCATGGGTTACTTTCTTATAAGAAAAACTAGAAGCTTTCAATACATTTAAGATTTCCAAATCAATGGTCAAGAATGAAATGAATGCTAGAATCAAGTTTTTGAGGTTTGATAAAGGTGGTGAGTTCACATCAAGTGAGTTTGAATAATTTTGTGAAGACCATGGGATAAAGAGACACTTTTCTACTGCTAGAACTCCTCATCAAAATGGAGTAGTGGAGAGGAAGAATATAACTATTCAAGATCTATGGCAAGAAAAATGATGAGTGAAGCTAAATTTCCTAATGTGTATTGGAAATAAGTAGTTCATACTACTATCTATATCCTTAATATAGGTCAACTAAGGGTGGACTATGAGTTGTGGTATGGGAGATTGACAACTATCAAATATTTCAAAAAATTTGGAAGCAGATGCTTTATCAAAAGAGATGAAGGAGGTCTGGGAAAGTTTGATTCAAGATCAAATGAAGGAATATTTCTTGGGTACTCAACTAGGAGAAAAGCCTACAAATTCTATAATAAAATTTTGAGGAAGGTTGTTGAAAGTATAAATGTCAGAGTGGACAAAGATTCATATCATAGCACACATGAGCAAGAGGATTGTTGGTTTGATGAATCTACTTGCACAAAGGAAGAAGAAGAAAAAGTTGAAGAGAAGGAAGAAGCACTAAAAAATATCTCAAAAACTCTTGCCATGTATGTTCATAGAAATAATTCAAAATATCAGATCATTAGAGATAAGAATGAAGGAATGCAAACAATGAGAAGATTTACAAAAAAATGAATAAGCCAATTTTTATTTGTTGTCAAGAATAGAACCAAAGAATTTTTTTGATGCTAGCAAAGATGAAAGATAGATACAAGAAATGGAGAAAGAACTAAATCAGATTGAGAAGAATCAAACTTGGGAATTGGTTCCAAGGCTTGTAGACAAGAATGTAATAGGAACAAAATGGGTATTCAAAAATAAACTAAATGAAGATGGAGAGGTTGTGAGAAATAAAGAAAGACTGGTATGCAAAGGATATTCACAAGTGGAATTAATTGACTTTGATGAAACATTTGCTTTGGTGGCAAGAATGGAGGACATCATAATTTTTCTTGCATTTGTTTTTCACAAGAACTTCAAAGTTTATCAAATGGATGTGAAATCTACTTTCTTGAATGGTGAATTAGAAGAAGTGTACATAGAACAACATGATGTATTTCAGCTATCAACAAACCTAGAATTGGTATGTAGACTTAAGAAGGCATTGTATGGTCTCAAACAAGCCCCTAGGGCTTGGTATACAAACTAGACAAGTACATTTTTCAGCAAGGCTTTGAGAAAGGTACTATAGATAATAATTTGTACATCAAAATAGAGGATGAAAAGATTCTAATTGTTGTTGTGTATGTTGATGATATAATATTTGGTGGTAATGATGAAATGTGTGTTGGGTGAAAATTATGTAATCATCTTTTTCAATAGATTACAAAACTAGGACTTCAGCCACAACTATGTGAGATTCAATCTCTCATCTTAGCAAGGGGAGGAACCCTGCTTACAATTAGAAACTAGCTAGAGTATTTAAAAAATATTTACAGTATTTACGAAGTAGGGGGTGCATGTCGCATTCATCCTTCTCTCTTTTTTTAGAGAATATGTGTATAATGCTTCATAGCTGAAAATGTTTTTAATTCAAAGTACTAGAAACTTACCAAAAGCAGTACAACTGATTCCCTATCTTGGCAAAGCACAACTTAGAGGTATCAGATAAGATTATAACAAAAGAAAAATGGAAACAAGTAAGGATCATGAAGGTGCAAAGTTGTTTTGTAGTCTTTTCAACTACAGATCTATGAGAACAATATAGTTTGTCGCATTAGAAGCACAAAGTATTCTTAGATGCAACAATTCATTCAAACAACATGAGATATTACAAGCTGAAAGTCTTGTAGATATTTCAACCAAAACATTAAAACATAAACACAAATTCAAGTTAGAAATATGACACAAAGTCCACAAGAATCACTTGAAGTCCTTCAAATTTCATAAACTAATCACCACCAATCTCAATCAAATTCAAGAGACAATCGATCCAACACAAAGTCTGGCATGCAATTTCTTCCTTTATTGATCAAATTTAGATTCACAAAACATGAACACAAAGTTTCACAATTTGTTGCAAATTGAGCAGCACTTCATTGCTAAAACTAAAGGATGATGAGTAAAGATGTCTAAAAACAACGCTTGGACATTTAGAGCATGGATTTTTTATATGCCAACACTTATGAAACATGTTTTGTAGAGATACATTTACATTCCCACGCCAATACACTTTTCTCATAATCGAATCATCAAGAAACAAATGAGAACCCTTGGGTAAACATAAGGAAAAGACCCAACCATGAGGAAAACATGAAAGGAGAGGAATGATGTATAGAAATGAATGAAAACATGCATCAAGGAGGAAATAACAACACAAATGATGAAAGTCGTTTGAAAAGAAAACACATTTTCAGAAAGCATGAAAGGAAGGGACAACGATGGGAAGAGAAAAAAATTGAAAGCAAAAACGCATCATTTAAACCTAGAAAAACAAAATGTAAACATAGAAGAAAAACTAAGAAAAGAGAAATGAATAATAACGTACCTGAGAAAGAACTCAAAACCATAGCTCGACCAAGAAAGAGGTCTACATAAAAATGTGTTTTTGGATGAAGTGGATGTGCACCCAACAAAGAGAAAATGGGGTGGAGACCAAGAATGCAAAAAATGAAACATAAAATCACTTTTAAGTGATTGAGGAATTCCAAAAACCTAACTCAATTCGCTCATTACATTGAGGCATAAAAGATGGTGTGACAAGCGAAAAATGCATAAGACCTAAAAAAGTGCGCATAAGCCAATTTTTGGCTAAGTCTGGGAAAAAGATGTAAAGGCACACTTTTTAAGCACTTCTGCATCTTCAAACAATCATCTTTGTGCAGGGGCACTAATTTTTGGCACCCCTACACTTTCAACACTTAGCCAAATTTTTGGATGTGAGTTGGAATGTTGTTTTTGGGCACAACTGCACATTTAACAATTTAACTAAGTATTGACAGTGAGACTTCACAAAGGAGCTCGTTTCGAAGGTCTTTGCGAGGAAAACATAGGAGGATGCTCAAACTGACTATTTGAGGCTTTGGAACGCATTTTTAGGTGGCTTGAAAATCACCTCATTTTTCGTGCTTGAACTTCATGAACCTAGGAAACGAACAAGTTTCGTAGGGGGGTTATCCGTGGAATGAGGGCTACTAGATTCTGTGATAACAATGTGTAAGAGGTTTTCTGAATAAATATAGAAAAAAATGAAATGAATATGTTAGGTGATTTATCATTATTTCTTGGACTTCAAATTGCATAGTCAAATAATGGTATCTTTATCTCTCAAGAAAAGTATGTTAAGGAAATGCTAAAGAAGTTTGGTATGGAAGACTACAAACAAGTGAGTACTCCAATGGTACCTAGTTTCCATTTGAGTAAGGATGATGTGTCACCTAGGGCTAATCAAACTATGTATAGGTCTATGATTAGGGACCTATTGTACTTAACAACATCAAGGCCTGATATTATGCAAGTTGTTTGCTTGGTTGCAAGGTTTCAAGCTGACCCAAAAGAAACTCTTGTAAAGGCTATCAAAATAATTTTTAGATATTTGAAGAGCACTCCAGACTATGGATTGTGGTATCAAAAGGGTAATGAATTTTCTTTAAATGCATATACTGATGTTGATTGGGTTATTAGTGTTGATGAAAGAAGAAGTACAAGTAGTGGAGCTTTATTTCTAGGAGATAGATTGGTCTATTTGTTTAGTAAGAAGCAGGACTCAGTGTCCTTATCAACAATAAAATCAAAGTATATTGTTGTAGCATCTTTTTGCACACAAGTGTTATGGATGAATCAAAATTTGAAGGACATCAAGGTGATGTATGATGAGCTCATTCCAATTTTGTGTTATAATACATGCATCATCAACATTTCAAAGAATCATGTGATGCATTCTAGAACCAAGCATATATCTTTGAGATATCACTTCTTAAGAGAGAAAGTTGTGGATCAAGAATTAAGATTGGAGTATGTACCCACAAAGGAACAAGTTGCAGAAATCTTCACCAAAGGAACTTTCAAAGGATACATTTGAGTATCTTAGATAGAAGCTATGGGTTGTTGCCCCTCCTTCTAACTAGATGCATAGTTGGTGCATTTGTCAAAGGTGAGAAATTCAAGACACATTTTTGTCCCTCGATTGATGAAGTTTACCTCTCAAGGGGAGAAAGTAGAAGAATGCTGAGGTTTATGTAGATATGAGGAGATTGTATGCTATGACAAGCTTAGTTAAAGTCCTTTAGCCCTTTTTCTTTGATATCAAAGGGGGAGAGATTGAGTAAGGGGGGATATTTCATATACTGTTAGTGTTGCCATTAATTCCAAAGGGGGAGATTGTTGCAAGTATGTTGTAGGCGTTGTCATTGATGTCAACAGTATGGAGTTTGTTGATGATGTCCCTATTATTAGAAAAGTGGCAATGTGTGGATGGTTGCATCTACTGCAATTAGAAATTTAAGTATAATATATGAGGTTAGATGTTATGGGTTGCTATAGAATTTGTTGTTTCTTGTTGCTCATGAATAAGTAAATAATTTTGTGAATGTTTTATTTAATTTTTTTGATGTAATTTGTATAAAAGAATCTCTTATAGTCAATAGTTCAGGAAAGTGGTGTAGGGGCACCCAGGGGTCAATAGGGGTCAATGAAGTTTTGGTTTTTGTGGATTGGTTTTTCTTTGTGATCTTGTTGTAATAAGGTCCAATGGACCATTTGTGGTGTTTTTACAATGGTTTGTAATAGGTCTCATGTCAATATAGTAAATTTGGTGCATCTAGGCTTAAGAAAAGAAAAAGTTTCCATGATGTAGCCAAGTAGTAGGGATGATGTAATTTGATGTTTTTAAGTATGATAGTTGTGTATAGGATCAATTTGTATTGAAATGAAGTAAATTCAGGCATTTGAGTATAAGTTGTCATAAGTTTTCAACTTTTCCAAAACAAGTGTCATTATTCCTCCAATGGTTCCCTAATTCAAAAATTAGTTGAGGGATGTTGGAAGGAGTTGAAACAAGTTTAAAACGCCTCCTTTGAGTTCAGGAAAAGGTTGTTGGAGTTTTTGTGAAGATCTAATGCTAAGAATAAGCTATATTTTCTAAATTCTGTGTTTTTTTTCCTAATTTTGTGCTTGGTACAGCCATAAACCTCTCTATACGAATATAACCCTAACATGGATTGATAGAGGGGTAAAGTAGCTTTCATTTGGTGGTGATTTGGTGTAATTTCATTTGGTATTGAGGAAGTTATAGTCATGTTTCTGGAAGTAGGTCTAAAACCCTCAAAAACTAGGGTTTTGAGATACAAATGTTTGCATCTTCCAATTCCACTATGTAAAATTACTAAATCTAGGTGGAATGGAAAGTTTTCATGTGTAATTTGAGATTAAGAAGGTTTCATAGGATGGAATGGAGTTTGGAGGAAGATCTTGGATGCCTTAGGCATGGCATCTCTATGTGACTGGCTTAGAATTGTAAGCAAAGGTTTGAATTTTGCAAGTTTGTGGGTGTTTTTCCAATAAGGGTGCTTGGGAAATGTTGAAATGTGTTTGATAATGTTGTAGGAACCTTGTTTATGGCTTAGGAGTGTTGGGGTGTGCCAAGATACTTGGGTTCTTTCACTGTGTAGTCAAATTAGGCCTCCTTGTGGCATTGAAGTTTAGTCCATTATGGTTTTATTTTTTTTGTTATGTCTTGGGAGTTTTGAGGACTTGTAGGGGTCCTTGTGAGGTGTCTAACACTAGTGCCTTTTGTTTGTTTCTTGCTCTTTAAATATTTTTATTTTGACTGTCCCAATTGGACAATGCTACAAGGAATGTATAACCTAATATTGGAGCAATGGATGAATGGTTGTTCCTAAGTGTGGTATCATGTTTGTTGGTCTTGTTTGGTCATGTCAATGGTTCTCAAGTCATTTCATATCCCTCTAGTTACATTTGGATGTGAGATGTTAAGTTGGGTTATTATGTTGCTTATATGAGTGAATGGTGGAATTGGTGAATCAAGTAAGAGTATTTGAGAGAAGCATAAGATTAGAGTGTTTCTTTCCCTGCCCAGTCTGCATCAAAGTGGTATCAGATCCAAGTTTGATTGTGAAATTTGTGAAGAAAGATTGTGAGTTGAGGTGTGTGAAGGAAAATGCCTCTAAAAGGTGGGTATGCAGTTGCAAGGGATTTGAAGGCTTTGCGAGATAAGATAGAGGCCTTAGAGAAAAAGAGAGTGGCTACTGAGGAAGAGAGTACCTCAGAAGAGGAGATAGAGGGTGTAGATGAAGACCATCCAGAAGAGGAGATGCCTCTTGAAGAGAGAAGGTTCATTGGTGCCTTGAAAACCATAAAAGTAGATGCTTCTGAAGTGAAGATGGACATACCAATGTATGGGGGAAAGATGAATGTTGAGGCACTACTAGAGTGGGTGGATGCCTTGAATAATTATTTTGAGTACAAAGAAATGGTAGAAAAAAAGAAGGTTAAGTTTTCCACGACTAAATAGAATGGGGCTGCTTTGACTTGGTGGAATTATCACCAAGGAGAAAGAGCGAAAGAGGGTAAGAACATGATTACTTCATGGGAAAGAATGGTGAGAAGATTGAAGACACAATTTCTCTCTGCAGATCATGAAGTGCAAGTGTTTAGGAAATTAAAAAACCTAAAACAAAAGGACATGGATGTGGCAACCTATACTGAGGAGTTTCACAAACTTAGTATGAGGTGTGGCCATGTGGAGAATGAGAAGGAGTGGCCAAGTATTTGAATGGCCTAAGGTTTTCAATTCAAGACGAGATGAGCCTAGTGACCCCTAATACGGTGGAAGAGTGTTTCCAAGTGGCATGCAAGGCAGAGGAGAAGTTGAAGAGGAAGCAAGAGCAACAAGGAAGGGGCAGAGGCAAAAAATTCAAAGGAAGAGGTAGTTTTGGCGATAGAAATTAGTCACAAAGACAACAAGGGGAGTCAAGTAGAAAAGAAGAACAAGGTCAAGAGTCAAGAGGTGGATTCAAAGGTAGGAGATCTAATGGAAGGGGTAGATCTAATGGGAGAGGCTCTAACTCATTCTCTGGAAGATGCTACTCTTGTAACCAATTTGGACACTCAGCCTTCAAGTTCCCTGAGAAACAAGCTTCAAGCTCTCATGTGGGGATAGGAGAACCCAGTTGGTGCAAGAGGAGGATGCTCAAAGTGTGACTTCACCTTCCAGACTTGCTAACACTGAATTTGGAGAAATTTTGATGAGTGAAGAGGACATCAAACAACATGGCACTTCTTTGCAACAACTGATCTCAGGTGGTACTTGAGATCTTTTCCACCTCAGGTGTATGGTGTAGGGGCACCTAGGGGTCAACAAGGGTCAATGAAGTTTTAGTTTTTGTGGCTTGGTTTTTCTTTGTGATCTTGTTTTAATAAGGTCCAATGGACCATTTGGTGTTTTTACAATGGGTTGTAATAGGTCTCATGTCAATATTGTAAACTTGGTGCATTTAGGCTTAAGAAAGGAAAAAGTTGCCATGATGCAGCCAAGTAATAGGGATGATGTAATTTGATGGTTTTAAGTATGATAGGTGTGTCTAGGATAAATTTTTATTGAAATGGAGTCAATTGAGGCATTTGAGTATGTTATAAGTTGTCATAAGTTGTCAAATTTTCAAAAATAAGTGTCATTAGTCCTCTAACATTTCCCTAATTCTAAAATTAGTTGAGGGACATTGGAATGAGTTGAAACAACTTTAAAATTCCTCCTTTGGGTTGAGGAAATGGTTGTTGTAGTTTTTGTCAAGATCTAATGCTAAGAATAAGCTCTATTTTCTGAATTATGTGTTTTTTTTCCTAATTTTGTGCTTGGTATGGCCATAAACCTCTTTGTACAGATATAAACCTAACATGGATTGATAGATGGGTGAAGTAGCTTTCATTTGGTGGTGATTTGGTGTAATTTCATCTAGTATTAAGCAAGTTGCAATCATTTTTCTGGAAGTAGGTCTGAAACCCTAAAAAACCAGGGTTTTGAGATAAAAATGTTTGTATCTTCCAATTCCACTACGTAAAAATGCTAAATCTGGGTGGAATGGAAGGTTTTCATGTGTACTTTGAGATTAAAAAGGTTTCAGAGGATGACATGGAGTTTGGAGGAAGATCTTGGATGCCTTAGGCCTGGCATCTCTATGTGAGAGGCCTAGAATATTAAGCAAAGGTCTGAATTTTGCAAATTTGTGGGTGTTTTTTCATTAAGGGTGCTTGGGAAATGTTGAAATGTGTTTCATAATAATGTAGGAACCTTTTTTTATGGCTTAGGGGTGTTGGGGTGTGCCAAGATACTTGGGTTCTTGCATTGTGCAATCAAATTAGGCCTCCTTATGGCATTGAAGTTTAGTCCATTATGGTTTTCCTTTTTGTTGTCATGGCTTGGGGGTTTTGAGGACTTGTAGGGGTCCTTGTGAGGTTATTAAAAATAGTTCCTTTTTTCTATTTCCTACTCTTAAGAGATTTTTATTTTGACTGTCCCAATTGGATAGGGCTACAAGGAATGTATAACCTAGTATTGGAGCGATGGATGAATGGTTGTTCCTAAGTGTGAAATCATGTTTTTTGGTCTTGTTTGGTCATGTCAATGGTGCTCAAGTCACTTCCAAGCCCTTTGGTTACATTTGGATGTGATATGTTAAGTTGGGTTATTAGGTTTCTTATATGAGTGAATGGTGGAATTGGTGAATCCAGTAAGAGTATTTGAGAGAAGCATAAGATTAGAGTGTTGCCTTCCCTACCCACTCCACATCATAAAGTTCTTTGAAAATATCTAGAGAATGGTTCACATTCCTCTACATTTGAAGATATAGGTATGTGCAAGATCATGATGGGCCAAAAAGTGGCGATATGATGGGTATCTGTCTGATGACTTTTTTTTTACCCAAAATGGATGAAATGAAAAGGGTTTTTAAAGGAGATTCTCAAATTTCCACCAATATAAATTATTCTTTACTTTGAATTTAATAAATAATTATTACATTCATTTTCTATTTGAATTACTACTAAAGTCCTGATTGATAGGTTGATTGAAAAACATCTATAGCTTTCAAACGGTATCACATTTTTTGAATCTAAAACATGTGTCACATTCTATGCTTCACATACTATAGGATTAAAAAAAAAAAAATTCATGAAGTTTTGACCAAGTTAAGGTGGCCAAACATATGAGTTTTTATATTTTTTAAAAGTTGTAATAAAAAATTCCTAATTAATTATTTACTTGGAAAAATTACAAAAAAATATGCATCACATCGGGATATGAGTTCTCTACTTATATATAAAATCTTATAAAAAATATTATCATTTTATTGTGGTTAGGGTGGTTAAACACACACCTACTTCTTATTTTTCCTTGAAATTTAAGTACTACTACATTGAAATTTCAAAATTTCACCAAATAGTTTTTTTAATAAACCTAGTAGTTTAGAAACTACATTCAATTTGCTATAGATTCTATTCTTACATATTTTTTAAATAATATAGATAACTTATTCAAATTTTTATGTCAAGTTACCTAACTCTGTTTTTTCTAAATTTTTCGCCACTTAAGGGTTTGTTTTTTCAATGATGATCCTGCACATACCCATATGGTCCTAAATTTTGAAGGATAGACAAATTCAAGTGTGAAGCATATGTGTTCCTATTTTTAGATCATAGAAGTCATTACAGGCTGAATGAAGACCATGTTGTTGTAATCTTGGAAGGTTCAGAGAAATGCTCTGTATTTCTTTATAGTTGCTATTGTGGTCTTGTAGTTTGGAGGATTATTTTTACATTTCTATCTATTGTCTCACTTCGAGTTTTAGGTGCTAAATTGTATCGTAAGTTGATTTTTCAAAGTTATATCTCAAGAATGTGTTGTTTAGTTTTGCAATAGATATTGGTTATGTCTCTATTTTCTTGCGTTGACAATGTTGCATGAAGTTGTGAAAGAAGGGCATGGAAATATTCTTGAATATCATTTATTTCTTCTGATGTAATCCACATGATGCTATCTTGTCTCTCTGGTACTGGTTGTGATATAGAATTAATATTCTTAGGGTTGAGTGTTTACTAGGATGACTTAGTACTTTAAGTTGTTTGCACTAAATCTTTGTGGTGTGCGCTAGGGTGATAATGCATGTAGAGTTAAATTAGGTCATGCTTATCTCTTGGCTTAGACCACATTGAATTTCCCTTTCTTGTGGATGTTTTAGATCTGACTCAATATGGCCATTTCACATTTCAAGTTTATACATTTTAGTATGGCTAACAAGGAGAAATTTTTTATTACTTGCGAAAGGTATAAATGAGAGATCAAGTGTGTGATGAAAGTGTACAAGGGTTAAATGTATGATCAATGTAATTTTTTGAAAGCAGTGCATTGAAGGTAGAGGAATGAGTGTGAATTTGTAGAGAAGTATTTGATGTATACTAGAGGTAGTGAGTTGAAAAGCATAAAAACATAAGTTTGGAAGGCAACAAGTCAACCAAAGTGTGTAAGTGGATGTTGGAGGCAGTGAGATAAAGGCATAAGTGAAAGTGTGAATGCTAGAGGAAGTGAGCCAAAAGAAAAGGAGTGTAAGTGTTAAAGGAAACAAAGGTGTTATAGAGGAAGTTGCTTTTTTGATTCATCAAAGTGTTGTATTATGAGGTTGTAGCCTCATTCTAGAAGTGTTCAGTAGGGAGTTGTAAACTTCCTTAGGTTAAAGACCTTAAAACCCATTATAACTATTGTTTCATTTTGTGCTCGGCTAGATTTTGATAGTAGCTCCAATAATCTTTCTTGTCATGGTTTTTCCCTTGTTGGTTTTTCCATGTAAATCTAGTTTTCTGATTATGTGTACTTTTTTTGAATTCTTTATTTGGTTACAAGTTTGAATTGTTACATTTTGGATTAAATTTATTGAGGGATATACTAATTCACACCCCCTCTCTCAGTATGTCTATGTGTTCTAACAATACTAGGAGTTGCATTGAGAAGCTTACCATATTTTACTGGTGAAATTGCCACTACATTGATAAAAGCACATTCAAGATGTTGAAATATACTCTATCCATAATATTACACAATGCAATGTTTCTGTCAAAATTCTATCCATATATTTAAAATGAGAGGCTCTATAATAGTATAAAGGTCTACAACCTAACTCTTCATAATTGTGATTACTTATGTTAGAGGCTCTATGACCAATTTGAAGACAAAAGTGCCCATGTGTCATTGTTTGAACAAATTGCAATGACCAAGAGGGCTCCTCATGAGTTCATGGGGGAATTCAACTTTATACTTCAAAAGACTTGGGGAAAAATACTTTCTATGGTAAAACCATCTTTAAATCATTCCTTCTTATACTATTTGAGGATTTTTAACAATGATGTAGCAGTGATGATATAGTCTTTAAGAGAGAATAATCTACAAAATGCCTATGATATTGCTATCGAGGTAGAAAATAGTCTCATTCATGTCGGTAAAATATACCCAAGGCCTAAAATTTATTTATTCGAAGAGATTCCTACTCAGTAACCCCTCTTTGCACCTCTTCCTATTGTATATATAATCCAAAAATCTGCCTCTACTTCACCTTAAAATGAGCTACATAAGTTCAATACTCTTCCAAAAAAATTGCAATGAGTTAGTGACCCTTAAAAGGAAGAAATATCAAAACAATAGGCCATATCAGCCCCAAAATCAATCCTATCAACAAAATAGGCAACCATATCAAGGGAAATATCAATGGAATCATGCTAGGCCCTTGGATTCACTTAATCCTATTATTTCTAGCACATTGGGGGCTATTATTCCTATACATAAAAATATTGCTCAAGAAAATGAGTGGTGTTACCCATGAAATTAGACACAATTAAAATCATGTAAAAATGAAGGTTTTGGCTTGGTATTAATGGTCCAAAATGCACTAACAACTTCAAGAGAAGGTAAGAACACTAGTTAGAAAAATGTTTTGCAAGAGGCCTTGGAAGGACTCAATTAGCTTGGTGGTGTATTGTCAAGGGAAGGAATAACAACTACAACTAGTATTATTCAACTAAAGGATGAAGGGAATTTATTCTAGGCAAGTAAACCACACAGTTTCTACGTGAACTTCATAATTGAAGACCATCTAGTTTGTAATTGTAGGATAGATAGTGGGGCTAGTAGCTCTATAATTGGTGCAGAGCACCCAGGTCTTCATGTTAAAAGTTTCAAAGTGTTAGTATTTTTGTGTGGTTAAGTCATTTTGTTTGTAATAAGGTCTTTTAAGACCATTTTTTATGTATTTTTGTGTTAGTTGAGTCATTTGGCGTTAGTTTGTTAAAAGTTGTCCATTTTGCAAAATTTGTCATTGTTGTAAAAGTGCAAAAACAAGGAATATGAAGTCACCGGTTGTAATTGAATGAAGTTGGAAAATTTCAATTTGAAAAATGTTTGGGAACCATTGGGACATGTTAAATAAAGCTTGGGAAGGTTGAAGCTAGGGTTGGAAGTTATAAATTTGAAGAAACTCAATAAAATTGTCTATGTTTTTGCAATTTTGAATGTGATTTTATTGTTCCATGACTGTGTATGGTTCTGTATAGATTTTCCATGATTTTAATCCCATTGGAATTGATGAAGTGTTGAGTCTACTTTCTATTTGCTTTTGTTTCATTAGATTTCATCAAGTTTTGAGCATTTTATAGTAATTTTTCTTAGACTAGTCAGAAACCCTAGGTTTATTGCTTTGAAGGGAAGAAAAATGAAAATTCCACCATTCCACAAGTGAAACCTCATGAAAATTGGTGGAATGGATGGAATAAACGTGTTTTTTTATGTCTAGAAGCTTGAAAGTGTAGGGGAGGAGTGCAACATGTGCTAGAGTGATGCCCTAACTTAATATTTTTTCATGTTTTAGGCCTTGAAACTACATAGGACTTAGGGTTTGGTGAAAATCTCTTGAGAAATTGTTTGAAGTGATTGGAAATGTTGGGGAACACTCTATTTGACATTTTTTGAGCTTTGGTATGAATATTGGAAGCCTAGAATGCTATAACCATATTGCTAGCTAGCCTAACCGGTCAATTAAGCTTAATTGAGACTAGGACAGTCAGATTTTGAAGCATCCTTTCCAAAGAAACCATGACCCATTTTGAGGTATGTTTTAAAGGATCCAAAAGGGTATTTAAGTATGTGTTTGAAATTGTATTATCAAGTCTTCCCCAAGATTTATGCTCTATCAGACCATTTTGGAAAGCTATAAGGCTTAATGGCAATTTGTGAAGGAAGTCACCTTGTTTGATGTGTTAAGACTTTGGTCAATAGTTGTTTGAGTGAATTTTGACCTTTGATGCCCCTTCTCTACATCAATAATTCCTAAGAAAAAAATTGACCTCCTTAACATCAAGTATGAGCTAGTGTCCAAGGGTATTGTATAGTTAGATGGCACTACTATCAAGACAATATGTGTTATAAAATATTTAAATATATCCTTATATTCTTTCCCTAGTTGCACAGTTTCACAAGACATATCTATCATATAAATCCATGTATTTTTATATCTACTTATCTAGGAAGTTCATTGCTAAAATTAGTTGGTGCCTATCTTATCATTGGTCCTATATGTTATTTAGAACAATATATGGTACACAATTGATCTTAAAAGAAGAGCCAATTTCCAAATATCATAGTAATACCTACACTCCTAGTCCCATAGACATGAATTTCACATTTCATTATCAAGGGGAGGAGTGTATTTTTCATGATAATGAAAATCCTCTATAGGGCACACTTGATTATTTATTGGATGAATAGGGTAATTCCTTTCAATTCGAACCATATACTAAGCCAATACAAATTGGACTAGGTACATAATGTATTCATGAGGAGAACAATCCTATTCTAAATCTCATGAATATTTTAGAAGGTACCAAGGGTTTGTAGAGCTTATTTTTTGATGGTTCAGGAAATAAGAATAGTAATTGTGGTAGTGTGATCTTGGCATCTCCCACCAAAGATAAGGATTAATTATCATTCATACTTCAATTTAGCTGCACCAATAATGTGGCTAAAAATGAATCCCTAATCCAAGGTCTTCAACTTGTATAGAGGAGAGGAAAAAAGTTTCTATAATTTTTTGTGGATAGTGAGATAGTTGTATATTAGATTAGAGCCTAGAGTATAAAAAAATAATCTACTCAAGTATTACAAGCATAGGGTATGGTACTCGATAGAAGGATTTGAGGAATTCAACATCTAGACCATACCAAGGACATAACAGTCATATTGAAATAATTACAATAGTTGTGGCACCATTTGACATACCTTCCCATATTTTAAACAAGGAATAACATATTAGGGTAGTTGTAAGGCCTTCTATGCTAGATAATCAAACAAACTAACAAGTCTCTAGTAATGATTAGTAGATTTTCAATTTTCTACAAGAGGAGGCATAATTATTTTAAAAAAATCAATCCAAGTTGTAAGAACAATATCATGAAGATCAAATCATGTAGTCGAACAAATTTTTTCCAAAGGGTCTCATCTTTGTTGAGGGAATATTTAACTTAGATGATAGGAATAATTAGAAGAATATGATCCTAGCTTAAAAAAGGAGAGACTACAAGATAGTCACTATTAGATAGAGTAAATCACTAAGGTTAGGAAAGGTGTGTTTCAAACCTAATAATCAAACTTTCACTAAGATTTATCAAGTTTGTGATGATGTGGTTGTATGGACCTATGAGGAATTAATTTTTTTTTATCCCAGTTTGGCCCACCACACCATTGAACTAGACCCAGGTGCTAAGACTATCAGATAGAAACAAAGACCTATCAAGCCTAAAATTATACCCTTAAAGTGGAAGGTGCTAACCAAACTAATAGAATTTATAATCATATTTCCTATTAAACATTCTTCATGGGTATCAAACTTGGTTCCTATCAGGAAAAATAATGGGGAAATAAGTCTTTATATAGATTTTACACATTTGAATACGATCCTATTTAAAGGATCATTATCCTCTCCCCTATATGGAACACATATTGTTGAAGGTTAGTGGTTCAAAAATGTTTTCTTTCTTGGATGGATACTCATGATACAATTAGATTTTGGTCCAAAAATTTAACAAACGCAAGACAAAATCTACCACCAAATGGGGTACTTGTTCTTATTGCAATATTTATTTTGGGTTAACCAATATTTGTGCTATCTTTCAAAAGGAAATGGACATAGAATTTGAGGGTGTACTTAGAGAGGTTGTGCTTATCTACCTAGATGAAGTAAAAAAAAAATTAAAGCATGCAGGTGATCATTTTGACCATTTGGAGAAAGTCTTCAAGAAGTGCATGGAATATGGAATCTCCTTGAATCCCAATTTTTTTTATTACTACAAACCAAGGTAAGTTACTTGGAAATAATTGTTTCAAAGAAAGGACTTTAAATTGATATAGAAAGGGAGAATGCCATCTTGTCTATTCTCATACCTAGCCATAGGAAAGGGATACAAAACACCCTAGGTAGGACAAATTTTTTGAGAAGGTTCATTCCTAACATTACAATTATGGTAAATCCTCACATATATGTTATAAAAGAACATGGTTTTCAGCTAGACAAAGTAAGGAAAAGAAAGTTTTGAATCCATCAAGTAGTCAATTAACTAGGATCCTACCCTTTCCAATACAAATTATGACAATGAATTAATCCTATACACATATGGAGGAGAAGCAAGCATATTAACTTTCCTTACACAACTAAATAAAGATAACTTGGAGTATCATATTTCTTTATTTATTAAAGGGCTTAAGGACTATGACCTTAAATATGGTTATGTGGCTCAAAGAAATCCTTATTGTTGTTAAATCCCTAAAGAAGCTTAGACATATTCTTTACAACAACAAAATCTAGTTAATAGTTCCTCATGCTAGTGTCAAATATTTCCTTTTGAATAAGGAAATTAGAGAGAAAAGAGCTAGGTTTACCACCAAGGTGATGTAATAGGATGTTGAAATCAAGATCAACAAGCATGTGAGAGGTAAAGGACTATGTGACCAGATTGTTGAAGTTAACCCAAAAACTTCCCTATTACTATAAAATGCTCAACTAATTGATAGTGACCATAATACCAAAAATAGTTAGATGCATGACATGACCACATTTCTATAGGATGGAAGATATCATCTAGGTCTAGATAGGACTAAGAGAAGAAGTTTCAAATTTCATTCCATCCCATTTATTTTAATGGATGACACACTCTTTTTGAGAGACTAAAATGGGGTGTTGTTGAGATGCATAGAACAAAATTAGGTTAAAAATACTTATAGTTCCATGATGTCTCTTTAAGTGGCTATTTTTATATATGGACCACTACTATTAAAGTCATGAGAGCTATTATTACTAGCTAAATATTTTAAGGATACCTATAAGTGGGTGAGCAGTTTTAAATAGTATGATTTCTTTTTTGGAAAGTAGAGGCTACCTTCCCTTCCTCTTCAACCCATTCAATCTTATCAACCATTTGCATAATAGGGTTTAGACTCCACTAGTCTGATAAACCAACCATCTAGTGCTAGTCACAAGTGGATTTTGGTACCTATAGATGCCTTCACTAGTTGGAAAAAGGATGTAGCATTAAAGGATGCTATTGAGGCCTCAACCCTTGAATTCCTATATGGAATTATAACTAGATTTGGTGTTTCTTCCACCATCATTTTAGATAATACTAAAGCATTTGTTGGAACCCAAATAAGTAATTTGGAAATTATGAAATATATTTGAGTCCATCAAGTAATGTCTTAACTGAGAACAACAATAAAACCTCATCATGATAATCAAGAGGACCATTGAAGATAGTAAAAGGTTTTTGTATAGTAAGCTAAAAATAGCCCTTTGGGTTGATAGGATTACTACTAAGAGAGCCATCAACAATTATGCTTTCATGTTACTCTATAGAAGAGAAGAAAGAATTCCTCCATCTTTAGAGTTGTGAACTCTTGAGCTAGCACATTTGCTAGAAACATTAAAAATGATGCAATGATCATTAAGCTGGTTGAGCTAATAGAGTTTTAAGAAATAAGGAACAAGGCCATGAAAACCCTTGAGACTCATCAATCATAGATAAAAGGGAACATTTGATAGGAAGACTATCCAAAAAATGATTGACAAGGTTGAATTGGTATTAAAATGGGATGTAGATAGAGCCAAGGCTAATAGACATAAATTTTTTGATAGCATATATAGTGGCCATTATATCATCACTAGTTTCAAATAGGCCAATCCATTTAATCTCTCTAGGATGAATAGTGATTCTCTTCTTATCCCTATCAATGGGATATACCTCAAGTATTGCCTCTGAGGTAAATTGGAAGAATTCATGTACCATAGAAATTTAGTTTAGTTTTTTTCAAGAAGTTATTTTCATAATCTATATTTCCATAAGGAAATTCATGGTCTAGGTTTATTTTTTGTGTTTCCTCTAAGTGCTTTTACACATGTCCTATTTTATATTTTGAGGCATGCCTAATTTGATTTTTTTATCCTTGATTCCTATGACCAAGTGAACCTGAATAATGATCTAGTTCATATGGACCTTATACTTTCATAACATCTACTTTTCTTAATAAATGGTTATATGTAAAATATCTTGTGAACTAAATGATTTGATTTTAATATTTTCAATTTAGATGGAGGCTAGATCCCCACAAGAGCTTGCAAGTGGAGAAATTCACGTGAAGTAAATTCAAGGAAAATGCTAAGTGAACTAGAATTTACCTTTTGGAAGGGTAATTTTGGATGGGCATTAGGTTCCCACAAGATTTTGACTTCCAAAAAAATTTGAACTTGGCTTGATGAGCATATTTAATTGAAAGAATAAGCCATCAATTAGAACAATAATATTCTCAAATATTTAAATAAAAGCATATTTAATCTATTACTTGAACATAAGCCATCAATTAAACATATCTTACAACAAATGTACAACAAAAAAATTCCATAATCCTTGATTTATATTGATCAAAATAATATTAAATTACATTCAAAGGATACATCAAAATAATATTTATATACTAAATTGTATGTTATTATATTGACAAAATTATAGTTATCTTTGTTCTAAATTTCAATTAAATACCAAAAAGACTAAGCTACCCATCCCAAATTACAAAAACTAGATTCAAACCCTTTTCAAAGAAATAAGAGTCCCTTATATACAAAATTGAGCACATAGGCTCCCAAATGTAGTCAAATAACTCACATGATATTTTACATTTACATTACACTTTTCAAGTTTTTACATTTAATTACAAGTGGGATTGAGACCTTTACAAGATATTGTTTCATGACACCACTCACAAAAACATTTGAAACAAATTATAACATGCCTTTGGAACTATTCGAGACTATTGAGTTTGTAGATCCCATTTCCGTCCACGACTAAGAGCATGTGAAAGTTTAGAAACCAATAGAAACTCAACACCTATTAAAGAGTGGGCCCAAAAAAAAGATAATATGCATGGATCACTTAAGCTATTTAATTTTGCACATGCAAAATATTTATAAGTGGTTTCTAAGGATAGGAGGGGCTAACAAATCAATGAATGAAATGGAGCTCAAATACAACTTAATAGATTGAGAACTTGGACAACAAGTCAACATGAAATTATAATCAAAGGTAATAGAGCGAATGAAGGAAAGGGATTTACATGACTATGGAATGAAAATAACCCTAAATTTTAAACAATGTTGTCAAGTTTTAATCCTCTAAAACAAATATCATAACCCTTAAGAAAAATTGCCACTTATCATACATTCCCATGAAAGTTTTTAGAAGTATTAAACTCAAAAAATAAACATTCAAATTTTTCTCATAATCAACTTTGAATCATATGCATGCCAAATTGACATAAAAATGAGAAATAAGAGAGTTTGAATCATATTATTTTCTTTGAAAAACTAGTACAACAATGCCAAACTCTTACATATTTGCTTCTTCTCCATTACCACCCACACACACCTTTCTTTCACATATCTTTTCCTTTCTTGAAACTTCTCTCCATCACCGACTTCTATTGACTCCCATTCCTTCATTCATTTAATTAAAGATAAGTGGACATTAACTTGGGTTTATTGGATTTTATTCCTATACTGAGCATAATATGCTCATCTATAGTCCTCAAACCTCTCCCCACAGCTTGAATTTCTCCTCCTGAAGTTGAGCCTCCCACTCATGGGCTTGTTGTAGCTCCTCCTGAAGATGTTGCACCTAGGGGTTTGCACCCAACTTCATAGTAGCCACCTACCCATTGAGATCATAAATTTGGCTCTATAGGGAATCATGTGCCCTCTTGACACTCTCTACCCATGTGCTAGCTTGGTCTCGCTCAGACAATGCAGTATGAAGCTCAACCACATGTTAATCCCTCTGCCCAGTCATAGTGGTGACGTAAATTGTCCTCTACATTTTCTCCACATGTGCCTCCTCATAAGAAGTCCTCAACAACTCAACATGCTCAAACAAGTTGGCATGTTGCCTTGCTAACACTAGCCTATATGTGTCATAGATGCTCCCCTAGATGGGAATGACTGGGGCCACCTTAGCTATACACCACTTAATGAAGGCAATCCACTCTTATGTGTTGACTGCAACCACATAGAAGTAGATGCTATTAGTACCAGATCATATAAAAGCATGTGCATATATATGTGCATATACCTATGTGGATCAAGAGGGGGTGCAACATTGGTTCCTACTCTTGTTGTTTCCACAAGAGGGGCAACGATCACCAAAGGTGGTTCCGAAAAGATTGGAACTATAGTTGGGGTGATGATAGCCATCACTGCCATTTGGGTCTCTTTGCCCCTCCACCTTCTACTACCTCTCCTTCCTTTCCATTGCTGCCACTATGATCCTATCCTCCCTACCACTCTGCATCGACATTTCCCATGGGGGAATGTGCTAAGGAAATCAGGGCATGGACCATTGTCACCCACCATTGTCAATCGTAAGGACCAAAGGTTGGTCATCGTTATCTGACTCATCGTCACTATCATTGACATCCACAATGGTTAGAAGATGATGATTTATTGGTCGAGTAGCACTCCTTACTGATTGGATGTATGAAGGGGGAGTCAGGGGGATTCTTTGTAACTACCCAAACTATCAGATGACCCTATGCCAATAATATGGAACTATGATGTAGTTTGACCACCCCACCAGGAGATGATCACACTGCATGTGAAAAAACTACCGCCTGTCTATGGGCCATATCCCCATCCCTATATAAGGTTGGCATCTCATGTATCATGATTACAAAACATCAAATTGAAGCCACCAAAAACTAAGATCTCCATATCTATAGTTGCGCACCAATGGGTATGCGTGCACCATTGGTATACTAGGATCCATGCCCTAGGGAAACTTGACTGGCTGAGTACATGTGATGTACACAAACACCCACACCTATAGGAGAGTGCAAGATGTGAGACAAAAGAACTCATAGTGGATGTATCACTCAAGGTTGTGGTATAAATGAGCAAACATGGTCCAACCCTAGGTGAACACAATCTAGTGGTCCTCCATCACTCAAATATAGTGGATGATGCCCACATCAGTCACCCATCCATTGTGACTTGGATGGTGACTTTGATGACCATTACCCTCTAAATGAATTGAATGGTCACTCGCCCATACTCATACCACTGCATATAGATGTGGCTGGTAGTGTCTCTTGGCTCTATACACTTGGCAAAGAACTGCTAGACCTCTAGGGCCTCCCATGGCATCCTTGCCTCATCATAGGCCACCTATCATCTACAAATGGGTAGGCTGAAAATTTGATACACATCCTCTAATTTGATGATCATATCTTTGGATGACAGGTGGAAGGAGGAAGTATCTACATCCTAATGCTCCATGAGCACCATGAGCATTGGGGGATGGTAGCACATGTCTGACAGGATGTAGGCCCACCATAGACCCATGTGTCATAGATGATCCTGATCATTTTGGTGCATGCACTTAGCCTAATTGCATAGTGTGGTGAGCACATGTCCACATCTATGCTCTCTCATCTTTGTCCACTCCTTTAGTAGAAAAAAAGTTCATGTTAGATCCATCTACATCATAAAATTCTATCTTCTACATCAATTTCTTTTTTGAGTTAGCCTTTGAGACAAAGGTGTGCTACATAGACATTTTCACAACATGCTAGCATCCGAGGTTGCATGTTGCCTAATGATAGTATGTAGGGAAGACACCAGCATGACTGGAGGTCACCAACATGCTATTGGGATGACAACACACCAACCAAATACCTCCATGCTTGTCGAATTTTTGTGTTGCTCTCAAAATGAAAAAATCTAAAAATATGTATAAAAAACATGAGATAGGACTATATTCCTCATACCTCATCGACCTCACCTCCCTCAGCTATGCCTGTGTGGAGCTGCGTGATCCTTGAGTCTACATAGTCACATCTATGAGGCATTTTTCTCACTTTTTTCTCACAAATAAACTCCTTAATGTGAATAGTAAAAATGACCTTTGTATGGGCCCTCTTGGGTATATATAGGTCATTTTTGGCCCATTTTCCCAACAGAAGTGGTCCTTCCATCATTCATGTTTTCACCCCACCTAGTTGGGGGGGAAATAAGAGGGGGCATATATTCACCTCTTCATCATATTTTTCTTTCGAACCACTGAATTTTTCTTAAGCTTTCTTCTCACCATGGTAGCTTCTTTTAGTTTTCGAACAAACCTAAATTTGATTTTTGTATAATGAAACTTCATGCCTGGAATTATAGTTTCTCACCGAGCTTGATCACTAGGGGCATCATCCGTATCTTCATCCTTGAACCCTATAGCCTCTACAATATCCTTTCTACACGTAAATTTGTAAAATTTAAAATTTCAATCTTGCACTAATGTTTTCTTTTCTACTTTAGTGTAGTTTATTTTTCTCAAAAATTAGCTCACTAAAGTGGGGGAAAATGTAGTGTCATAAAATTGCACCCCATGGAAATTTTACACTTGTGCATTTGGCCTACTACATTTATGGCACCTAGTCTCATTTACAACAAGATCCTTATGAGTCAGAATTTCATGATTTCAACTCCATTAGGGATAACAATGAAGCGTTAGTAGTTCACCACCTCATTTCTTGCAAAGTTGTGAGTTGGACATGTGTGTGACACATGGATGTCTGCATGATGTACCAGTGTCCCCAAACTTTTTGAGTTTAAATGAGGGAATGTCATGACCTTTTCCCATGAAACGTGTCATTGTGGCATAATATCAAGTGTAATGGATCTTCCTGCCCATGTAACCTCATAAAACTCTCCTTTTCACTTCTATTCTCATTAATTCTCACTCTCTCTTTTTCCAACTTTCTCTTTGACTTATTTCTCTTCTTCATCTCTTTTCTACGATGAATCTCTCCCAGATTCACATCTTGTCAACAACCAAGGCCCTCTTGCAAGCACTCAACATCATGTCCATCAAGCCAATAGGGAGCCACAGACTATTGGTAATGCTCTCTTATTACATTTATCTTGTCTATTTTCTAGCATATTTGTCTTGTCTATTGATTGGTGATATGGGTTTTCCTCCATAGTGAGGTTTGTTTTTATCACTTGTCTATTTATTTGTGATATGGGTTCTCCTCCATAGTGGGGTTTGCTTTTATCATTCGTCTTGTATACTGTACTTTCCATATTCTCTATTTTATATCTATCTAGCTGTGTGTGGAGGTGGAAACACCAAAATGGGGGTTTGACTAAGGCAAGCCCCAAAACAACCCCAACACTTTTCTTCATTCTCCTTGTGTGCAAGTCTTTTGTGTGGAGCTCTATGAGAGGATTCATAGCACATGACCATCTGTGGGTTAATGTTTACCTTCCTTGTCATTTCCTTTCTTTCTAGATTTTTGTTAAACTCAGTAAAATAGTCAAACTTTATATTTTGCGTAGATAGCAGATTCTGTGAGCTCCTGCGTACAAGTTTAACTCTTTTTCTATATGAGATGCTAGTGCATCCTTAATACAATAGCATGTTACACTGTTGTTTGAGTCCTGCATTGACGTCCTTTTGCTAAGAGCTTCCAGGCTTGTTCTAGAGGCTTGTGTAATCCACTCTTTCAGTCCCAAAATTCCATCTGAGAACATATCATAAACTCTCTTTTAAGCACGTTTTTGAAATCCCTTTCATCTTATAACCTCCATCACTTGAACTTTTTTCATTGAGGTGATCGAGGGAAATTTTCTCCCTTTAGAACCTGTTTGTCTTGACTTGGGAGTAGCAAATCCCCTCCTTCACATTTCCTTATCTTCTTGTACTTTTATTTTCATGTTGTGATCTCCTTCAGGTTTCTACCAAAGCTTATTTATGCTCCTACTACTATGTTGCTATCACTTTATATGAATATGAATCTTTCATAAAATCCATTTTAAATTAATTTTTCTAAGATCTATATTTTGAGTCTCATAACATTATCTACAAGATTTATTAGTTTTCATAGTGTCACTAACCATTAAAAGCTTATTTTGAAATTCTTATATGTTATTGCTCTCCTTATTTCTTGATGATCCAATAAACCTCATTTCATATTTCCCCAAAGGAACCTTTAATCTATGTTTAATTGTCCTTCTTCCATTTAATCCAACTTCCCTTTATCTTTTCTTTTATAAATATTAAAAATCTATATTCCTCTTCCTTTCTATTTTTATGCCATCTTTATAAATCTCCATTTTCCTATGTATTTTATTTTAAGAATATTTTTAAATTTATTTTCATACTTGGATCTAGATCATACATCACCTATATTAGAACTTTCGCACATAAGTATAGTAAGGAACCCATTATATTTGTGTTTACTATTATTATTATTTCTATTGGCATTCTCGCTAATATCTTAGCATTAAGAATATTGGGTTAAGTGTGCATACAAAATAAAATATTTTTATCAATCATTTAAGTTGAAAGGTTTAAAGAAGGGTTTGGCCATAATAGTGGACTCTTATGTAGTCACCCCATTTTCACCTATCCTAGATGCAAGTTATTAGCTAAGTTAATTTCTTCAAATTCAACAATTCATTATATGGCATCATATTCATTACTCATTATCACCATTTTAGTAATTTCCTATAATTATTTATAGTTGTTCTAACTGCCATACAAAATAGTCTTAATTTTAAGTATCACTTGACAATTTCATTTCTAAACATCTAAGTAACAAGTGTATTAATTGGATTAATATTAAAAAAAAAAAAAACACTTTATTTTTTAAGGAAAATAATTTGAATGCTAGTCTAATTAATACATACATTAGAGTAGGTTAGTCTCCCTTTCACAATAAAGTATTGAATTTCCTACTCTTCAATCCACAATGATTTTTTAAAATATTGCATTGACCTTATTGTAACTATCATATCAAAGAAAAATAATTTATGAGATCATAGTAGAGAAGATGTCATTGCAAGATAGGAAGTCAATATCACAACAATAACTATATGCATCTATAATGTAGGGATCAAAGACATGTTTACTTTAGAAAATCATTCACATATAAACTTTATATTTATAAAGTATTTTGAAAAAACATTAATAATTAGATTTTTATATCTACTATCATCATCTAAAAATTAACCAAACTTCTAACTTCTTATATAAACCAACATTTGATTTACCATATTAATAAATCAACTCATTTATATCAATCCAAAATCTATTTTATATGTTAATCAACATTTATCCTTGTCCTAATACAATTTTAGAGAAATTACTTTAAACAAATCATTAAAATATGGAAATCTAATACTTAGAGACATTTATGAAACAATTCTTCTATTTCTTATGCTCACAAACTTTCCTCACATTGAAATAGAAAAATATAAAGATACTGCATTATCTTAAGGGCATCCCTTATAATAATAAAAGAAATAATGTATGGAACAAAGAAAAGATATCCAAAAGTCAAATGATTTAAATATATCTTTACACATTTGTTTTTATCCTTACCTACCAAGGATGAAGCTCAACCAATGAAATCCATGTTCATGCACAAATAAGAACATATCTATAAAGATCTCCTACGAATGCTTAAAAAATATAAAAGAAAACATGGATGAAACCATAATACTCTAAAAGGGAATTGGTAGCTCTATTTTACACGTATGAACTCCATTCAATCCTATCAAATTTCTACTTGAAGAAAAAGTTAATTTGCTTACTCACAAAGTTCATAATCCACCTACTCAAAGTTCATGGCTTGTAATTCACTTTAAACTCTTCTCTCTAATTGCAAGCTATAATTCCTTAAATATTATAGTAGTTGTTTTGGCCTCAACCAATTATTTAAATGTCCTCCTATATTCGACCTCAACTTTTTAGTTCCATCATACCCTAAAAAAATGTTGGTAGGGTCATTGGGTGGGTGCATATATGCATTGAACTCAACCTAACAATGTAGATCAAATGAAATGATTTGATTGGTTTTTAATATTGTACTAGAATATTGCATCAGATTATATATATAATTGTAAAGGAAATAAACTTTTCCTTTTAAAATTAGTTAATAGTAGTTTGAAGTTAACAATCTAATAATTTGCACACTTAAATTAAAAAAAGTAAGTATAATAATTGTTTCTTTTGATTTGACTATGAAATTATGTACTCCAAGGGATTGTTACTTTTTTAGAGATCGGAAATGGCTAGCTCACAACCACTTCAATCATTTTCCTTTAAAAAAGTGTATATGCAATTGCTTCCTAGTTGGAATCTTACTCCTGATTTGAATGATAAGTTGATGTGCATATTTAGCTCCAAATTTTGGGCTAAAATGAGTGCTCAAATATGGAAATCTAAAGCAAATATTGATGCATAGATGTTGGTTTGGAAGATATTACATTGCAAACTACTCGTTGGGGTTGGGTTGAAATGTATTATGGTCCAACCAGCTAACTATCTTGTTTTGTCATGGTGCTGAAAATTTGAAACATATATTTTGGGACTATTTTTATGCTAAATAACAATGGTATGTTGTGTTTACAGATCTCTCAACAATTTTTAATCATTATTTGAGTCAGAAAGAAGTTGTTCTTGGCTTTGGTATGCACAATAATATGATAGTTGATTATATTTGACATGTGATCTTGAAAAATATATGGAAGAACATATGTGATGCTATGTTTAATAACAATTTTCATTAGGTAGCTGGTACTCGTAAGGCTTTACTCTGATATATTTCTCTAAGTGGCTTTTATTTTTTCATAGATCCAAGGCTTATGTAGGAAGAATGGGGCAATCAAACAACAACAACAATATATTAAAGATCGCATTATGAAGTTTCAGCTTGACAATAAGCTTAGGCATTGTAAAAATGTCATATAGATTATGTAATCATGGGCGTTTTTGGTTACCTTTATGGCTGGCTTTTGTTCATCTTATGTATTTTTGTCTATGTTTTGGATGTATAGCTATGTACTTCAATAGTTTTTAGTTACTCTTTGTAGCTTCATCCTTGTAATTCTTTTATTGCTTTGTTCAATATAAAAAAGTATAATAAAAGGTGTTATTTATCTCTATAACTCAAAAATATTTGGCAATAATGAATATTTAAATATTGGGATATAGTATGTTTTGGATAAAGATGTTATTCTATCAAAATAATGATTTAGAATGTGTTGATTGTGTGCTCTATTTTGGTATAAGTCTAGTAGTATAGGAAGGATTTGTGATTGTAGACTCATCATGTGGCTTTAGATTTGAACTTGCATAGCTATACAATCTACTCAATTTGCTTGATTGATATTTGTCTCCTATACTACTTCAATGGAATTTAGGGATGGTTGTATTTAAAAATACCTTGGAAGTGTTGGCATTTCATTGCAACAAGACAAGTTCTCCTGGGTCAATCTTGGAAATATGTACAAAGATCAAACACAAGTTGCATGGGCTCTAGAATGATCTATGTAAATTTGTTTCTCACTTTATTGCACCAAATCCAAGTTGTCTCTATTAATTTCTCAATTAATGTTTTATAATGAGAGAATTTTGAATGATTTCTTGGCATATAAAGTGAATACAATTGAATGTGTTTACAAATAAGAACATAGAAACACATCATGCAAAATTTTATTTTTAGTTAGTTCTATTCAAGGAGGGTATAGGGATGAATTGACTAAATTTGAGTTTTAAATTTTGAATTTGAAAATGGTCAATTATTTGACTATGAGATTGACCTTGCAACCTTGAAATTGACCTTGAACATAGGGAATGGCCAAATCATCATGGCTAGCATGTATGCAGAAGTATTTTCACATAATGGGTGTAATAAATAAGTGAATAGGATTATGTATATGAATGGGGCGAGGGGTAATTTTTATGAATGTGTGTAGAGGATAGGTAGGTGGCATAGGGAAAGAGACCTAACGTTTTTTTGAAATTGTAACATGTGTTAATATGTCTATGTATAGAATGGTCCCAAAACTAACTAAAAATAATAATGGGAATATAAACTTCACCCATACATTTTTATTCCACTTTAAGGTTTATCTAAATCTTAGAATGATCATGCATCTTAAGAGTATGTGGCACTCATATAGATTCATTTAAAGGAAAAATTTAGAGAAAAAATGTATGGAAGGGGGTCCATATAAGGAAATGGAACCTACAATGTGTCATCGTGTAAGTGTGTGCACTCTTCATGGATCTTGTACATTATATAAAATACTTACAATGAGTATCCTTTATCTCACAAATGGAAATCAAGTACAAATAGGAACCAACACACCATTTAAGAAAAAATAACATGGAAAATAGTAGTAATGATTTTAGCAATGAATCCATGGAACAAAAAGGTATGTGGAATGCAAAGCATGCCATGTAATGATTCTCTATGTAGGAAATTCTTAAAAAAATGAGATTTGTAATATTTTGTTAAAGCACTATTGATGTGTTGTTTATGGTATGTGGATTTAGTTTTTAGCCTCCAGACTCTCTATTTTCTAGGCCAACATCCTTGTTTTTTCTGCTTTTAATATAAAAATTAATGCATGCCCCATTAAATTGGTTCTATGCATAGGATTCAAGGAATTGAAGTGTTGAACACTTAGAATTCCGAGAGGGTGGGTGAATTAGTATTCTAATAAAACATCCAATTATTAACCATCCAATTACAAAGGCATACCTAGTAGTTATAAGGAATGAAAGAATGAACAATCCATAACACACAGAACACATGAGCACAATGATTTTTACGTGGAAAACCCAAAAATGGAAAAACCATAGTGAGGATTAAATCACAATATGTTATAATCGGTTATAAGATATTACAGAAAGGCTCACTAACTAGTAGATTCAATGTCCAAGTGAACTCACTGTTCATAGAGAAAAGAAATATAGAAAGAGGTGGCTTCACAACCAAGATTTGAACTGATTAAAGTGTATCTAACATATGTTGGATTCAGTTCCCTTGAAGAAAAATACACTCATAATACTCTTTATTCAACTAGTTACAAATTTCTATTATTCTCTATATTCACACACCTTTTCTCAACACTCAACTTATTCTCTCAATTCTGCAAAATTTTGATCCACTACTTGCATTCAAATCATGTACACATTCATTTTTTTTCATCACAAACTCAAATCAACCTTTTCTATGTACCAAACCCCATCACAAACATCAATTAGGCTGGCCTAATTAGATGTAGCCCCAAATCATACAAAACATTCCATTTCAACACCTAATTCAAATCAAAATTTTGTTTGCACCCAAACACATGCAATGTAGGTTGGCATGGACCTATAATAACTCCCTCTTCCATTCACATTATATATTTAAACTCCACCACTCTTTACATACATTAGGTCATCTAGGCATATGACCTAAAGGAAAAAATACTCCAATTGATCATCACCATAGGATACATAGATCACAAAATGTCATGCCAATTGGAAAATACAATGCATTGACACCTATTAACATTCTCCCAAAACCAAAAATTATAACTCAAATCCACGGAGGAGTGCAGACTGGTTAGGTTATAGCCAGTACACATAAATATATGTAAACCATATCTGTCAATCTTTTGTTACTTGCAACTTTTGAACCACTTATCTAAATAAACTAAAGTTCAGGATTGAGATGCTACTAATGTCCATAAAAAACATATTAGAATTGTAGAAGTAAATCTGTATGGGAAATCAAATATGAACAAGATTACTAGAGGGTACTATGTGCTTAAATCTGCCATTGTAGAAATTTGGCAAAAGTACTTAACTATTTCAACAAAATAACTCCTCTTCAACCATCCTTAATACTATTTTGACATCCATCATGTAGTGTTGACATCAATGAAAATATTCTTCAATCTTTCAACAATCTCCCCCTTTTTCATTGATGGAAACATGTGCCAAAATAAAACATCTCTCCACAAATATCTCCCCCCTTTGACATCAAGGAAGAAGGGTGATCCCCTAAAGACATGTAAAAATTGAACTAGATCCAACTTAGGAAGTTAACCAAAGATCCTTATACATCCACATGTATACAAAAGAATCTAAAAACATGAAAAATTGAAAAAGTGTATAGAGATAGAAATGGTCAACTTGAAGATGTTGACCCTTGTAACCTTTGAAGAACAACTTGCCAAGTAGATTTGTCATCTTCCCAACTCTTCTTCGTTGTTGCAAGAATTCTATGTAGAGACTCAATCTCCATCAATGTTTCCTCTCCTTCTTCGATAGTATCAGGGGTAAGATTTAACTTTGATATTTTTTTAGTACTTACAAGGGCACTTGAGATAGGTATGTGCTTTGTTTTTACCAAGTCCCTTAGCTTCCCAAGCTGCTTGATATCTCTTCCTTCTAGCTCTACAAAGTGAAGAATCTTTCATGCAAGCCCACTATGGTATTCCATGTCTTATCATCTCTATCCAATACCGAATCATAGGAACTTGATGCATTAACTATCTAGGACTCAATTGAGTCCATTTCATCTTTTATTCCATGTGTGGCATCTGTCCACTTCATGCAATACAAAAAAATATTTTTTCTCCTTCCTCATAGGCTAGTACTTCCTTCAAACATTCTTCAACTTTGGTATGATAATATGCACATTTCTCTATGATAACCATCAACTTCTTTTCCACTTGTCCTTTCAATTCGGGGGCATATTCCTTAAAGGAATCAATCAACAATTTGAAATTTTCCACAATAGGTAAAGATGTATCAATGTTAGTTCCTGGTGTGACCTCCTATAATTCCTTAATAGTTTCATTTGTTAATTCACTACTCTTTTATATGTTTCAATAAGTTCTTTTCTTGCTGATGCATTAAACACATCATCTAGCTACAACTTGTGTATAATATATATCTTATCTAAATCCACATTTCCCTATTGCATGGGAAACTACAAGAATTGAGAAGAAAGAACAAGTTGAAACTTTAACTATTTAGACAATATACCTTCAAGAGTATTATCAGAGGAGGATTCACCAAAAGGCTTAGGTAAATCCTTAGACTTCTTCACTTCATTCTTTCTAGTATTAGAATCTTATTCTTCTTCTACCTTTTCTTCTTCTTCACTAGAGATCTTGTCTTTATCTTTGCCTTCATCTTTTTCTTCATCTCCTTGATCCATATTCTTCTCTCCTTGCTCATTATCTTCATTTTTATCTCCTTCTCCTTCCTTCTTACCATCATTCTCTCTTTCTTGATTCTCTTTTATATCATTGACCATATCACGCTTTTCACCTTCACATGTGTTCTATTCTATATATACCAAAGGAATAGATGTCTCTAGGTTGCCTTGATCTACAGTCACTTGAGCTACTAGAGGAATAAAAGTTTCATCCTTTGTGGTTTCCTCTTCGATCAAAACAACATCCTCATCTTCAACATTTCCTTGAATTGGTTCATTTGTATCCGGAGGAGTATTATCTAGATTTTCTTCTATATTAGTAGCTCAAATGTTTACATTTATTGGATCTTGTTCCTTGCTTGTAGAGGCAATGAGAATCATGCCATACTCTTGTGCTATATCAATAACATTTTCCTTTGTTTCCATTTGCATTTTCTCAAATTTATCCTGATCTCTTCCCATTAGAAGTGTGACCCTTCATTTTGTTTTGAACTCTTCACTAAGAACTTGGCCCAGTGTGGCCTTGTCAGCATCAAATAGGGAGAATCCAATTTTCTCCACAACATATGATCTGATCTTCTCTTCCTTTTCATTGACTTCTTTTCTTCTCTACATTAAGAGTTTCCACACATCATCATGAACCTTTGTCATAATGAACTCCATGTCTACTTCCATAAACACAATGTCTTTGATGATTGCCTCTAATATGGTGGCTCTATCAACCTCATTTACCTTTTTATATAAGAAAATTGTTTCTTCCAACATCTCATGATGCAACATACCTTTAAACAATGAGTCCAAGTTCATTGGATTGAGTGGTCTTTCTAGAGTTGTCTTCTTTTTCATCTTCTTTTTCTTCTCTAGTTAAATTGTTTCTAATTTTTTTTCTTCCTTTCCTTCATCCACTTATGCATATGTATCCAAAAGGATTCATTTTCCTTCTTAAACTCTTCTTCATCTGAGGTATCAAAATTATCTATTCTTTGTTTCTTTGCACTAGTTCTTTTGAGAATCAATGTGGAATCTTCATCCTCTTCTCCTTCTTCATAAATTACACTCAAATTATTTTCTCTTTTAGCTTTCTCTTTTCTTCTTTTCTTCTTTGTGGCATAGTGGTAGTAGGGGCTACCGGAGTAGTTTTCTTTCTCTTTTCAGGCCTTGTGGCCTCCTCTACTTAAGGTCCCTTTTTTATAGGAGCACTAGTCTCCATTCTCTTGGTTCTATTGGAGGTAGAAACTGATCTAGAGGGTTGTTGAATACCCAAGGGAATGGTGGAATCAATTCTTCCAAATCTTCTAGGTTCGGGAGACCCACATGTTGTTCTCATTTATCCCTCTATTTTTTCTTTTAATACCTATATTTGTTATTTGGTGAATCCCTTGTCCTTGAGATGTTCATGTACCATTTTTTTCATCTTCTTTATTTTAGGCTATTTTAGTTCCATGTGTACTTCTAAGTATTTTTCCTCATATGTTTCATGTCTTTTCTAAGTAGTGTCCTTAGGACTCTTCAATAACATATCAACATAACCATTTGCTTCATTTTCATTGATCTCATATCCAAGTGGTAGAAGCCAGACTATTCTGGGTTCCACAACTTCAATAATGCATTCATCAGTTTTGACCAAAAATGTAATATCATCTCTATATTTTTCCACCATAGAATTAGGGATCCTCTCCCTTTCATGCATTCTCTTCTAGAATACTACAAAGAATGCAGTAAGTGCTTCATCTTGAGATTTCATGTCACCAATGTTGTGTAGATGTTCAAAGATTTGATGGGATATAGGTCTACTTTTGTTCCATATAACATTGCTTCTTTCGAGAAGCTCCCTCAGAAAATAAAACAACAAACAAACTACCAAAGAACCAAAATTGAAGGGGTATTTCTTCTCTTTATTTTAATTCAAGTTGTGAAAGAGTTATTTCCAAAGAAACTCACACAAATCATAGTCATTTCCCTTTTCCACCATTTCATGGGCTACATGAATTGTTGTGGTTGATACAAAATTCTATTTTTTGGTGTAGTGTATCATATATCCTATGACCATAGCTGCATACCTTACTACATAATTTCATGTAGTGTTCATAGTGAGAGCCCTTTGATCAAATGTGGCTCCAGTTAATTCCATTACATCCTTGTTTTTCACATATTTCAGTACATGCATAGGTTTGATGTCACAAAGTCCAATAATCTCCCTTATGAATTCATTAGATATCAAACCATCCATGTTAGTCCATAAGAATTTTTCATGCACTCTACTTAATGCCATTATCACATACTTAATTTCATCATCATAAATGAAGCATTGGAACCATTTATAGACGTCTAGTTTCTTCTTCACTAGGTTTTCATACTCAAGTTTGATGTTGAAATCATCTCCAATCAGTTGATATGTCCATAGGTTTCTAAATTTTGTATGGTTGTACTCTTCCATTTTCCCATTTATGTATGCCCTAATGTCTTATGCGAGAAAAACCCTATATGGAATACTCAAAAAAGCTCCGAGTAGGTCATTCTTAAATACTTTCATGGGGCATTTCTTAAATTTTTGTTGGGATTTATCACTCACATTTACTACTATACGTGTTTCCATCTCTATTGAATTCAAATTATTTGAAAAATAAATTCCATTTCATCTTTGGACAATGGTAAATACCTTTTTCTTGCTTAACATGAATTAGGGTTTGGATACTTTGCTTCACAAATCACCTTAAGACTCTTGAATTTTCTTCAATTTCCTCTTGTTTCTCCAAGAGCATAAAAGTGAATGAAATCAACAAAGCATAGGTATATAATCCTTTTATTTAGTCCTAATTCGTATTTAATACACCAAACGATAAAGTTGGTAAAACCTTCTTTGTGTAACAATAAACCCTAAATTACTTTGCAAATCTTCGCAATTGCATATTTTCTTTCAATCTTCTCCAAAAGATCCATATTGTCCATCTCCATCTCATATATTTGTGCCAAGCCATGACACCTCATATCGACAATGGGTTATGTGATTTTCTATTATTGCTCCCCCTAAACTGATGCCTAAGTTCAATTCCCTGAGGAATTATCTGCACTGGAGGGTGGTACAAATTCATCTTTAGTTTTTGATTCTTCTTTTTTCTTAGGCTCTTATTTCTTTCTCTAAATCTTTTCCGTTTCCTTCTTTACTTCAATTGGATCAATCTTTTTAACTGGTTCATTTCTCTTTATTATATTATCCTTCCTTGAATTTATGCTTCTACAAAATTTAGTAATATGTCCTAGTCTATTGCAATTATTGCATATGACATTTCTTTGAACATTATTCCTTTCATTCACACTAAATCTGTATTGATTAGCCTTGTGTTGAAATCCATAGCATGTATAGTAGTAACCATTAAAAGATTGAATCATCCTACCACTGTTATATGTATTCATCATTTGACTTTTGCATTCATTTGATCTACGCCCAAACTCCTTGCATATAAAGCATTGAATAGTAAAGGATGGAACATTTTGATTCATTTTGATTCTATATTCCATTGATCTATGTCCAAATTTATTGTAAAGATAACAAATACCATTGAAATATGGGTACCTTTGAGCATTTGGTTGCCTGATAGGGGGTATTCTAGCATTTTTTCTTTGATTTTGGAACTTGCCATTGTTCTTCTTGTCTTCAATCTTCTTTGGTTCATTGAGATTATTTGCATTGGGTGTCTGATCTATTTTTTAGCTTTCTCCTTTTTCAATTCCAAAACCACCTTTGTCTTTAGATGCTTTTTGACCTATAATTAACTCATCAAGTATAATAGTACTTGTGTTGAATTTGTCTTCATGAATTCTTTCTTTCTCTATATTTGATCTCAGATTTACCACCTCTTGTTCAATCCTTGTACATTCATCAGTCTTTTTTTTCACCATTGCATTCATACATTCCTCAATTCTTTTCTTTTCTTCTACTTGCATTTTCAATCTGTTGATGTCTTCATTTGCTTGTTTTAATTATTCATTGGCCTCCTTATGTCTTTCTCTGAACTTCTTGATTTTCTCTCTCAAATTTTTGATGGAGTCATTTACTTCTTTAATATTTTCCTTTAGATCTTTGTTTTCAACTTCAATTTTGTCAAGATCTTCAAGAGAAACTTTAATTTCTCCATATTTGTCAAGCATGCAATCTTATTTTGTGTATCCAATAGTAGGAATCACTTCCAAAGAAATTATAAACTTTTTGTCCGCTATGTGCTCAATTTCCAAGATCTTCCCAAAGTGGTCAAGCTTCTTCTAAGGAACCAAGCTCTGATGCCAATTGTAGAACACTCAGAATACTGAGAGAGGGGGTGAATTAGGGTTCTAATAAACCATCCAATTACGAAGGAATACTTAGCAGTTATAAGGAATGAAAGAATGAACAATCTATAACACACACAACACATGAACACTAGGATTTTTACATGGAAAACCCAAAAAGGGAAAAACCATGGTGAGGATTAACTCACAATATATTATAACTAGTTATAAGATATATTACAAAAAGGCTCATTTCCAGGTGGACTCACTGTCTAAGTGAACTCACTATTCATAGAGAAAAGAAATATAGAAAGAGATGACTTCACAACCAAGATTTGAACTGATAAAAGCGCATCTAACATATGTTGGATTTAATTCCCTTGAAGCACAATACACTGATAATACTCTTTATTCAACTCAAATTAAAAATCTCTATTGTTATTTAAATTCACACACTTTTTCTCAACACTCACAACTTATTCACTTAATTCTACAAAATTTCACATCATTTCTTGTATTTAGATCATGTATGAATTCATGTTCTATCATCACAAACTCAAATCAACCTTGTATATGTACCAAACTCCATCACAAACATCAATTAGGTCAACCTAATTAGATGTAGCGCCAAATCATACAAAACGTTCCTTGTCGACACCCAATTTAAATCAAAATTTCCTTCCCACCCAAACAAATGCAATATAAGTCGACATGGATCTTTAATAACTCCCTCTTCCATTTGCATTATATATTTAAACTCCACCACTCTTTACATGCATTAGGTCGGCCAGGCATAGGACCTAAAGGAACAAATACTCCAACTGATCATCATTATAGGATACACGAATCATAAAATGTCACACCAACTGGAAAATACAATGCACTAAAACTTGTTAACATTCTCCCAAAATTGCAAAGTATAACTCAAATCTACAGAGGATGCAGACTAGTTAGGTTATAGCCTGTACATAGAAAGTTGTGTAAGCCATATCTGTTGATCTTTTGTTACTTGCAACTTTTGAACCACTTATCCAAATCAACTAAAATTTAGAATTAAGATACTGTTGATGTCCATAAACAACATATTAGAATTACAGAAGTAAATTTGTATGCGTGAACAAATGTGAACCATATTATCAGAGGGCACTATGTGCTTAAATCTTCTAGTGTAGACATTTAGTAAAAGTACTTAACTATTTCAACAAAATAACTCCTCTACAATCATCCTTCATACTATTTTGACATCCATCATGTAGTGTGGACATCAATGACAACATATTAATCAGAACCTTCTTCATTCTTTCAACATGAAGGAGAAGCAAAATTATACATGAAACTAAATGCAATATAAAGATAACAATCTCACTATATAATAATTTAAAGTAAAAATAATGGTGAACACATTATGTAATAGGAACGCATAAGATATAGAATGATAAAGCATGGTAAAAATGTTTGGGATAGATCTAACATCAAGGAAGGTTACCCCAACATGGGAAAGATAAAATTTGTTGTGCTCCTTGGTGGAAAAAAAAATAAGTACATTCATCACCAAGATAAGCATATGCATCCAATGTGGCAACCAAAAGAATGAACACAAAAAGGTTTACATAAATAAATAAGTCACATGAAGTTATAAATTACAAAGGTAATGTTTGTAGGAAGGGGTGATACACCAGATGTTTAAGGAATAGATAGTGTTAGCTCTCAAAAACGCAGGCAAGATGCCTTAAGAGGCTGCCAATCTCTTGATACACTTTAGGGTAACAGACAAGGTCAAAAAGCTTTCAACCTTCTACTCTTCAGGTGCTACCAGACCTAGGCGGGTGTACCTATCTGAATGAAGCAGACTTGACTTATGATTATCTTTCTTGCACAATGATTTGTCCACAATGGCAGATGGAAGTGAACAAATGAAACCAAAATTGATAGTAATAGCAAAAGCAATCTTCTAATCTAAATCCTAAAATTCTCAATTAACAAATGTAAAGAAACTGAATGAATCAAATAATGAAATGCAGAGACCAGTGCCTTATTGGGTATGCAGAGTCAAATGAAACAGAAGTGAGCAACTTACTATGGAAGAAACTCAAATTGTTGGCATATATTTTGTTTATAACTTGTATAAACATGCAAGATTATGACTACTAAGCTCTACTTTAATAATCCAGATGAATCTCCCTAATTACTGTGATCAACCAAAATGATTTAATCTCTCCTTGAAAGAACCAATCAATTAATCACACAGATACAACAAATGTGCACTGATAAACTAAAGTAAACTTGTTACATCAATTTAAACAACCAGAAAGAATCAATCTTGGAGGCAACTTAGCAAAAATTTTCAATAAACTCAATAGACAATTGACACCAGAAATAACCTGCCACACCAACTGACTTTCATTGAAATCGCCATTTGAAAACATGCAACATAGCCTCTGATATGAGAAATTTATTCTACTGTATCCATCTCTACCTACTGTATCTAATCTAAAATCTGATTTTTCATCTCCATTCACAATTGGGAGTGAATATTTATACACCAGCATCCGAACAGAAACATCATTTTGAAATTCCATGTCGGCCAAAAAACCATGTCAGCCAACTGTTACAATCAGGCATTTTCATGTCGGCCTGCAATAGTATATGAGTTTTAATTAATCATTTTCTGAGACAAGTTAGCAAGTATGCCGAAGGAAATAATATCATCTGTCATTCTTTTTGTCTTATTCACCTTCGCCGAGACCCATCAAAGTCGCGGAAACATCATACAGATCACATTATGTTTCATCGATATGCTTCTCTTAGTGTATAACTCATTCTCAGAGACACAAACAAGCTTCTCACCGAGATGCCCTTTTTGTTTGATTCACTGTTGCTGTGACTTTCAAATATCGGGGAGACATTATATAGATCCCTTTATGTTTCCCCGAGATGATCCTTCATCCATCCTAAGTCACCAAGACAAGAGCAAACTCTCGCTGAGAAGCATCTCCCATTCGCTTTCACCAAGACAATTCAAAATCGGGGAGAGGTCCCAAAGAAACCACCGAGTCATACTGAAACATCCCAAGCACATTTAGATATCCAAGAGAATACAATTCTCATACCGATAGAGACCCTTTTCCTTTTATATCGGTGAGACCCAACGAAGTCGCTAAGACCTCCCTCTGAAAGTCAACAACTCTTATCGATAAGTCAGTCCTTCCACCCTCGATCAGCAAGACAAGAAGACCTCGCCAAGACACAATGCTGAATACTATGACACTTACTGATATGAATCCTTCCTGTCACCGAAACAAAGAAACTGTCATGCTGATAACTGCCAGAAGATGAAATCCAATCGCCATGATATCAAAAACGTCTTGCCGATAGGCAACACAGACGTTTTCCAGCAGAAAATGCAACACGGATTGGGGAGATATAGACCATGATGTGAATTATGCAAGACTCGATGGAATTTATGGGGCTATATGGGAAAAATGTGAGCAAAAAGTGTTCGAGGTGGGACTTATTTGGAAAATTATGAATGTGAACAACAAGTGAAATCATTAGAAATTAACAGTTCCAATAGATAGTAAGATGTTTCATGGGATATCTAGACCCAATCTAAGGATGTAACTATAAAGGCGTAATTTACAAGGAGAGAAGGAATGATGTCCCCCTGTAAATATTTAATGCAACATATATAAATAGAAGGCATGCAATCTAAAAAAGTGAAAAGTATGTCAGTTAAATGCTGATTTATATGGGTGAATTTATGATACCTCCAATGCAATGATATAGCATGATAATCTCAAATGTGATGGGAAGGGATGTTTCCTCAAAAGTATTGTTATCTCCTGAAATTGTACCCTTGTTGAATAAGATGTTCAACACCTCAGTGTAACATTGGAAGATCTCTAAAGATGTGGGTTTCCTGCAGAAAGAGGTCAACCTCCAGAGAAGGCTGACTTCCTTTTGGGTATCACCTAAACTATCAATTCTATAGGGGTAAAAGGGGAAGGAACGCATACAAGTGAAACTAAACTATGGTAATACACCGAAGTGATGAGGAATTATGAAATGAAAACAAGATGAACACACACTTGGAAATTTAACTTCAACCATTTCACATACTCAACACAACCTCTTTTAGATCTATGCATCAATCTTAACAGGCTTGATCTACATACACATCTTAGGAAGGAAAGATAAATTTCATAGCTTTAAGGTATGAATGTAGACTAATAAAACACAGTTAAAGACTTGCATAATCAAAAGAGAAATATAGAAATGAGAGTAGTACAAACATGAACACTAGCTTCCAAGGTAAACTCTATGTTGTATTCCAGATTCTAGTTGAGTTACAAAAACATACATTTAGTCAAGAAATGATTGATAAAAATCACTAACTCTTCAGAGTGTATAATTCGAACTATCTACAAAAAGGAAAAAAATGCCTTATATATCAAACTGTGTCGGCCCCTTAGGGCTTACAAAATATTAGTCCTCAGGATAGATTTTTCCTTAGATCTTTTGATTGAAATTAATGCTAAACCCTACGTGTCCATGTTGGGTGTGTCGGTGAAGAGTCATTCCCCAGAGAAGCCTTCTTCAGATATTTCGCAGCTACCACATTCACTTCCTGGCATCGTGTCTAGTTTGAACCTCTTTGACTGAATGCCTTGAATGCCCTGAGCTCAGAACAGATACGCGTCACATTCATTATGTTGACGTTCCTCATCCTGGTCGGACTGCCACAGCTCACTTTCAGATCTCCTTGATTGGTCTAGTATACTTGACACAGATTCTTTAGGTAGTCAAAAGCTTGTTTGATCAAAATCGCATCTCGGCGAGACACTAAAAGTGTCTCACTAATGTGATTATGCTCCTTTGAAGCCATCGACATAGCACATGATAGTCGATGAGAGTTCTTATCGAGCCCAAGAATCATACAGATATCACCTCCGTGGTCGCCAGGACAATCGCCTGTCGGTAAGACATCATACCGAGTGTAAAGACTCCTCCTGAAGTCTCCTCAAACTTGATATTACAAACCATATTGACAAGAATCTGCCGATGTCACCTTGACTCATTTTGTTCTACCCGAGCTCCGCATTTCCTTCGGCAAGACCGTGGAAAGTCGGGAAGACTTCATAGCAAGGTCCAACAGTCATACCGATTCCTGCTTTTGTTGTTGAGACCACCTTCATTCGCTGAGACATCTTATAGAATTCCTTTTCCTTTGGTGAACTCTTCATTTCGGGAAGACTCCTGGCGAGCCCCTTTATCGTAGGCAAGACATTGGCCTATTGGCCAGACCTCTCACTGGGCTCCCTATCTCTCGACGATGAGCTAATTTCTCTCTGATTGGGGAGACATCATGCCTTCGCCAATAAATCATGGCAAAATTGTTTTCCTTGGCCGAGACCTCCTTCATCGGCAAGAGTTGACCCCGTCGGTGAGACATCTTGGAGAGATCACTTTTCTCTCAGCGAGCTTCTTTTCATGTCATTGAGACTTCTTTATCGTTGAGACCCTATATCGAAGTCTCCTTGCTTCGCCGAAAGTTCACTTGAGTTCGGGGAGAGCTTGCTTGATCCGCAAGACTTCCTACTGACACTACCCCATCCTTTATTGCTGAGACATTCCTGGGTTTCCGAGACTTCTTAGTGAGCTCAAATTGCTAAGCCAAAGACTTCTTCATAAAGCACTGTCATCGAGACATGTTAGTTTCGCTAAGAGGTCACACTGAGCTCTAGAACTTACCCCAAAGTGTGCAACTATTGCCAAGAGTTATACCGAAGTCATCAACATCATCGGTGAGACATTCCATTCTCGCTAAGACTTCTCTCTAAGAATCTTTGTGTTACCTCGAACGAATGCAGTCGGTGTGACTTCCTCACATTGGTAAGACCTCCTACCAACAATATTTCTTCTGGTGAGAATTTCCCCAATGACTTGACACCATCTGCTATCGAGGAGACTTTAACTCTTCATTGGGACTTCTCACTGAGTGCTATAGGTTATCCCGAAGCACGTGGTCGCTGAGAGTCTCCCCGATTTGTGATTGAATGGCCTATCGACCAAAGAATTCCATGCAATAAGAGGTCATACCGAAACCCTCTTGTCACAGTGATAGGCTCTATAGTGAAAGCGTTCGGCAAGACAGAAACTAGGTCACAGTGACCTGTTCAAAACAGAAAGTATCAAAGCTGCTAGTCAGCCAGACAATGAAGATTTCATACCAACTTGGCTCTAATGGAGGCCTTAGCTTGTGATTATTGAGGAAAATTTCCATAAAGTAGTCCCCTCCAACCAAGCTCCCTGTGAAATGTCATCAGATGCATGAACTAACCCTCAATGGAAATATTCCATTTGGCCCTTATGAACACCTGCAACATAGATGCCTTGCCTGATTGAGCCTAAGGGTGAAAATTAGGTAACATTTCTGGCGACCTTAGTTGGATGTTTGCTTGCTAAACATAAAACCAGTAGCCTAGGCCTATCCATTGGGCATGGAGTCGTTAGGAGGCTCAAAAAACAAATAAAAATATCAGTTTTGCACATGGTCGCAACTCACTTGAGATCCACAAGACACAACAGGTTGGCAAAAGGAAAACAAAACAAGGGAAAATGAAAGAGAAAATTATTGTGCCATCATAGCACCTAGGAAATAGAAAACAATTAACTTGAAGCGCATAAGCACTTATTGAAATCATAAACCTAAACTAATATGTAGAAGGAAGGCACTCATTAGACTTAAAAGCAGGGTTTAAGGTGTATCCCATTGACTGGGATAGGAAGTACTTCCCCTTCTGTTGTAGCCAGTTGATAAGCATTGTGCTCCTTACAGTCTCTGATAATGAATGGGCCTATCCACATGTTTTGAAACTTGGTGTGATGGCCTGGCCTGCTTTTCAGAACATCCCATTTGAGCACAAGGTCTCCCACCTTAAAAAAAATTGCTGTAACTCTCCTGTCAAATGTTTTCTTTGTTTGGAGCTGATGATACTCCAAATCCTTCATTGCTTTGTCCCTTAATTCTTCAAGTTCCATGAGCTCTGCATATCTCACAGACATTGGGTCATGTTCCTCGAACATCTCCAACTGATGTATAATGTCAAGGGCTGGGAGCTCCACAGACAAGGGTAATCTTGCCTCTCTGCCATAGACTAACAAGTATGGTGAGTTAGCAATAGACCTCTTAGGAGTCACTCTGTTTACCCACAGTGCATACTTTAATTTGATGTGTCAGGTTCTTTGATTGTCCTCCATCGTTCTCTTGATAATCCTGATAAGATTCTTATTTGTGCTTTCAGCTAAGCCATTACCTTGAGGGTAATAATTTGAGGATGTATTCAGATGAATACCCTGTTTAACAACCCAATCAGTTAGTCTTAATCCCACAAATTCCAGAGCGTTATTAGATATGATAGAGTCGGGAACTCCAAATCTGGTGACTATATCTTCATAGAAGCTCAAAAATGAAGACTTTTTTGCTTCTTTCAAAGCTATTGCTTGTGTCCATCGTGTGAAATAGTCTGTAGTAGTCAGCACCCACTTATGACCAGCACTAGATGGTGGGTTAATTGACCCAATGAAATCAATACCCCATCTTATGAAGGGTTGCTCCACTTGAATTGGATGTAGAGGCATAGCAGGCAACTTTTCCTTTCCTATGAATAAAGCACATTTGATACACTTTCTCAACTAGGAATATGCATCTTTGAACAAGCTGGGACAATATTAACCAGCTCTCATGATTTTCCAAGCAGTAGTTCTTGGGGAAAAGTGACCTCCCGCAGCTCCATTATGAAACTCATGAAGTACCTTCTCAATTTGATGACTATGAATGCATCTTAATAAGACACCATTCAGATCCTTTTTAAAAAGAACATTGTTTACCAGTACATATGGTATGGACTACAGTCTGAAGTATCTTCTTTTAGCTCTGTTTAATCCTAATGGGCACTCACCAGTTTGTAAAAATTGGGCCATATCTTGAACCCAATTAGTTATCCCTATAGGCACATCATCTTGAGCATTCTGAAACTCATCTGTATTAGTAAACACAACATCCTTTTCTAATTCATTTTTACTGCTTGACCCTGTAGCAAGCTGCTCACAGAGACCTTTACCTCTAACTAGTTTGGTGATCTTAATATCTACATAATACTCCATGACCTTGGTGATCCATCCTTCTCTTTTTTCATTCAGATCTTTATTCAATAAAAATTCCTTCACACTTGAGTGTGCAACCAGAATATGAATCTTGTTGTTCAAAATTAAAGGCTTGAATTTCTTTAGGCTTCTGATCATGGAGAGAACATGCTTCTTAACAAATGTATACCTCTCTTCGTAATCAACAAGTATTTGACTAAAGAAGGTTATTGTCTATTCTAAGTTGTCACTATTTTTTTGAACCAACATAGCTGAGATTGAACTACGGCTACCAAAAGCATACAAAAAGAATTCTTTAGAGAATTCTGGATTAACTAGTGTCGGAGTTGATGCCAAAACTTCCTTGATTTCTTCAAAACTACGTTTTGCTTCTCTAGTCCAACTAAAAATTGCATTCTTCTTTAACATAGTTGTCAAAGGCTGTAACAGGTTTGCAACATTTGGGATGAACCTTCTCAAAAAGTTGATTTGGCCCAAAAACCTCTACAGACCCTTCTTGTGATTTGGTAATGGCAACTCAAGTATGGCTCTGACTCTTTCAGGGTCAATAGTAATTCCTTTCTTTGACACTGTGTCCTAATAATTTCCCTTCATGAACAACAAAGATGCTCTTTTTTGGATTGAGAGAGATACCAAACTTTGCATTTTTCAAAAACTTGCTTAAGGTGTGACAAATGTTCATCAACATTTTTAGAATAAATTGTGATGTCATCTAGATAAATCAACATAATCTTGTTGATCAAACTTTGAAACGCCATGTCCATGGCCCTTTGAAACGTGGCACCAACATTGGATAAATCAAAAGGAATCCTTTTGTATGCCATGGTGCCCTGCTTAGTTTTAAAAGTAGTTTTGAACTGATCTTCCTCTTTAACTAGCACTTGATTATAGCCCGAAAAACCATCTAACAAGGAAAATCTCTCAGAACCAACAACTACTTGCAAGATTTGTTCCATGGAGGGCAGCGGGTAGTGGTCTTTCAAAGATGCTCAGTTAAGATCCCTGAAGTCTACACAAAGTCTTATCTCACCATTTTTCTTCCTAACCGGTACAAGGTTAGAAACCCATGAAGTATGCTTAATAGGAAAGACAATACTCCCCTCAACTAATTTGGTAAGCTTTTTAATTATTAAGGGCTCAAGCTTAGGATTCAAGGGCCCTTGTTTTTGCCTTACTAGTTTAGCATTAGGTTCTAACTCAATTGTGTGCTAAGCAATATGGGGATCAAACCCTTTCAAATCTGAGTATTCCCAAGCAAAGACATCATAAAATTCTTGACATAAAGCAACAAAAGATTGTTTATCTTCATGTGAACAAATTTTTCCTATCTTAAGGAGTTTACCTTTGAAAATATCCAATTCTTCATAATGCTCTTGTTTGATCTGCAAGCCGGCTTTACTCTTTTTAAGTTGATCATCAATACTGAAAATTGACTCTAAGGTAACAAGGCCTTTGAGTAACTTATTTGTCCTCAGCTGTATGACTTGATCATCATACTGTTTCTTGAGTTTTGCTTGATTCACCATGGAGAACTGATCTTCTTCGAGCAAGAAAGAAAGGATATGTTCATCACTTTCAAAAACTTGCCAATGAATGTTGTTATCAAGAATTGATGGTCTGACTACAACCTTCACATATTGTTGTACTTTCTCTTTTCTAATGTCACCTGGAATATCAAACTATGCCCCAATGGCTGCAAGCCTATCAGCATGCTTGTTCTGATTCCTTGGAATAGACACTAAGTTAAAGGCATCAAAATCCTCAAGCATGTTCCACACTCTGTTTCTATAAGACTTAAGTGTGTCATTTTTAACAACATTGACCCCCCTAACCTGATTGACTATCAATTCACTATCTCCATAGACTCTCAAACAGTCAATTCCTCTCTTGCCTATTCAAGGCCTTGGATAAGTTCTTCATACTCGGCACTATTATTAGAACATGCAAAAGAAAAATGGAAGGCTGAAAAGTAATTATCGCCTTGTGGAGAAATCAACATTGCACCTCCACCTTCTCCATTCTTGCTTCTTGAACCATCAAAATACATCTCCCATAATTTATTCTGCTACTCAAATTGGCTTTCTGCATTTCTCTCAAGATTTGGCATTTATGTTCTAGCTTCATGCAATACATAATTGCCCAGACCAACATCCTGAATAAGCTCATTTGGATTATCAACCACATTCTCAGTTGCCCATTCATTCAGGAGTACCTCAAGTACACTCATAGCTTGTAACTCTTGTGCTACAGTGAATTCAGTACCCTCTAAAACAATAGAGTTAACATTTATAGCAAATGGCACATAAGGTTCGATGTGATCCTTGGCCAGGGACTCAGAAGTTATAGTTACCTTAGTGCCATACTTGGTCCTAAGAAGTATATGGGACCAATCTGAAGATAAATACCCACCAATTTTAGCCGTGAAGTCTCTAGATAGGCATAGAGCAAAAAATGGAGGCAAATCTATGACAAACACATCTTGTGGGATTGAAAAATTGGGATAGGCATGTAGTGTGAGATTCAAATTTTTAATAACACCTATAGTGTTTATTGTTGTCCCATCCAATTGAAGTACTCCCTTTTCTAATGGTTGGTATTGTAAACCTAGCTAGTCTACAATCTTTTTTGGCATTATTGAACTGCTAGCCCCACTATCAACCATGCAATTGTGTACCAATTTATTCCCCACTATTAAGGAAACATAGAAAGGAGGGGGCTTGACACCATTACTTTGCTGTATGGTACTATCCAAAGGTGCATTGGTTAAAACTGACTTTGTTTGGCCTAAAGAGACTTCATTTGGAGGATTCGAACTAACTAGATTTGATAAGGCTGACTGTAACAAATTGATTTGACCAGGGATTGCTAAGGAATCCCACATCAAAATTGAAACATTCATTTTTTTCATACTTTCAACAATGTTGAAAAGTGCAGATATATTTACCTTTGGCTGTGTCTTTACAACAACATGGTCAGGTTGCACTTGACTTGTGGATGGAGCATGTAAAGGCTACTCCTTACTAGTGCCATAACCTTGCTGCAAAGTGTGTGGTACTTGCTGATTTGATGGACCAACAGCTCCCTTATCTTTATTCGTTGCTTGTTTAATCTCAAAAGACCTCTTCTTGGCTCTAGTATTAGCAACAACGGATGTGTCATCCTGGTTCACTCCACAAAATTCTTCTCTCTGCCAATTTAGGAGAGTTGAATCATCTCCAGGTTGATCTTGCTATTGTGGATACCCCTCCTTAGGAAAATCTTGCACACCTACAACATTTTGCACCATAAGAGCTTGATTGATGATGCCATTAGAGCACGTAGCTTGATTATGTGGCTGATTACACAGATAACACCACTCATAATTAGCAGCCAGATTGTTTTGAAAAGGGACAAGCTCTTTGACAGCACTGATTGGAGCTAGATTGTAGGCCTGAAAAGGCCTTATGGAAACATTTTGTCTTGTGCCTTGGTAATTACCTTGATACTACTGTCTATTCCTGTGGAATTGTTGTTGTTGACCTTGAAAAGGCTGACTTGAGGCCTGATTCTACTATTGATAAGACCTAGAATAGGACTGTTGTTTTTCCAAGTTCACCAACTTGTTACCAAAAGTCTGTAAAAGACTTTTGATCTCTTGTAACTCCTGTGATGAGCCTAAAGCAACACTTTCTTGTTTATCAATGGCTGGAACAATAGCTGGTAGCATTGGTACAGCTAGTAGAGGTGTGAAAGGAGGTATTTGCAAAGGAATGTTTGCATGAATTTTTAGAAATATAGGCATTGGAGGCCTAGGAGCAAGTTTACCAGCCTGTATTAGGCTGTTATCAGCTCTGATAGCTATTTCAAAGGCATCTGGTAGAGAAACCCCTCCCATTGATTGTATCATGATTAGCTATATCATTGTTCAGAGCCCTCAGAAAGTATAAAAATGCATATTATGGAGTTGGCCTCACCGTTGCAGGGATTCTATCCCAAGTTCTTTGAAATCTGAAGTTGAAGTCATTCATCTACTCTTGTGGAGCCCTCTTAATTGTAGTTAATTGTTCCAATAGAAATAAGTTATCGGACCTATCCTGAAATTATTTATGAAACTTGTCCCCAAATTCATCCCAAGTTGCAATTGAACTGACTGGTAGGCTCCTATACCATTGCACAACTCTTCCTTTCAGTGAAGCAACTAGTAATCTTACTGCAACATCCTCTTGAGTTATGTGATGGACTCCGCATGACGAAGCCACATCTCGCATGTGTTCAATCGGGGTAGATTGGTCTTCCCCTATAAAAGTTGGAAGACTCTTCAAGGTTGCCATTGGGATGTCATTGTGTTGTACCAAATTCAAGGGGCTCCCTCCATTAAAAGCAACAAAGGGTTGATTCCTTGGAGCGGCCATTGGAGGTGGCTGAGGAGGATTTACTGGTACTCTAAATGAAACCAAAGACGGAACAACAATGTGTGACCCCATAGATGGAGGAGTGGATTGGGTTCTTCTAGAATAGATAATTGTTGTTCCACACCTTTTTGTTGCTCTGCCTTGTCTTCTTGGTGGTGACAACTGCAAATATTTGAAAGGACCTGAGCTGATCCTTGTCTGAACTCTTCTCATAAACTGCAGAAGGCGTTGAGTCTGAAATTCTTTCTCTCCATGGAGTTGCCAAGTATGCACAATTGACTTTTGTAAAGCCTGGAACTCGATGGTTGCATACTAAACCAACAACATAATGCGGAATTGGTCCCACCGGGCATGCCAGAAACTGTTATCTCCTGAAATTGCACCCTTGTTGAATCTGATGTTCAACACCTTAGTGTAACATTGGAAGACCTCTAAAAATGTGGGTTTCTTGTAGACAGAGGTCAACCTCCGGAGAAGGCCGACTTCCTTTTGGGTATCACCTAAACTATCAATTCTATAGGGGTAAAAGGGGAAGGAAAGCATACAACTGAAACTAAACTATGGTGATACACCAAAGTGATGAGGAATTATGAAATGAAAACAAGATGAACATACACTTGGAAATTTAACTTCAACTGTTTCACATACTCAACACAACCTCTTTTAGATCTATGCATCAATCTTAACAGGCTTGATCTACATACACATCTTAGGAAGGAAAGATAAATTTCACGGCTTTAAGGTATGAATGTAGACTAATAAAACATAGTTAAAGACTTGCATAATCAAAAGAGAAATACAAAAATGAGAGTAGTACAAACATGAACACTAGCTTCCAAGGTAAACTTTGTGTTGTATTCTAGATTCTAGTTGAGTTACAAAAACATACATTTAGTCAAGAAAGGATTGATAAAAATCACTAACTCTTCAGAGTGTATAATCCAAACTATCTACAAAAAGGCAAAAAATGCCTTATATATCAAACTGTGTCGGCCCCTTAGGGCTTACAAAATATCAGTCCTTAGGATAGATTTTTCCTTAGATCTTTTGATTGAAATTAATGCTGCACCTTGCGTGTCCATGTCGGGTGTGTCGGTGAAGAGTCATTCCCCAGAGAAGCCTTCTTCAGATATTTCACAGCTATTGCATTCACTTCCTGGCATTGTGTCCAGTTTGAACCTCTTCGGTTGAACGCCTTGAATGCCCTGAGCTCTAAATAGATACGCATCACATTCATTCTGTTGACGTTCCTCATCCTAGTCAGACTGCCACGACTCACTTTTAGATCTCCTTGATTGGTCGAGTATACTTGACACAGATTCTCCATGCGGTCAAAAGTTCGTTTGATCAAAATTGCATCTCGGTGAGACACTGAAAGTGTCTCACTGATGCAATTATACTCCTCTAAAGCCATCAACATAACATGTGATAGTTGATGAGAGTTCTTATTGAGCCCAAGAATCATACCTGATATCGCTTCTATGGTCGCCAAGACAATCACCTGTCAGTAAGACATCATACCGAGTGTAAAGCCTCCTCCTGAAGTCTCCTCGAACTTGATATTACAAACCATATCGGCAAGAATCTGCTGATGTCACCGCGACACATTTTTCTCTACTCGAGCTCCGCATTTCCTTTGGCAAGACCATGGCAAGTCAGGAAGACTTCATAGCGAGGTCCAACAGTCATACTGATTCTTACTTCTGTCACTGAGACCACCTTCATTCGCCGAGACATCTTATAGTATTCCTTTTCCTTCGGAAAACTCTTCATTTCGGGAAGACTCATGGTGAGCCCCTTTATCATCGGCAAGACATTGGCCTATTGGCCAGACCTCTCGTCGGGCTCCCTATCTCTCAGCGATGAGCTACTTTCTCTCCGATCAGGGAGACATCATGCCTTTGCCAAGACATTATGGTGAAACTGTTTTCCTTGGCTGAGACCTCCTTCATCAGCAAGAGTTGACCCCGTCGGTGAGACATCTTGGTGAGATCACTTTTCTCTCGGTGAGCTTCTTTTCATGTCACTGAGACTTCTTTATCCCTGAGACCGTATATCAAAGTCTCCCTGCTTCGCTAAAAGTTCACTTGAGTTCGGGGAGAGCTTGCTTGATCGGCAAGACTTCCTGCTGACACTACCCCATCCTTTGTCGCTGAGACATTCCCGAGTTGCCGAGACTTCTTAGCGAGCTCAAATTGCTAAGCTGAAGACTTCTTCATAAAGCACTATCGGTGAGACATGTTAGTTTCGCTAAGAGGTCACACCGAGCTCTAGAACTTACCCCGAAGTGTGCAACTATTGCCAAGAGTTATACCGAAGTCATCAACATCATCGAAGAGACATTCCATTCTCGCTAAGACTTCTCTCCGAGACTCTTTGTGTTACCCTGCATGAATGCAGTTGGTGTGACTTCCTCACATCGGTAAGACCTCCTACTGACAGTATTTCTTCCGGTGAGAGTTTCCCCGATGACTTGACACCATCTGCTGTCGGTGAGACTTTAACTCTTCACTGGGACTTCTCACCGAGTGCTATAGGTTATCCCAAAGCCTGTGGTCGCTAAGAGTCTTCCTGATTTGTGATTGAATGGCCTATCGGCCAAAGAATTCCACACGATAAGAGGTCATACCGAACCCCTCTTGTCATAGTGATAGGCTCTACAGTGAAAGCGTTCGGCAAGACAGAAACTAGGTCACAACAACCTGTTCAAAATAGAAAGTATCAAAGCTGCTAGTCGGCCAGACAGTGAAGATTTTATACCGACCTGGCTCTAATGGAGGCCTCACCCTGTGATTATTGAGGCATATTTCCACAAAGCAGGCTTCCCAACTGAGCTCCCTGTGAAATGTCATCAGATGCATGAACTAACCCTCAATGGAAATATTCCATTTGGCCCTTATGAACACCTGCAACATAGATGCCTTGCCTGATTGAGCCTGAGGGTTAAAATTAGGTAACAAGTATAAAGGGTAAATTGTGAAATACAAGGTATATGCATATATGGATATACTCTATAGTAACACTCATATATCATATATTTTTTTTTATCATTTTACTTCAAATAGTTATAAATGTCTCAATTTTCATCATCCAAAAATTAAATCATCAATTTTATCTTCATGGATTTATTTTCTTCCTTTTATTTGCATTACTTTTCTATTTTATTTTTATCATGAACATTAGAATAAACCTCTCAATATTTTTCATTTTTTCATATGATTAACCTCATCAAGCAAGGAATTGTTAGTTCATGAGTATTCTTCATATTTATCTCCCCTTTACGTATAAGATCCTCAAATTTATATTTTAATGTAATGTGCACTATCTATAGAATTCCATGTATATAATTTCAGGAATAATAATATCAAACTCTATACTAGAAGCTTAGAAATATTCATTGGTTTAATTAGAGGTAAAGTAATAAGATTGTGCTTTAAGAGATGTTCTAGTACCAAGTGTGGATACTTTTCCAATGTAGTGAATTATATAAAGTGTTTTAGTTTAATAAATTTTATCACATTGATGATGAATATTATTAGGTACATGCTCATTGTTCCTATTTTCTAAATGTGATAATGATCTTGAAATATGTAAAAGGGGGAATTGTTATAAATATTCTAATATAAAGTGAATATTTTTATAGGGAACACTCAAATTTACATACAATACACATAAATCTATGGAAAGTAAAATATTCATGCATAGGCATTGAATCTCATCATGACATAATCAAGACAACATATTATTAGCTAAAAATTGAAATTAGAAAAAATATGTAAGGGTGTCCCTTGGGCATCATAAGAAATATGCAATGTGTCTAGGAAGTTGGGAATCTAAGGTAACTTTTATGTTTGGTATTCAGTTGATAGTTTGTGTTGATGAAATTTGATGCATTTAACTATGCTGAGTAATTGGGTGTTGCAATTTTAGGAGAAGTTTTTTGTATGACAGATTTATCTAGTGTTAAAGTTATAAATTATGTGGATTTTTCTAAGTCTATGGTTTAGTGAAGATGTCTACAAGTTGACAGTGGTGTTTAGTTGGAACTATTTTTTATTTTGGAAGGCTATTTTGGGTTTGTATGAAGGGATGGATATTTGGAAAGGTTTTTATGATAATTGGAGAGGTATGAGTTGTACCAAATGGATATTCTCCACTAATATACCAATTAGAATTCATAATTTTGTTATATTTAAGTTAATAATTTTTTTTCATATGGTTTTAATCTTTGTGTCATCTTGAATATGATGCAAATAATTTGAAAATTTGAGGAAAGGTATAGATGTGGTTTCAAGTCATTTTTAAGCAAGTAAATAAGATTAAGGAGAATAGATAAAAAAAAATGTAAGAGTAGGAGTGAGGAAGTGATGACTAAGAGGAGAGTAAGACAACAAGGATATGATGTACAATGCAACTATGTGAGTGGGTCATGTGAGGATCATGTGATGATATTTTTTAGCCCATGTGGTAAGTATGGAAGTAGTGTACTATAATTATTTTTTTAAATGAATATAATAATAAATATTTTTGAGGTTTTTATTTTCCCTTCCTAGGGGTCTTGCCAAGGTTTATCTTATATCAATTTATGGTGTTTTCTATTTTATGTTTTTTTATTTTTGTTGGATGCATGGCTATATATTCCTTCTTAGGATCCTTTGGTTGTGACTACACAAGATAGTATCAAAGAGAGGTTGATAATATATTGGTATTGGTTAAGGTGTGAGAATTCCAAGTCAATGTTGTATTTTAAAATGAGTTTGTCAAAGAGGTGGATAGTGGGTGCAAATTAAGCTATAAGTAAAAGATGAGTAAGTGCATCAAAATGATTTATACTTTTCAAGAATTAAATAAGATTTAAAAATTGAGGTAGTCTAGAAGAGGTTTGTAAATATAGTGTTAGTCATGAGGACTTTTGTAAGAGATGGATGTGAATAGATCACCAATCAAGAGAAGTTGTAAAGATTTTATCAAGAGGGAAATAAATTATTAATGTGGTAGGGAGAATAGAGAAATTATATGACATGTTGAAGGTAATGTAGATATAGGTTAATATGTTAGAACAAGAATGATAGAGGAACCCTAACATATGGATGAGGAGAGTGATGAAGAGGAACAAGAATCATATAATATGGAATTAGTTGGAAGAAAAGAGGGTAAGGAGGAGAGAATATTATAATCCATTTTCAATGTTAGAAAGAGGAAAAGAGTGGAAATTTTGAAATATTTTGGGAATCTAGATCTTAATAAATTTATATATTAGATCGTTAATCTAGAAGAACATTTTGAGCATAAGGATATTGTGGACCTGGATAAGATAATCTTTGCAAAGACCAAATTTAAAGGTTGTGTATGTTAAGAAAAATATGTCTCAACCTTGCAACTACAAATGGTTACTATTTATATTATGTTTACATTTGAACATATATTAGTCTAAAATTTTCTCCAAATCTACAAAATGGCTAAATAAACATGGTGGTAAAATTTTATTAAAATACCATGTCTAGATTTGAAGATATTAAAGTTCTTATTTTTAAAGTTTCAAAGTCAATTATGAGGTCCTTAGAAGCTATTTTTGGGTCTGCAAGTGGTTGTAACTTAAAAATATAATTATATATTGATATATCACTTCACAATATTTCCAATAATTAAAATTGTTCATCAATCAAACTCCTGAATCAAAAGTTATTGCCTTTAAAAGTTAGGTCTCTCGAATTGGGAAATCTATTTTTTTTTTGACACATAAAAGAGTTGTAACGGGGAGTTACATGTGTTAATGTGTGTTTAGAAACATCATAGGGAATATTTGATTATAGATAATTTTGGAACCACTTTTTGGGTAGTTTTTTATCATGGTTTTTTAAATATTGTTTGATGATTCCATGTGTCGTATCTCCTATATATTAGGTGCATGAAATGGAATATATGTGTGAGTCTTATAGATTTTGAGTTGCCTCCATCTCTCTAGTTTGTGATACTCATGAGAGAGATTACTATGTAAGTATATTGTAATCATGTTGATTTATATATAATAGATTGGGTGGATTTTGGAGTATGGATTTTTACTTCCAAAAGGGGTTTCCCCGCATAAATTATTGTGTAACTTTTGTAAATATATGAAAGTAAATTCATAACCCTCTCTCACCATTAGAATCCAATGGTGTAATCAAATTATTCCTAAAATAATTTGTTTTAATAAATTTCCATGAAGAGTCCTCTACAAAGAAACTATAGAAGAAACTTGGTGAGAAATATCAAGCCAAATATTTAGTGAAAAATATTTTCTTGAGGAAGAAATGGTATCCCTTGAGAATGAAGGAGGGTGGATGAATTATAGACCACTTGGAAGAATTGAATATGTTGGTGGCTCAATTAGCATTAGTTTGTGTAAAAATGGATGAGCAAGAGAAATTTAGATCTTGCTTTGTTCTTGTCTTGATTCATGGGATTCTCTTTTGTTGGAAATAGGTGTTGTCATTGATGTCAACCCAATGTTGCTTATCATTGATATCAGATGTGATGTTGAAGTATGTACACTCTCTGGAAATAGTTATGTTGTGATATTAGTTGGTGCAAGTATGTAGGGTTGCACAAGGAAGAATAATGATTAGTATGGTAACTAAGTTTGTTTTGGAGGATGATACTCATGTTTTGGTGTGTCCATAATGTTTCTACATTGATATAGTCATAGGTTTATGTACTGCACACAAAGATATTCTATAGAAATTATGCTAATGCACTCAGGGAAAAATCTATGGTGGAGTCATGATATGGTGATCCACATTTTTTCACAAAGAAGCATTTTTTCTTGTAGTTCTAAAGGAAAGATGATTATGTTGTAAAGGTGTCACATCCAAGAAATCATGTCATCACACTTTCCACACAAAAATTTATAAGTAACAATGTTTTGTTATGAACCCTGACAGAGGAAAGCAACAAAGGAATCCTAGTGGAATGCTTTGCATTCTTTTGAAAGTGAAGGGATTGTTATGTTGTGGAAACCAATCAAACTTGGCTAAAATATTCAACATTATCTTATTAACTAATTTTTTGCACGTAATAAATATTTTTCTGCACTTGTATTTAAAATATCATTTACAAACAATTATTAAATGCTGAAAATGATCAATTACAATATTCAATTAAAGACAACTACAAATAGTTATTGTAACCACCCTAAAGAAAATGTGTTATTGGGTGCATGAGACAAAACCAATGGCCACACTTCATTTGTAATTAATGGGACATGCGTGGGAACATATTCCAATACTTAGATTAGAGTTTTGAGGGCAACAGGTTGTGAAAAAAATTAGCAGAAATTTACAATTCTATGGCTAGAAAAATGCAGGAAGTGTTGTGGGTACACACAACAAAGGTTGTGTAAAAATAACAGTGTAAAAACATGGAGAAAAATGTTGTTGTAGGTTGTAGTGGTTGCTGCAAGCTTTGTAAAATTTATTCATTGGAAGTTTAATATATATTGGAACCTCTTGTTGGTGGATGTAGCCTGATTTTGGGTGAACCACATTAAATCTTTATTTTCTTTTTGTTGTTCATTTTTTTGGTTTTTATAAATCTGCTGTGTTTTCATATATTTCCTGCATTTAATTGATAATTTATTGCCTACAATCTCTAACAAGTGGTATCAAAGCAGGTTGTGTTTAGTTATCCTCTATAGGAAGGTCTCACAATTGAGTGGGAGTCTCATGGTTGAATGTGAGTTATGGAATATGGGGGTAAGTTGAAGGTAGAAAAATTTAATGGGTAGAACTATCAATTATGGAAGATTCAAATGGAGGATTATCTCTATCAGAAGGATTTATGGAGTCCAGTAGAAGGGAAATCCAAGAAACCCTCAACTATGTCTAATGAGGATTGGGATATTCTGGATAGAAAGACACTTAGTAGTATCCATCTATGCCTAGCATAGTTGGTGGAGTTTAATATTTCAACAAAAAAAAAATGGTAGATTTGATGCAGACCTTGGTAAATCTATATGAAAATCCTTCAACTTCAAATAAGGTATTTCTTATGAAGAGTTTATTTGATGTGAAAATGGTAGAAGGTGGATCAATTGTTGATCATTTAAATGAGTTTAATATGGTTACCAATTAATTAAATTCTATAAATGTAAACTTTGATGAAGAAGTTAGGGCTCTTTTGATTTTGTTCTTTGCCGGAAGTTGGAATAGATTTGTAATGGTGGTTAGTAATTCTATTTTTGGTTCAAATACATTGAAACTTGATGATTTTGTTGGTGTGATTTTGAGTGAGGAAATTCATAGGAAAAGCTCAGGTAGTACATCCACATCAGACAATGTTTTGAATGTAGAAAGTAGGGGTAGAACAAAGGAGAGAGGAAATAATTCTAGAAGTCATGGGAAGTCACGAGAAAAATAAAAGGACAAGAGGTCCCAATCCAGAGACAAGAAGGATTGTTGGTATTGTGGTAAGATGGGTCATTTAAAGAAAGATTGTTGGTCTCAAAAAAATAAGGAAGGAGAAAAAAAGGAAGGTAGTAAAGAAGAAAATGTGGTAAGTAATAAATCTAATGAGGATGCTTTGATTCTTTCCTTTGATAATTTGATGATTCTTGGGTGTTCGATTTAGGGGTTTCATTTCATGCTACACCCCATAGAAGTTATTTTCTTGATTATGTCCAAGGGGGTTTTGGGCTAGTTTATTTGGGAGATAATGAACCTTGTAAAATTGTTGGAAAGGGAAGAATCAAGATTAAGTTGCATAATGGAAATCATTGGCTACTACAAGAGGTAAGGCGCGTTCCAAAGTTAACCAAAAAATTAATTCTAGTAGGGAAACTAGATGATGAAGGTTGTGTTGTTACATTTAGTGATAAAAATTGGAAGGTTACAAAAGGTGCCTTAGTGGTAGAAAAATGTGTGAAAGTAGGCACCTTATATCTTTGTACATGTCATAGTGTTCCTTATACTTTAGCTATTGTAGAGAAAATTCAATGTTCAAGAACAATTGTTATAGTTTAGCAGGAAGAAAATCAAACAGATGTTGTGGATTTTGAATCAACACTATGGCATAATAGAACTGGGAATATGAGTATAAAATATATGAAAGTACTTCATTCAAAGAATTTTTTACCAGGTCTAAAATGTGTTAATATGGATTTTTGTGAAAATTGTTTGTATGGCGAAGAAAAGAGAGTTAGTTTTCTTAAGGATGGAAAGTAAAAGAAAGATGATAAATTGGAGCTTGTGCATATGGATGTATGGGGAACAACTCATGTATCTTCTCTTGGTGGCTCTTAGTATTATGTTACATTCATAGATGATGCAACTAGGAAGGTTTGGATTTATTTCCTTAGGTAGAAATATGATGTATTTGAAACTTTTAAAAAATGGAGAAGCCTGGTTGAGAATAAGATAGGTAAAAAGTGAAAATGTCTTAGATCTGATAATGGTGGTGAGTATTTCTACAAAGAGTTTGAAGATTATTGTTCCTCTAATAGAATTCATAGGAAAAAAATGGTTCCAAGTACCCCACAAGAAAATGGAGTAGCTAAGCACATGGATAGAACAATAATGGAGCATGCACAGACTATGAGATTGCATGTTGGGATGCCTTTAAACATGTGGGTAGAGGCTATAAATATTATTTTTTATTTAAGTAATAGAGGTCCTTCTAATCCTTTTGGCTGTGGTATTCCAGAGGAATCATGGATGGGTAAGAAGGTGAGTTATTCTTTTCTCAAAACTTTTGGTTGTGAAGCATGTGCACATGTAGATTCTGAAAATAGGACCAAGCTAGAAGCTAAATCAAAGAAATGTATATTTGTTGGATATGACATTGATAAATTTGGTTAATAGGCTTTGGGATTTTAAAAATTAGAAAATTGTGAGAAGCAGGGATGCCATATTCAATGAGAAAGTGTTGTACAAATATCAGTTGTTGCAACATGAGAAGAAAGAAAATGATTATGTTGTGTTGGATGAAACTTTGAACAACAACAAATACTGCAAAATCTATAGTACCCCTCCATTCTTACCATGGATGTGTAGGTAGTTGGATTTGGAACTTGGAGATGAAGGTAAAATAATAGGGATATTTAAAGGTATGTGCTAATGATGTTAAACAGTTGATCTATTTTATGATACTGTATATAGATGCATTGTTATGATTAGTATGTGATTGTTTTATCATGACCATTATGTGATTATCATTCTGATGGTTATGTAGTTGATTTTTATGAGTTGATTTAATTACTTAGTGATGTCCTTTCTGATGTGTTGGGTGAAAGGGACAGTGTCACATTACTCACTTGTGAGTACCTTGCTACGCTGTGATTCCCTTTCACGGTGTGCCTAATTATATGACCATGTATATGCATGACCATTTTGTGTGTTACAAGTTGCAGGTACTAGGCATCGACTCCACCTGAATTGATAGGTCTAAGCATGCCTTAAAACCTAATGGAACAGTTGATCGAAGATAGAATTTGGTCACTTACCCTAGCCATCATCCTTGTAGAGGATGAGTATTTGGTTTGTCACCTCGTAAGTGTTGTCTGATGTCTGTGGTCAGTTGGTCTTGCTTTTTGACCTTGGTTAGAGTATAGGTAATTATTATTGACATTTGGTTTGTTTAATTTAAATTTGTTTGATACATGTTGTGTTTGGTTAATTGATTCATTAAATTAAATTATTAAGTAAAAAGTATTTGATAAATAGATATAAATATATTTATTAATGATCATGGGTTATAATAAACTAAATGTGTAAAATAATATTAAAATAAAATAAATAAATAATAACAATATGATAAATAAATAAGAATGTAATTGGGTTAGAACATATAATTAGTTATAATATGTACTAAATATTGGTAACTTGTTTTACCGTTTGAGTGAAATTGGATATCAACTATATTTAACCAAAATTATAATTTTAAAAGGAAATGCTTTTAACTATTGTTTTTAATGGATTGAAATAAAACAGTTATGGCGTTGGTTCCTCCTAAATCTACCTGTTCATTGTAATCATGGATGGATGATGTATTTATCACCTTGTATTAATAGCAAGTTAGTTTGTCAACTTATTGGAGGAACGATTTATCGTTGTTTCTAATGAAAGGAACCACAAATTTTACATTGTTTACTTGGCTTTTTGTCTTATTCACTATTTCCTCTTCTTTTATATTGTGATCCTAGCCAATGTAATGAAATCATAACGCTTGTAGTATATACATGGCATTCATGTTTATCCTCAACCTTTTTCTTTTGAAACTATAAATCAGTTATGATATTTTTGACAAAATATATGTTCGTTCATCTTATTCATTATCCATTGCTGAGAAAATTTTGGAATGTTCTTGTTTATATTTGGAATGCGTGATAGAATTGGGGGAGGTTCATGATTATATTCCTTAACATTAGTTTATAGTTAGGGATTGGATGGGAGAATTGGATTCACACATAGAGTTCACCTTCTAGTGCAGACATTTTTCCCTAGTTTGCAATGTGGATTCGTAGTGTAAAGCTTACAAGAATTTCATTAGTTGGCATTGTCTTGAGTATGTGATGTTTCATATGTTTTCATGTTGAAATTGGATCTCGCTCCCAACAATTTTTCCTCATGGTAGAGTTAGTTCCAACGGGCTATCAAGGTATTGTGTTAGTTATACTTTGAATAGTCAATTTAACACATTGTTATAAAGATTTATATTAGAATATTAGGCCCTTGAACATGTTTAGTGGAAATAGTTCCTTGATTTTTTTCTAGCATGAGTTCACGTGCCTTGCCATTCCTTTAGTTTTGCCCAGGGCGTTTACAACTATAACATTTGAATAATTTTAATTATCGATTAATCTAGATGGATTCATATACCCTGTTTCTAGAACTTGCAGAATTGTGGGTAGGATGTTGAAATAGGCTGTGGAACGTGGATTTATTTATGACCAGTTGCATTTTCTTAAACCTCGATTTTTTTTCATGTATTCTCCTTTTGTATGTGTTTTTGAATGTGACCATCTCTATTTAATGCGATTTACTTTTTCCATTGGTTGTTGTTCCCTAAATTTGTTCATTTATGACTGTCTAGTGCTCTATCCCAAGTAAACTGATCTTTTGGTGCATTGTAATAAAGATGAGGTTGCACAAGAATATTGCTAACTTTCCTCTACAAACCGCACCCCTTTTTCCCGCTTCTTCATAGATGTTTGGAGAATAATATAATTCATAGTGTTTTTTTTTATCCAACAGTGTTGCTAGAAATACTCAGCCTTTATTCAAAGACACCGTGGCCTTTACTGGCATTGTAGTTACAAGGTTAGGGTGTCCCCAATATAGCCAACATGGGTATGAAGGTCAGTCGTGCACACCTAATGATAAAACTATATTCGTAATGCAATAAGGATTACTGATGTGTGAAGTATGTGTAGCCCTCATTTAACCAAAATTATAATTTTAAAAGGAGATGCTTTTAACTATTGTTTTTAATGGATTGAAATAAAATGGTTATGGTGTTGGTTCCTCCTAAATCTCCCTGTTCATTATAATCATGACTGGATGTTGTATTTACCACCTTGTATTAATAGCAAGTCAGTCTGTCAACTTATTAGAGGAATGATTTATCATTATTGTTTCTAATGAAAGGAACCACAACTTTTGCATTATTTACTTAGCTTTTTGTCTTATTCATTGTTTCCTCTTATTTTGTATTGTGATCTTAGCCAATGTAATTAAATCATAACCCTTGTAGTATATACACAACATTCATGTTTATCCTCGGCCTTTTTCTTGCGAAACTACAAATTAGTTATGATATTTTTAGTAGAATATTTGTTCATTCATCTTATTCATTATCCGTTGTTGAGAAAAGTTTGAAATGATCTTGTAGATATAGAAAATATACAAATTGATATCGCACACTCGATCCTGATCTACTAACATCGCCTCATCCTGAATTATCCCTCTAGCTAACCATTTAATCAAATAAGCCTTATTTGATTAAATTTGTCATAATTCCCCTTTTAATTAAATAAATCCCTCAATTTAATTAAATCATTGTCTCTGTGTAATTAGCTAGGTCACTTCATCTTCCTATCTTTGATTTAATTAAATAATCCATATTATTTGATTAAATCTCTAAAGTTCATCTAATTGAATTAAATAAATCAAACATTTATCTAATTTAATCTAACATCACCCCCTTTGGTTAAATAAATCAAAAATATTTATTTAACTAAGTCTAAATCATTCTCTTCTCATTTTGAGTTATTTAAATCCTAAAGTCTAAGTCAAAATGGTCAAATCAACTAACATCATTTAAATTAATCAAATCATGATTAATGCTAATCCTAATCATTCCAATCCTCTAGATTTTGCAACTTGCACAATTAAATCATTTATTTGATTTAATAATTCTCCATTTACTTTCAAAATGGCATCAAAAAGGGAATATTCCTCCAAGTTTGAAATCTCCCCCCAAATAGACTTGTCCATCCAACAAAGCATTTAAAGCTCTTACATTGTCTCTTACATGTCTCCCACTTGGCATTTAACTCATCTTTCATCCCCCTAAACATGTCATCTCATCAAATTCAAATTTCAAACTTGCACATGGATCAAAATGTGCTCAACCTTCATCCTATCAAATGTTGACAAGTGGCACCTTGCCATTGGTTGAATGTTAGTCCCACATTGCTTCATTTTTGGCATTCATCCATCTTAGCATTCTATAAATGAAGAGCTCATCCTTCATTTTATCCATCCACCAATTGAGTAAACTTACTATACTCAAAGTTAGAGCAATCTTCATCCATACTTTTGAATCCATAGCTAGGTTATGAAGGTTTTTACATCATGGAGCACACTTGAATCTTCAACAAAGTGGATCACCATCACTATTCATCATAAAAGATTGCAAAGGAGTTGGGAAAGGGCCAATTTCCACATCAAATTGGCACCAACTCCCCCATAAGATCAAGAGTTTGCATGTTCTCAATAGGATTTATCTTATTTTCATCTTCTTTCATTGTGTTCTTGTTTTATTTCTATTTTGAATATGGTTAAATGGATTTTATGGGGAACCTCTATTCTAACTTGCATTTGATCTTATTAATGTGTTCATTTGTTGTGTTCTTGCAGGTATTAGGATTTAGGTTCATAGTTCTTATTTATATTTGGCATGCGTGACAAGATTGGGGGAGGTTCACGATTATATTCCTTAACATTAGTTTACAGCTAGGGGCTGGATGGGAGAATTGGATTCCTGCATAAAGTTGACCTTCTAATGTAGACATTTTTCCCTAGTTTTCAATGTGGATTTGCAATGTAAAGCTTTTGAGAATTTCATTCATTAGCATCATCCTGAGGACATGATGTTGCAAATGTTTTTAGGTCAAAATTGGATCTCACTCCCAACAATTTTTCCTCATGGTAGAGTTAGTTCCAACGAGCTGTTGAGGTATTGTGTTAGTTATACTTTGAATAGTCAATTTAGCATAGTGTTATACAGATTTATATTAGAATGTTAGGCCCTTGAACATGTTTAGTGGAAATAGTTCCTTGAATATTTTGGCATAAGTTCACGTGCATTTCCATGCCTTCAATTTTGCATGCATATCTATCGAGACGTTTACAACTATAACATTTGAACAATTTTAATTATCAGTTAATCTAGATGGACGCATATACCTTGTTTCTAGAACTTGTAGAATTATGGGTAGGATGTTGAAATAGGCTATGTAACATGGATTTATTTATGACTAGTTGCATTCTCTTAAACCTCCATTTTCTATCATGTATTCTCTTTTTGTATGTCTTTTCAAATGTGAGCATCTCTATTTAATGCGATTTAGTTTTTCCATTGGTTGTTGTTCCTTGATTTTTTTCATTTATGACTATCTAGTGTTATATCCTAAGTAAATTGATCTTTCAGTACATTGTAATAAAGATGAGGTTGCACAAGAATATTTCTAACTTTCCTTTGCAAACCACGCCCCTCTTGCCCACTTCTACACAGATGTTTGGAGAAGAATATAAGTTGCAGTGTTTATTTTTGGATCCAACAATGTTGCTAGAAATACTCAGCCTTTATTCATAGACACTGCGGGCTTTACTGGCATTGTAGTTACAAGGTTATGGTGTCCCCAATATAGCCAGCATGGGTATGAAGGTCAACTGCACACACCTAATGATAAAAATATATACATAATGCAATAAGGATTACTAATGTGTGAAGTATGTGTAGCCCTCATCCTCTAAAACTGTAGGGTTTCATGTGCCCTGAACACAAGAAAAGCTTATAAAGTTAGGACGCGTTCCTAAGTTCTTCATCAATTCAACAATTTTGAGAGCCTTCTTTCAATGGCCTGCATACCCCCTCTTTGCTTGTGTTGTCGCTTCCATTTACCTTGCCCCTGTTTGTATGAGAGCCCATAAAAGACAACAGTAAATCCATAAAACTGAAAACAAAGCTTACTAATATATTTTGTAGATTGGTTTCAATGAAGGATAATAAAATGGATCATTTTGGATGTTGAAATCCAACATTACTGTACATAACCAACAAAATGTTCATATTTTCCATTGATCTCTAATGATTTTCTAACGTGTTATTTATAAAGCAATTGACATGATATTTATAATGTAATCAATATATTTAGAATTTCATATTTGGAGTGGCTTTGAAAATTGTTTTTAGTCTTTCAATGGACATAGACAGTTTGACTGAAAAAAAAAAGTATGGGGAAGAATGCTAGAAAAACAAACTCCAATGCCTGTTGGTTGTTTTTGTACTTTTCCCAAATGGTACTTAACAACAAGAAAACATTGGAAAAGTAGATATATTGGAATTTAGATAAACTAAAATTGGGTTATTACATGTTCACATTATTATCCATATATATATATATATAGACTTAAATTTTGAGTTGATATTTATATTTATTAAAGGTTGATATGGTATGTTTAAACTTCCGTTTGTTAAATAGGTTCTTTCATATTTTAATATTCTTAAAGAAATGTTAAAACATGAATTGATAATTATAATGGTTGATGTTCATAGAGTTAGACAAGAATATACCTCTACTATCAAGTAATACTATGGATGTATTCAGGGATATATGTGTGTGTAGTTTGTGAATGTGTATGTGTATTGAGACATGTGCTAGTAAAACTTCTACACTAAAATTTAATTGCCATTAAGTATTGTTTTGATAAACTTGATTATAGGCTGGATAGGTATCTTATTAGTTTCATTGTACCTATTTTTGTGTGGCTCAAGTTTAATCATTTTCTTTTTATTATTCTTATTTTATATCGTGATCCTTACAATAATGAGATTCATTTATGACTATAACCTTATTTTTATTTTAATCTAGTTAAGTTAATATTGTCAATTTTCATCTTAGAAAAAATCTAGTTACTGTACATTTTTGAGTGGATATTACCTTATGATATCATTTGATTATTTGTGTGAATATTAATAAATTATTAGTTGTCAATTAATAATTGATTCATTTTCTATTCAATAAGTTCAACAAAAAGTCTATGAAGTAGAGTGTTATGTTGAATTTGGTATAATTAAATGGGTATCTAAATTTTATTTCTATAAAAGATTTTATGTTAGGATTTGGAATTGGTCTTAAGTGTTTGCATAATTGTTTTAAGTGTTTGGATTAAGTGATTAAGTTAGTGAGTATAAACAAATGTGGAAATAATGTATTTTATGGTTGTATTATTTGAGTAATTACTTATTTTATTGTGTTGATTATTGGAAATCGGAATGATTTTAGTTATTGTTCAATAGTGGGAGTCCTTTGTGCAAAGTGGTTAAGGTTGGTTTCCAGAGGTCTAGGAGGGAGTATTTTGGTATGTATGGTTTTTATGTTGGGTTCTCTTGAAAGCGGTTAGCAATGTTTTGTGTTGTGTGCAATAGGGTCAATGCCTTGCACTATTTTGGTATAATTTCTTGTGATTGTGATATTTGTGCAAGATGGTCCATGCCTTGCAATATTTTTGGGATTCATGTGAATATGATGAGTATGCAAGATGGTAAATTCCTTGCTTGATTTATAGGGTTTACTAGCTGCAAGTAGGGGGAGTGGCTCTCAATGGGGGTTGGAGCCCAGGGTGGTGACCAAGACAACCCATTGGAGAGTTTCTTAATCCAATGATAACCTAAAAATGAATTAGGGGGAAGGGTAGATTTCACTTTAAATAGTATAATATTGGATGCCTCACCCATGCTTGTAGTGCTCGTTTAGGCTAAGGATGGGTTGAGAAGGCATGGTTGGAAAGATCAACTTCCTTGTCCTCACAAAAGGAGTGTTGGTTCCACACGTGTCACCTCATGGGGTTGGGACCTAGTGAGAGGTTTACCAGGACAACCATAGATGGGGGCCGAAGTCTAGTGAGAGACTGTCAGGACAACCCATGTCAGGACCATGCGATGACACTCTTCCCTATTATAGTCTAGCACTCCCTAGTTGTGTTTTCTCCTTCTGTTGTGTGAATGCCTTTGGAAGTGAATACAATGTTATTTGTGTTATTGGTATGTTAGCAGTGTTGTGTTGGAGTCCATGTATAGACCTTGTTTATGTTAGCCTGTTGCCTTCTTGATTGTCTATTTGTAGTGGGACCTTGTGCTATCTCCTAGCATGGGGGTTGGACCTTATGGTTCCACATGGTTGGGAGGTTAGTTATTTTTCCTCCATTGGATATTCTTGCTGCATGTTTGTGTGTGTGGAGATTGTTCTTGATGTTGTGGACTCTAGCTCCAGATTTTGTCCTAGTTCGTGAAGACAACCTTTCTATGTTTATGCCTTGGATTTCATATCAATTGCACCTATTGTTGTAATTTCATTTATTCTTCCCACATGAACTCAAGGAAGGATTATTGTGAATAACATAATGATGTAACCAATTTTGATGTACTCTCATGTAATGAAAGTTGTATATATGATTATTAGAAAGGATCTTTAAGTTGTTATCTAATGACATGTTATGGAAATATATAATGTGGATTCATTTAATGTGGTGGTTTAAAATGTACTTAGCTTGTTAGATGAATCATGATACCTTTATATTTAATGACATGATTCTAGTTTCTTGATTAATAGATATGTTAGTAGTGTAGTCATGGAACCTTAGAGGACCTAGGTTACTTTATATGTTATATTATGTTATACATTCCACTATTATTTCTTTAAAAAAAATTGTTCCATTAATGTGGCTTAGTTAGTGTTGTCCTCTAGGGTTCATTGGTGGGGCGTTACAAACTCTAGTGAATGTTAGACAATCATCAAGGATAAGTAGACCTCCAGAAATATTTTCTCCCTCTTTGTATTCTATTTTATTAACTGATGTTGATGCATTGAAATTTTATGATGAAGCTATACATGTGGATGCCAAGGTTTGATGTGAGCATGAAATAGAAGAAGAAATGGATTCCTTGATAAAAAAATTAGACTTGGGACTTATGCAAGTTGCCTACAGGTAAAAAGGCTTTACCAAATAAATGGGTTTATAGGCTAAAAGAGGAAGATGCAGGTAAGAAAATATTTAGAAAAAAAGGATTTGCATAGAAAAAAAGTATTTATTTTGATGATATTTTTTCTCCAGTTGTTAAAATGACTTTTATTCGTATTATTTTAATATTGTGGCTACTAAAGATTTTCATTTAGAATAGCTTGATGTTAAAACTGCCTTTCCTCATGGTGATTTGGAAGAGGAAATATATATGGAACATCCATAGGGATTTGAGGTCAAAGGTAAGGAGAAACTAGTGTGCAAATTGAAGAAAAGTTAATATGGCTTGAAGCAAGCACCTCGACAATGGTATATTAAATTTGATAGTTTTATGGATGAGCATGGCTGCAACCGATGTAATTTAAACCATTTTGTTTATTTTAAGAGGTTATATGATGATAGCTACATTATTTTATGTTTATATGTTGATGGTATGCTTGTAGTGGGGTCTAACATGGATCACATAAGGGAGTTAAAACAATAGTTAGCAAATTCATTTGCTATGAATGATTTTGGGGTAGCGAAACAAATCCTTGGTATGAAGACTACTAGAGATAGGAAAAGAGATTTTTTTTTTTTTTTTTATCTCAGGTTAATTATATTGAAAAGATGTTGTAGAGATTTCATATGGAGCATGCAAAATATGTCATAACACCTTTTCCTAGTCATTTTAAATTGAATAAGGATATATGTTTCCAAAGACATAAGAGGAGGAAGAAAAAATGTCCAAGGTACCATATGCTTTAGTTGTAGACAGTTTAATGTATTACACGCATGCACGAGACAATATATTGCATATGTCATAGGAGTTGTTAGTAGGAATATGAGTCATCCTGGAGTTGAGCATTGGAATGCGGTAAAATGGATTCTCAGATATTTGAGAGGTACATCCAATAAATTTTTATGTTTTGGGGGCTCTAATAGTGATTTAAAAGGCTATGTTGACTCACATTTGGAAGAGGGTATTGATACTAGGTGGAATGCCATAGGTTATGTATTTAAAGTTGGTGGGACAACAATAAGTTGGATTTCTTGGTTGTAGAAGGTGGTTGCTTTATCCACCATGAAGGTAGAGTATGTTGCTACAATAGAGGCAGCAAAGGAGATGATATGGCTGCAATTTTTCATAGAAGAGTTGGGAAAACTACAAGTTGAAAGTTACTTGTTTATGGACAACTAGAGTGCTATACATCTTGCAAATAATTCTGCTTTGCACTAAAAAAAAAAACACATACAACTGAGATATCATTTTATTTGATCGGTGTTGGAGGATGGACAAGTAAGGCTGGAGAAGATTCATACGAATGACAAACCAGCGGATATGTTTATGAAGGTAGTGACAAAGGAGTAGTTGAGCTCCTCTTCAACTTCGGTTGGAACTCACGGTTGAATTTAAATAAATAAGACAACAGGGTCCAAGGTGTTTATTTCTAGTGGGAGTTGTAGGGGAAAAAGTTTTATGATCAGTCTCCAAGTGGGAGATGGTATGGAGTTGAGTCTGAATAGTCTCCAAGTGGGAGATTGTTGTGTTATGGAGACCAATCAGAATTAGATAAAATCTTCAACATTATCTTATTAACTAATTTGTTGCACATAATAAATATTTTACTACACTTAAAATGCAAAGCAAGATGGTCAAGGTTCAGAGGAAGATGCAACTGCCATGGAAGAGTAAATTGATTATAAGCACCTTAAAATTTTGTTTGTTAAAATTGTTGCAAAGTTTTTATCTGTAAAAACCAGACATATTGATAGGGAATTTTATAAGGTTGAAGCATATGCATATGTATGTGGAATGCTATAAATATACCTGATATCTATGAAGGCAGTGTCATATACATGAGACAAAGTTTTGATAGAGCTAATTCTTAGTTAGCTATTATCATGATTAATCTAAAAATGTAAAGTGAAGGTGTCTTATAGATTAGACACAATTGGGATTTTTTTGGAATCATTTAATCAATACTATAAATCTGATTATGCTTGTAATGTTTATTATGATATTAATATAAATAGTTAGGCCTTGGCCTTTTGTTTAAAAAAATATATTTTACTACACTTGTATTTATAATATAGTTATAAACAATTATTAAATGCTGGAAATGATCAACTACAATATTTATTTAAAGACAATTGTAAATAGTTATTGTAACCACCCAAAAGAAAATGTGCTATTAGGTGCATGAGACAAAACTAATGGCCATGCTTCATTTGTAATTAATGGGACATGTGTGGGAAAATATTCCAATACTTGGATTGGAGTTTTGAGGGTAGCAGGTCATGAAAAACATTAGAAAAAAATTGCAGTTTTGTGACCAGAAAAATGTAGGAAGTGTCGCAAGTACACACAACAAAGGTTGTGTAAAAATAGTAGTGGAAAAATGTGGAGAAAAACATTGTTGTAGGTTGCAGTGGTTGTTGCAAGCTTTGTAAAAGTTATTTACTGGAAGTTTAATATATATTGGACCCTCTTGTTGGTGGATGTAGCCCGATTTTGGGTGAACCACGTTAAATCTTTGTGTTCTTTTTGCTGTCCATTTTTTAGGTTTTAATAAATTTGTTGTGTTTTCATATATTTTCTACATTTAATTGATAAGTTATTGCCTACAATATCTAATAGGGATGATCATGTGGTTTTTCAAATATGTTTTGCAATGATAAAATCATACTACTTAGTAGCATCAAGTGATGAAATGGTCCATAAGTATAGTTTTTGAACAACAATTAGATACAGTCTATTTGGAATGCTTTGTTCCTATACTTTCAGTGGTTTCTCCTCTTTCTCCAACATATTATGATTAGATTCTTCAAGAAAAGTTTGGATGAATATTGTGCATGATATACAACACCTACATCTCAATCCACATAATTATTTTGGTATCTCCCTAGCTATGTGAAGTCGAATAGTGACAATGCTAATGGTATTGATACTACTTGGGCCAACATGACTTGGCTCATTATTTGTGGTTGATCCTGCTCAATTAATCTTTCCTTGAAGAATATGTTGTGATGCATTTGGGCCTTGACATAATGTATGATGATTTGTAACTAATTCTCTTTTATTTTGATATGTTTTGGAGTCGACCCTTGCAATATCTATTATTTCATCCAATGGTCATATTAGAGATGACTTAGTTGGATTTTTGTGTTATTGTGGAAGATATATATAGAAGATCAAATTCATTTGTGAATGTGATGAGTATGAGTGTAGATTGAAAGAGAAAATGAAAAATATGAAGTGTTTAAAATTAGTGTAAAGGGCTAATTATGAAAAATAGTGACTGCATCATCATCATGTGTTAGATGCTTCTTCAAAGTAGTTCATAGTCACATTTTTACTCTAAAATTTCATGTATCCTACTTGAGATAGTGAGTCTCATTAGGTCCATTGCATCTTTCTCTAAGGAAGTATACCTTAGTCTACAAGTTCATAGGCAATGAGCCTTAAACATTTTAATTTATTGTTAGTAGTGAGCTACATATATTGTGAGTTAATTCTCACCATGGTTTTTCCCTCATGGGGGTTTCCATGTAAAATCCTAGTGTTTCTATGTGATGCATTTGTTCTCTTTTGTTCCTTTCAGTTAATGTGATGTGTTTTTAATCTACAAATGGAATTAGTTAAGTTTTAATATATGTTGATTCACCCTCCCCCCTCTTAGCACATATTTTTGTTCAACAATTGGTATTAGATCCAAGTGTCTTGAGAAGCTTAACAAATAAGGTTGATCCTACTCTTGAACACATGGGATTTGTTGCAAAAATTAATGATATGTTTTTTTGTAAAATAAGATCTAAAATCAATGGAACCTAAAGGTTGGGATTTTTTTGAACAAGACAACTGAGAGGGGGTGAATTAGTTGTAGCAAATTTAACCTTTAAAACTTTCACCATATGTTAAATCAATAACCATTTGAAGCATGGTGGTGCATTCTTTCTTGGTTGTAAAATGGTGTCACGGTTAAGTAAAAAGAAAGATTTAGTTTCCTTATCCACTGTAGATGCTGAGTATATTGTTGTAGTATCTTGTTGCACACAAGTTTTATGGATGAGATAGACACTAAAGGATATTAAATTAATGTATGATGATCCCCTCTATTTTTTGTGATAATACAAGTGTAATTAACATTTCAAAGAATCTAGTGATGCACTCAAGGACAAAGCATATATCAATAAGGTATCATTTTTTTAGAGAGACGGTTATGGAAAATGAAGTAAAGCTTGAGTATGTACCTACAAAGGATCATATTGATGATATATTTACTAAGGCTCTTCCAAAGATACTTTTGAGTATCTCCGACAAAAGTTAGGGGTTATTGCCCCTCCTTTCTTGAACTAGATGCATTTGGAGATGCATCAATCCGGTGGATCTATGGATCTATCTTTCTTCTGGATTGATGTTTGGTGGCTACCTATCAATGGAAGTAGGTAGTGTCATGTGTTATCATTGTGCAATTAATTTTGGTGTACTCCTAAGGAGGAGTATTTAGTACTTGCAAAGTTCTTGGTGACAAAGGGTAGAAAAATGTAAAATATCTTTTTTCTTTGCCATTGATTTCAACAAGGGAGAAAGTATCATGCGAAAAATTAAGTGAGAGAAAGCATTCTAAAAGGAGAGATCAAGGATTCAAAGCTGCTATGTTTTCTTTGATGGTTTTTCACATAATGTGTTGCCATCAATGAAAAAGGGGGAGATTGTTGTAAGTATGAAGGTGTTGTCATTGATGTCATAAAAGTTGGTTATTGGTTGTATATGTTGATGATATTCAAATACTTAAATGGCACTATAGATTATGGCTTATGGTATCTTGGAGATACTAATTTTACACTAAGTGCTTATACAAATGTAGATTGGGTAGGATGTGTTGATGAAATAAAAAGTCCAAATCGTGTGTGGCCAACCTTGGATGGGTTTCAAGGTTGAAGATGGTATAAGTACAATTTGAGATGTTGATGAAAGGAAAGATAGATGAAAGAAAAATTTGAGATAAATTTGAGATAGTGTGTGTGATGTGAGTTTGAGCAGATTAGTGTGAATTTCATGTTGGGGTTCTGAAGGTAGTGAGCTGAAGGCATCCAATGTCTTTTCATGTGAGTATGCAAGTGTGAGAAAATTTTGGTATAAACCTTTGTTGCATTGAGATAGTTTTCTCTCTGTGACAATTCTCTTCTATCTTCTTTGTAATTGTGTGGCAATGAGCCCTTATTGGACAGTAAGTCCTATTTTGGTCAAGTAAGTCATGTCTTGGCAATGAGCCTTCTGGTAGTGAGCCTTTATATTCGGTTTTAGAAATATTATATTGTGAGCTAATCCTTACAATATAAGAATTCCAAAACCAAATACAAAGGCTCGCTACCAAGACAAGACTTACTTGTTCAAAACATGACTTATTGTCCAATAAGGGCTCATTGCTTGGAGGGCTCACTCACACACAATTACAAAGAAGATAGAAGAGAATTGTCACAAAGATAAAAATATCTTAATGCAATAGAGATTTCCACCACAATTTTCTCACACACTTGTAGACTCACATGGAAATATTTTGGATGCTTTCATCTCACTATCTTCAAAAGTCTAACATGAAATTCACACTGATCTACTCAAACTCACATCACACACTATCTCACATCTATCTTTCATCTATGTTTCCTTTCATCAATATCTCAATTTTTACTTATACTATCTTCAACCTTGAAATCCATCCAAGGTCGTCCACACACCATTTGGACTTTTTCAGTCATCAACATAACCTACCCAATCTACATTTGTATAATCACTTAGTGTAAAATCAGTATCTCTAGGATACCATAAGACATAACTGGAGTGCCATTTAAGTATCCAAATATCCTCGACATATACAACCAATAACAAAATTTCATGACATCAATGACAACACCTTAATACTTGCAACAATATCAGTCTAGAAGACTGTGAAATAGATTATGAAGGGGAACTCAAGTCCACTCTTGAATATCTAGATGAAGCAAGGTTGCAAAATTTTAAATATGAGTGCATACTAGAAAAATTAAAAGAAATAATAGATAAATTGAAGGAAAAAGATAAAGAATCAAAAAAATAAACTAGAAAATTGAAAACTCAAATCGAAGGTGGCAATAGATGTGAAATTAAAACCAAAGAAGTTGAAGACATGATCTCAAATTTAAAATTCAAAGTTGAAGAAGGCAAGAGGATCAAGGAGTGCCTAAATATCAAGCTCAATGATAAAATGTTGAGTGTCGAAAGCTACAATAAGAGATTTTATTTGTAAAAAAATAACTTGAAAAGGCCAAAGAAAAAAATAGCAAAGGCCTAAAATTGAGAGGAGGCTCTAAAATTCTTGATGAATTAATTAACACTCAATAACACTCAAAAGAGAAATCCAAACTTGGTTTTGAAAAGGGGAAAATTCCCATGGTCAATGCATCTAAAAATCTATATGATAACTTCAAAGAAGAAGAATAGACTAAGAAAAGGGAGGAGAAAGCCTACATAGAAAATCCTAAAGAAACATCCTCTAGATATGTAAAGATAAACCCTGATAGCAAGAAAGAAGGTGGATTCACTCTGATCTAGAGAAAAAAGAACTTCAAAAAGGCTACTCCCAAACAAGCTACTCCTACTAGGTTCAATGGAAATTTCTATGCTTGTAATAGGTTTGGCCATAAGGAAGTTGAATGTAGAAGCAAAATGAGCCAAAACTCTTTCAAGCCTTCAAGGTACAATTCTTAGAACACTCAATAATTTCATGGTCAGTGTTATGCTTGCAAAAAAAATTTGAACGAGGTTGATGAATGAAGAAGTAAGATGATAAGGAATAATGCTTTGATCTCAATTATTCAATGGATATTGCTATGCATATAATATGTTTGGTCATAGGGATACTGATTGTAAATCTAATGTGGAAAGAATTTTTTTTGTTCCACAAGCCAGTATCATCTACTACAATTACAACAAACCAAGACACACTATTAGGTTTTGCATGGGAAAAAGTCTAAGATATTCTACCTCTCAAAAGAATTTTGTCATTAGTCAACAAAATAGGAGATAAAAAAATCTTGGAAAAAGAAGGAATAAATTGAAATGAAGAATGAATTTGTACCTTAGCATGGTATAGAAAGTTTCACCAATAACTAAGGAGAGATAGGATTGATTCAAGGGGAGTTGCAATTGCAGATCCTATCAAGCCCCTGAATTTTTTTAAGATGTTGAAACCTTCAAAATAATGATAATTAGTAATATGAATTTGATTAGTTATGATTTTGGAGAAAATGTACCTTTTGTGGAAGATTAGTGAAGGCTTATGGATATTTGGGACATCACAGTTGCAAAAGTTTCTAAGCTTCAAGTGCATTTATTATGGACCAAGTACAATTGGTGTGAGGCATATTTAGTTCTCTTTGGATCAAATTAATTTCATTCAAACTATTTCAAGTGAGCACATGACACAAAGTAGTGAAGAAGGCTCTCAAAAAGTTCCATACAAGTATTTCTTTGGTTCTTACTTATAAAACCTTAGCTATAGTGAAATTTATCATGGCCACACTTTTTGTCAACGATGTTGTGGAGAAACTAAGCCCAAAATTCAAGAAACACCCATATATATCAACTGTGACCGATAAGGAAGGTGCATTATCCCATGTTCCAATACATGCGATCCATTATGATGATATCTACATATACATTCATTCACAACTTAATGAATGTGATCATTTGAAGATGACAAAGTTTAGGTTTAATAATCTCCTAGGTGATAAATTTTAGCTCAAAATAGAATATGCAAATGTAGAATGAAAAGGATTGGATGTATGGAAGGATTTTCCCTACTTTGGCTATGAATATGAATGGGTTAGATTTTCTCTAATTAAAATTCATGAGGATATATTTTTGCTTGATCATCCCCATTTAATCACAAAATAATCTATCGGGGTTGTGACTGGATTGTGCTCCATTAGACCAATACCTTCACTAAAATATATCAAGAATGAAGAATTCATGAGGCTCATAGAAGCTAGATTTGACAAAAGGGCACTCACTATGAATGACATATCCAACCTTGGGGTCTAGTATATGATAATGGGAATTATATACAAGATATAATAATCAAGTAGAGTAGGATTAGCTACATGAACTACCATCTATATTGCTCATCAAATGGTAAAGGAAAAGATTATGATCTCTATGAAATATTACAACAAAAACTATTGGAAAATTTTCACAAAACCAAGGAATCTCACTACAACTTATAGTATGGTACTTGATCATTTGTTTCATGTTCTATTTCATGAAAGAAATGCTTGGTTTTAAGAATGTGGCCTAGAAAATGAATATTATTGTTGCACATCAAATAAAGGATCATATGTGCAACTTTCCATATGACACTCAATGCAACACAATATTTTGGGGTTTCTTTAAAACCTTCCAGAGTGAAATACAAAAGAGAGAAACAATACCCTCACAAATTATGGAGAAGTATAAAAATGAAATCAATTATATGGTGGCCAAAGATAATTGTTACATGGAAGTGGTTGAACCAAGGACTTCATGGATTACAAGGCTACCCTATGAACTTCTCAAAGAAAATTGGATTGCATGTGTTGATATATTGCTTAACAAACTTATGGATCCCTCTGTTGAAATATTTGGTACATATGATGAAATAACCAACAAACAAATTAAGGAGAGGGAAAAAGAAAAAGAAAAGAAGAATGTGGGAAAGATAGTGTCTGGGTTGAAAAAGATGTTTCAAAATCCTAAGAAAGATTCTCATGCCACCACTACTATGCCAATGTCTAGAAGGACAAGTAGGTCTACTTCTACAACTACCATAGCCTTCAGACCTAGCCAAACAACTCCTATAAGAAAAAGAGATACTACCAATGCTCTAGTAAAGACCAACATTACTGAGAGAAAGAAGCCAAGACCTAAACAAAAAGCAACAAGGGAAAGGTTTAGTCTAGTGAATTCATATGATATTTGAGGAAATTGAAGAAGTAAAATATTTTGTCTTAGAGAAAAGAGAGAAAGGTGCAAGTCAAAGAAAACAAGAGATCGCCCTACATAAAAAGAATGGAAAAGGAATTGCTAAAGAAAAGAATGAGAATGCTCCTTCGGTCACACATGACCCCCTTGAATTTTGTGTAGTACTAAATAGAATTGTGGAGAATTATTTACTAAATAAAATAATGATGCTACATCTAGATGTTTCTTTGGGAGATAAAAGGACAATTGAAAAAGCTTTCATTGATTATATGTTGATGCAAAAAATTTCTTTCAATGACATTGTCAACAAAGCTCTACATAGCCTTGCTGAGGAACTAAAACAAAGAAGAGGTGAATCCATCAAGACTGATGAAGAAATGAAATAACAGGAAATTGATAAGTCTAGGATTTTTGTCTCCCAGAATGAGAAACAAAATATTGTTAGAAGACAAGCAAAATAGCTCCAGACCAAGAGAAGAATAGATCTTTTAATGAGCCCAAATGAGAATATTCAAAAGAAAATTCAAAATGAAACTAAAGTCCCTACAAATAAAATCATTGATGAGATGCAAGGTAATGTTGATGGTGTATCAAAAGATCCTCCAGAAAATAAAAATATGGAAGATACATCTAGTTAGAAAGATATGCAAGGATCCTCTAGGTAACATAAAGAATAAGGCATCTCAAGTGTACAAAAAGTGCAAATTATCTATGAAATGGAGATACAAAATGGAAAAGAAAAGGGATCTAAAGAGAAGACAAAAAAGTTTCTCAAGGAGATAAAAATGAGAATGGATCATGCTTCCCCGAATGACATTGACCTATAGGATATTCCTAATGTTTCTACTCAGGACATTGATCTATCAATTTTTGAAGGTTTTAGGGATATTGGTGATAAAAAGTAGAATGAGGAGACTACTCCTCTAGTGAAAACTGGCGCACAAGGGACTGAATAAAGTAAGGTTGTTGTCTCTCCTTTGAAACATAATGTTTCCCCTCCAGAGAACTCTAAAAGTAATGAACATATAGATGAACATAACCCTAAGGATGCAAAAGAGAAGGTTGCAGAGAAGCAAGATGCTTTTGCACGTAAAGACCAAAGCTACTCATCTTCAGTTTCACTCAAAGACCTATTATATTTGTAGATGTAATTACAACTATTAATAACTCCTCAACTTCTACATATACCCACTCATGAAGGCCAAGTAGATCTATCTAATATGTCTCCTCTTCACAAATTATAAATTGGTGATATCCTGCATACCTTCGCAAGGAAGTAAATCTTAAAATAACATATAAAGAAAAGTGAATTGATTGATGATGCTATAAATATCATTTAGGAAGGATTAATGGAAGTAAAAATTGATGTTTCCTTGCCTCCAGAATAAAAACTAATGATTTTGATGGATTCATTTAAGAATCATTCCTCTCACATAGAGAAAAAGGAAAAACAAGAGACCATAATAAAATTGAGTGATAAAAGAATGGTAGAAGCATCTAATTGGTGTGCTAATGCATATAATAAACTGCAAGAAATCTTGAAGGTGTTTAAAGAATGTATAAATGAAGTGACTACTCTATATCAGTTTTGCTTAAGGTGGCCAAGCTCCACCAAAAATATCAAAGACCAGCTTGATTCCATTGAGTCACATATTACTAAATGGGTTGAAGTATATGATTTGTCAAGAGATATAAATGGATCAACAATATCTCAAATAAAAAAACTTCATTTGCAACTGACATTTCTTCAGGACAAGAGAGATAATTCAAGGAAATAATTTGGTTAGTTGAGGGAAGTAGTCAACCTAAAACCTATTTCTCTATCAAGATAGCTTCTTAATGAAAAAAGTGTTGATAAGAAAATGAAGATTCCAAGTAATACAAAGGATGCTGAGGATTTTTACTTGTAGTGTGAATTCCAAAATAACATTCTTTCTTCAACAAAATAAAATTGGGTTGCAACCTTGGTGCAACTTAGAAAAATACACAAGAAAATCCTACCTTCTAAGGAAGGTACAGAGGTATGATCTAGAAAAAAATTGGTCTTTGCAAAGTACAACAATATCTTTTTAGATTTTTTCCTATACATAACACTAGTTTTTGAGGCATCTCCATCTCAGGGGGAGTTTTGGTTTTAGAATTCATATAAGGTTGAATATATAGTAAGGGGGAGTTCATGCATTTTTTAAATGTTGTAAATAAAAGATATTTATGCCCTTTACCCTTGATGTTAAAGGGGGAGAGAAGAATATGTGTGTTTCTGTCAATGAAAAAGGGGAAGATTGTTGGAAATAGGTTTTTTCCTTGATGTAAACCCAATATTGGATGTCACTAATGCCAGGTGTAATGTTGAAGTATGTACACTCTCTAGAAATAGTTTTCATGTTGTGATATCAGTTAGTACAAGTCTATAAGGTTTACTCAAGGAATAATAATGATTAGTATGGTAACTAAGCATGTTGTGGAGGATGATACTCATATTTTGATGTGTCCATAATATGTCTACATTGATATAATCATAGGTTGATGTACCACACATAAAGATATGCTAAAGCACTCACAGGGCAGACTCTATGGTAGAGTCATGATATGGTGATCCACATTCTTCAATAGAGAAGTATTTTTTCTTGTGGTTCTGAAGGAAATATGACTGTGTTGTAAAGGTGTCACATCCAAGAAATCATGTCATCTCACTTTCTACAGAAAAAATTACAAGTAACAGTGTTTGGTATGAACCTTGACAGAGGAAAGCAATGATAGAAGCCTAGTGGAATTCTCCACATTATTCTGGAAGTGAAGGGATGATTATGTGGTTTTTTAAATATGTTCTACAATGATTAAATCATACTATTTAGAAATATCAAGTGATGAAGTGATCCGTAAGTATAGTTTTTGAATAACAGTCTGTTCAAAATACTATGTTCCTGTACTTTCAATGGGTTTCTCCTCTTCCCCCAACATATTATGATCATATTATTGAGGAAAAGGTTAGATAAATATTGTGCATGATCTATAATACCTACATCTCAGTCCACATAATGATTTTGGTATCTCCTTGGCTATGTGAAGTCAAATAGTGACAATGTTGATGGTATTGATACTACTTGGGCCAACTTGACTTGGTTCATTCTTTGTAGTTTATCCTGATCAATTAATATTTCCTTGAAGAATATGTTGTGATGCATTTGGGCCTCGACATAGTGTATGCTAATCCACAACTAATTCGCTTTTATTTTGATGTGTTTTGGAATTGACCCTTGCAATATCAATTGTTTCATCCAACGGTCATCTTGGAGTTGACTTAATTGGGGTTTTATGTTATTGCAAATGATGTACACACATATATATATATATATATATATATAATATCAAATTCATTTATGAATGTGATGAGTGTGATTGTAGAGTGAAAGAGAAGAATGAAAAAGATGAAGTTTCCAAAATCAATGTAAAGGGCTAATTGTGCAAAATAGTGATTGCATCATCATGTGTTAGATGCTTCTTCAAAGCAGTCCATAATCTTTTTTATTACTCTAAAATTTCATGTATCCTAATTTGAGACAATGAGTCTCATTAGGTCCATTGTATCTTGCTCTAAGGAAGTATACCTTAGTCTGCAAGTCCATAGGTAGTGAGCCTCAAACATTGTAATCTCTTATTAGCAGTGAGCTACATATATTGTGAGTTAATCCTCACTGTGGTTTTTCCATGTGGGGTTTTCCATGTAAAATCCCAATGTTTATATGTGATGCATGTGTTCTCTTTTTCCCTTTCAGTTAATGTGATGTGTTGTTAATCTACAAATATAAAAAAAATAAGTTTTAATATATTTTGATTCACCCTCCCCCCTCTCAGCACATATTTGTGTTCAACATCTTCTTATGGCTATTGGGAGTACTTCTATTGTCTTGAAATTTGAAGATGTTGTGGGTTATTTTCTTTTTGAAGAGATGAGGAGGAAAGTGTCCATTAGTGTCAATGAGGCCTTAAATGTGAGGAGAAATATATTGGATTTAATACCAATTATTGGGAAAAACAATATCTATATAAATGTGACTTCGACGGATGAGATACAAGGCTTGGACTCCTACAATATAAAAAAATAAAACTTATATGCAAATCTGAAATCAAGTTTCCTTAATATGGAATTACCATGATTAGATCCATCTTCTTTATGATGATAGAAACAACCAACATATCATGCTTAATAACACAAAATTATGTGACCTTATAACAATAATAAATAAATAATAGCATCACCATAAGATAGCGACAAAGAAGCATAAATTAGCAACATAAGAGCATCACATAACACAAAATTTATGTGGAGAAAACCTTACGAGAAAAAACTCCACCAAGAAGAAAGACCAAGTATGTATTATCTTCAAATAAATGAGATTATAATACATTCACTTTTGTTCTCCTCTTTTCCTCCAACATGGTAGAACTTGTGTAGCTATGAACAACCTCTTTATGCCTTAACTTGTCCTTTCTCTTGCAGCATAATGCTACATTCAGCAGCTCCTACTTAATTTCTACATCTAAGGAGCTAATTTTATAGAGATTATAATACATTCACTTTTGTTCTCCTCTTTTCCTCCAACATGGTAGAACTTGTGTAGCTATGAACAACCTCTTTATGCCTTAACTTGTCCTTTCTCTTGCAGCATAATGCTACATTCAGCAGCTCCTACTTAATTTCTAAATCTAATGTCTTTGATTGTGAAGAGGTCTTAAGCCCCAAAATTGGTTCCCAAAGATGACCTTTCATTCCAAACATACCTAACCCTTGGATTACCTCCTCAAAATGCTAAAATACATTGATTTTTTCTGCAATAATTTCTCTCCAACTTGGGCACCCAAACTTAGAAATTAAACATTACATTAAATGTGCAACAAATGATGGAAAAATAAGATACACATGTTACCTCTTTCCAAGAACCCACTTGGATAATCCTAATAGTCACTCATTTTTCCTTTTCCTTATCTTTTATCATCCCATTCTAGGCATCCACATGTGGGGAAAACGATATTAAATATTCATGTGCACAAGCCACCTTTACCACTACTAGTGGAACCCATCACCCCTTATGAATGTAATACAAACAATGGTGAGAATAAATATTATAAAATACTATCTTAATATAGCCTAAGTGTGTAGGGAGGACACTTTCCAAAGATGATGGAACCATGCAATATGACATATATTTTACAAGGTAGATGAAACCTTAATCTAGGTAACGAAATATGTGTGGAAGACCTAAGTAAAAGGAAATAATAATGAGAAGTGTGATAAATCCAAGTCCAAGGGGAGATATAAATCTCCTAAAAATTCCAAAGCTATTTGATAGTATTAAAATAAGCTTGGGCACTTATATAGGGAGTAGAAAGAAGAAAAGAAGAAGAAAAATAATAAACTTGATTTTGTTTGCTAGTCTAAGAAGGAATGCGGTGATGAGTTTATTAGAGCTTTGGCCACTTGTGTAGGTAATAATGCATGGTTAATTGTCTTGCAACACCACACTAGGATAGGAAGAGGGAATCATCAACCTCCAATCCACATCCAAACACACATCACAACTCTAAGCACAAATTAAAAAATTCACAAGAGTTTTCCTAACAAAGAGGAACAACTCTCCAATAATTGGAATGATGACAAGTCACTTCTAGACAACCACATGCTTCCCAAGGCATCTCATCACAATGAAATGTCATAAAAGTAGAAGGATAAAACTTCAAAATACCCCATGAACTATGAGGAATATTAAGGACATCAACAAGACTAACCATGAAGGATTACAATCTTCCCAAGTCTTCACAAGACTAGGTGCATGCAATCTCCCTAACCCTTGGTTTGACAACTGAGCAAATTTGAAAGAAGGCATGTAGAATGAGGCAAGAGAAGCCAAAAGTTCTTAATGAAAAAATATAATTACATGAACAAAACACTACTAGACCCTTTAGGAACATGAGAAAAAACTTTCATTAACATGGTTTTCCCATATGAGGCCTCTAAACAAAGAAAAGATAAAGTCCTGTGCTAGAGATACTTTGACTAGCTTTTGAGGGTTATAATGATAAAATGACTAGAACAAGAAAAAAAAGGCATAAAAAATATTTTCCAATGAAATTAGGCTTAGATAATCATTGGATGACTAAGGTTAAGAGGGTTAAAAAAAATTGTATGGGAATGAAGTTGCCCAAACATAGGATGAGGCCGCCCAAATGGAGTTAGACAAAATTTTAAAAAATTTAAGCTTGAAAACTAGGTCACCCAAACAAAGTTAAACAAAATTTTGAAATTTTTAAGCTTGCAAAACCAGGCCACCCAAATTTATCAGACCATCTAAACATGCAACCATGCTGCCCAAATTTACTAGGACACCCAAACATACAACCAGGTCACCTAATTGGACTTAGCCACTTTTTTGGTCAATATGGGTTAATTCAATGCAAGACAAGGCCACCTAGATATAGTACCAGGCCACCCAACTGTGAAATATGACCACTAAATTTATTTTAAGCCTAAAATAAATGTTCCTATCTATTTCAACTTTCCAAGAAATAAATACAACATCATACAAGTGCAATCATACCTAACACCGACACCAAGACATGTAATTAGGGCTAAACACTAACATTTAAAATTCTTACAATCCTTCTTAATGAGAAGTCCATTAATATAAATATTACAACTTGAATTAAAGGAAAACATCTAAATACAATAATTAAAATTGGTAGAATTTGGTACCACAATGTTCCTCGATTTGTAAACCTCTAATCCCCAATGGTGGTTACCACACCATCTGGCCTCATGAAATCAAATGATTCACTCCCACCGTGTTAGGAGATAGTCACATGGGCCACAAGCACAACACTCTTTCCAAACACAAGGGAAGAGGGATTACACACACCATACATGATGAAAACACTATCCATACACATTATACATCAAACAATAATCCAAATCACATAATGAACCCAACAACACACTTTTCACACAAGTTTCACTTTTCATTCATTTCTCAAAAATTTGGGCATTATAACCTTGGAAAATTTCAAAATAAATTAAAAACAATAAATTGATCATATTTTATAAATTGAATTGTGTTGGGAGGTGTATACACTCCCCCAATATTATTCCAACCTTTTGCATTGAAAGAAATTGGCTAAATTAAAAGAAATAAAAAACTAGCAATCGCACCTTGGTGTGCAATGGGTACGTTGAAGAGGTGTGTAAGGTCAATTAGGAAAAAATGTTTGTTTTTAATTTTATTTTTGTAGTACATGAGGTCAATTGGTAGGAAATTTAGTAAATTATGTTGTTTATTTAACAAAAGTCTCAATGGAGAAGTGATAGCTTCAAATAAACTATGCATCCTCTTACAGGGATCCAAACATGACAGAAAAAAAACCTCTAAATGACGAAGATAACTATGGTCCATTACCAATAGTCCCATGTTATATTTGCAATAGAGAGAGGGTGAGATAGAGATAGAAACATGGAGAGATAGAGGGGAAAGAATGAAAGAGAGAGGAAGGTAAGGAGATCAAGGGAAAAATGGAGTGAGACAAATAGAGAGAACCTTTAAAAAAAAAGAGGGATATACAAAGAGGGAAGAAGGAGATGGAGAGACATGCATATATATATATATAGAGAGAGAGAGAGAGAGAGAGATGAAGAGAGATAGAGAGACCAAGAGGTAGAGGGAGAGAGATATAAGAGAGATAAAAGGAAATAGATATTGAGAGAAGATAAATTAATTGGTAAAATTGCATCTATAACATCTAAAAAAATCCCCTCCATTATGTTGTTATAAATGCCATACTCTATTATAGAGCTCCTGTTTTGGCACAATTAAGGAGAAGTTAGGAAAAAAATTGAAACTAACTTTATACATGTCAATTCCACTTTCTTGAAATTTTTGAAGGACTTTTCAACAAATCCATTTTACTCATATTCTATGACTGTAGAAAGCCATGAAAACTCATCTTTAGGGAATTATACTAAATAATTTTCTCCCACATAATTTGATCACTTTAATTTTAGGCTCTAAGTGCTACCCATTAGATTCAATTTGAAAATGTGGCTTGTGTACTTTGTCTCCAAGTAATGTAGGTTTTCATGTTATAAAGCTTCAGTAATTCTTATCCGAAAAATGATGGGTGAAGTTCTTTCTAGTTGATGCATTGATAAGGACCTCTATGTAGGCTGATATGTGGGTATAGTGGATACCATATAGCATGAAATTATTTTTTTCCCAAATAATTTTTAGTGGTAAGCTAAGTTGTATTGTACATTTTAACTTGATATTGGTACAATTTTGTGATGGTAGAAATGGGTCCTTTTGTAATGAGATGAAATGTTCATTGGTGTCTTGATACAAATTTATGTACTTGAAGAATTATTATCTAACAAGATTAGAAATTGCTTATATCATTTGAGAAACTCTTAGAAAATTAGTGACCACGAAAGTAGATCCAACTTATTTTCTTAAAGAGAAGATGGCTCTTTATTGAAAATTTTACATTTTTTACTTTGGTGTGTCATTAGTTAAATCTATGCAACATAGAGAGGGGAATATATAAAGAGAGTAAGAGAATGAAGAAGAGAGAGAAGAGATATAGAGGGAAAGATACAAAAGTAGGAGAGAGGGGGCAAGAGAGAAAGAGAAAAAGAGTGATAGAGGAGACAAAGAGATATAAAAAGAAAAGTAAACAGAGAGATAAATAGGGAGAAAAAGAGATACATTTATAGAGAGAGGAATAAAGAGAGATAGGAGATGATAGAAAAATAAGAGATATAAAGAAAAATAGAGATTGAATCTTTATTAACTATTATGTGTCAACAATCCAAAAATGGGACATATCCATGGGATTAATCTCTCTACCAATCTCTCTATGTCACTCTATCTAAATCTCACTCTCTATCTCTCTCCATGTATCTCTCATGCTCTATTTTCCCTCTCTTTTTTTCACTTCTCTCTCACTTCCTCTCTTTCTCTCCTTCTCTCTATCTCTTTATGTAACTTCTCTCTCACTTGCATATATTTGAGTAGTATATGAGGTCAATTTGTAGGCCATTTAGAAAATGACGTGTGTGCAACAAAGGTATCAATAGAGAGAGGAGGGAGAGAAATAAAGAGAGGAGAGAGGTGATGTACAAAGATATAAAAAGAGGTAGTGATAGGGAGAGAGGGAGAGATAGGGATTAAAAAAGGGAGGGATAGGGATAGAAAAAATGAGAGAGATAGATATAACTTGGGAAAGATAGAGGGGGTGAGAGCAAGAGAGTGAGAGATAAATATATAGAGGGAAATATGGAAGGAGAGAGGAGGAGGGAGGGGGTAAATAGAGATAGAAAGAAGGATACGGGGAGATAGCAAGATAAAGATATAAGAAGTGATATATAAATAAATATAGAGAGAGGAATATATATATATACATACACACACACACACACACACACACACACATATATATATATATATAGAGAGAGAGAGATTAGGATAGATGGAACGATGGAGTGAATAATAGAGAGGCAATAAGAGAGGGCTAGATGGAGATGTAGTAAGAAAGATATATGAAGTGATATATAGAGAGGGGTACAAAGGTATATATATAGAGATTAGGAGATACAGAGGGAGAGATGGAGTGAATATGAGAGAGATTGAAAGAGGGAAACAATAAGAGAGGGATAGATGGAGATATAGTAAGATAAAGATATAGGAAGTGATATATAGAGAGGGGTAGAGGGATATATATATATATATAGAGCAGAAGAGATGGAGAGAGCGATGAAGTAAATAAGGGAGAGATAGAGATAATGAGATGAGAAGATAGAGATAAAGGAGATAAGAGTGAGAGATAAGTGAGGCGACAAAGACAAGTAATTTGGAGAGAGAAGAGATAGAGGAAGGATATAGAGATAGAGATAGGGAGGGAGAAACAAGAACTATGTGTGTGAGAGAGGGAGGGAGAAGCACGTTGTGTGTGTGAGAGAGAGAGAGAGGGGGGGGAGAGAGATATGGAGAGATAGGGAGAGATGGAGGAAGAGATAGAGAGGTAGATATGGTAGGAAAGATAGAGAAGAGAGAAACATAGATGTAGTGAGAATTAAGGAGATAAGGTTTTTCTCCCTTGACAACTCTGATCATTTTCATCCATCAAAATGGATGAGCAACATGATTGACATCTACCAAAGCACAACGAAAAGAGATGTCACCACACATCAACTTTTCGGTATGTGAGATGAAGATTTTACATTTAACTTTAAAAAAAAATCATAGAATATAGAACATGTAAATTTTTTATTACAATGCAATCAAACATGACAATTAGTGGGTTGTCTACATGATTTTTTTTAATTAAGCATTACATTTTATTTATATTAGATATATTATATGCTTAATATTTATTTGTCTCTTACATATAAAAATAATATATGAACTATATTTATTATTATAGATTATGTTATATATAATATATATTATTATATCTAAATATACTTTAAGATATACTATATATTATATTTTTTTACATATAATACTAATTAAAATATTTAATATATTATATGTTTAATATTTGTTAAATGTATTATTTAAAAGTAAATTAAATTTATTAAAAAAATAAATTATATTTATTTATATAATAACATAATATTAAATATAAATATTATATATAGTATATATTTTATAGAAAGTAGTAATTAAATATAAACATAATATATAATTAATATGTGAAATATTTTTTAATTTATTCTATGTAAAAAATATATTATAAATTTTAAAATATTATATAAAAATATATTATATATTAATTAGATTATATTTATAGTTAATAATTTCTAATACATAAAAATAGCTAAAATTTAAATATTTATAATTTAAAAACTTGCGCAATTGAATGCACAACAAATGAGCAGAGTTTGCTGGAAAAATATTTTGAAGCCAATATTTTGAAACCTCATTTTGATTTAAATGCCTCTACTGATCTCGTTTTCATTTAAATGCCCGGATTGCTTGGAAAGGGAAAGTTCAGTGGGTGGAAATCTTACAGGAACAGGAAATTAGAAAATGGTAAAACGAAAATAATAAATAAAAAATTCAAAAAGGATGAATGGATGATTTTTTTTGAATCGTCTCCTAGATGCCTTGATAGTTGTAGATAGACTAAAGTAGCTCACTTCACTTCAAATAAGGATACACCTTCAGCATAAATTACTTCAATTTGTGTTCAAATTTAAAATGGAGAATACCTCAAGTATGCCAAATGAACACACAAGACCACTTGCAAGAATGTTTCCCTTCCCATTCCAATCATGTTGCTTTGGATCCCATTGAAATCTATTCACAATTGTGTTCCCAGTCACATTTGCAAAAAATTGGCAAGACGATTTTTGAGAGCCAAAAATGCTCCAAATTGAACTATTAATTAACATGCCAACTCTTTTTTCCTTTTAACCCATTTTCCTTTTCATATTTTCTATTTTATTTATTTCCAATGTCTCAAAAATTGCAATTGAACAAAATTAAACATTCAACACAAATTCATTTTTCAATATTTTGATCAAATGATTAAATTGAATACAAATACACATCCCACCTTAGGGTTTTTCTAAAATTAATTAAAATATAACTATATTTTCATTTTCCTACATTTTTCCCAAAACAAATAAAATATTAATTGTGTTATATAAATCATTTAAATTTCTAGCATTTCATTTACAATCAAAAAGTTAATTTAAACTGTCATTTAAATATTCACCTTAATTTGATTTCATGATTAAAATATGATTAAAGTATGCAATATGCAACTTATTAAATATTTTAATGGAAAAGCATGAAATTAGGAAATCATATAAATCAAGCACACACTAGCATTTCACATGTACAAAATCCAAAATTTCCCATGATTCAAATCTGGGTTCACATAGGGTGATAAGGGCACATCCCAAGACTTAGAAAATAACCCACAAACAAGAGAAATTTTATTATTCAGAAAATGGAGATTCTTACATGCAGAGGATCTCAAATCCCCAACTTCTACAACACATGCAAGTTACAGACAGCTACAAAATAACCCTTTCGCAATATGCGAGCTTGTCCCCAAAAAGTTACCCAAAAATTAGAAACCTGCCCATAAATAGAGCTCCTCATTAGTTTGGAGCCAAAACAACATTCAAATTTGAGTTTAGGTGGTTTGGCGCTGAAAATTTACAACATGAAGTTCAAATTTCAAAAGAGCATTTGCAATTGTATCTTCTAGAAAGTGCGCCAACTTCCTGGGGCCATAACTTTTGATCTGGAACTCCGATTCGCGAACCGTTTGAACCGTTGGAAAGGTATCAAAGTCAATAACGCGCTCAAAATTTGCTATGCTAATTTCAGCAAGTTTCGGGGCCGTTCCGGAACTCTAAGTGCCTCAAATCTAACTCAAGATTTTCAGGTGCAAATATGGGAAACTAAAACTACAATATCTTTCAACCCAGGAACAAAAAATAAAAACCGTAAATTGGGAATTTCATTATGACGAAAAGGGTATCCAAAAATGTAAAAACATCTAAAAATTGAGAAACTTGAAATTTAACTATTTTTGGGTGATGCAAGATTGCCCTTACACCACTGGATGCTCCTACATCATAGGGTCAAACATGACACATACTATACTTGATTATAGTATGATCGAGGAATGGATAGGGAGGTTCAATGTGACATCTCTGAATTAATCATCATTGGGAATAACTTAGACTTGTGTAGGTAGGTGGAGAAGTAAACCTGTACATGTAACCATTCAACGCACATCAAGGGTACTTGGTCAATGTAAATATAGTCAGATCACAACATAATCACCCAATGGGGTCTAATAGAATAAGCATAAATAACATCCGTACATCTATCATATAAATAATTTCTTTTTAACATCAATAATCAGGATCACATTTAATTACAACATAAATAATGTATATCCTTGAAATAAATCATAATGATAAGCTAGGCATGTAAATATATAAAATACCAACAACCAACATATTGAGGAGCACATGTGATGGTTCATACACACCATTTAGAGCCATAAAATAGTCACTACAAAAATCACAAGGAAATGCTAAAGCTAAAACATTGATCTCACATTAACAAGATGCAAATAGGAAGGGCACTACACATCCTCAACTGCATATTATAGGGGTTCATTCAAGGATCTTACATCACCTTTTATTTTTAGTTTTTTTTATCAATAACATGTTGAGGGCTATATAAATTTGGTTATTATGATTTTATGACACTAATGTTAATTTTATGGGCATAACAAATATATTTGGTGATGCAAGCATAGAGTTATTGAAGAGCACATAGGATGCCATCCATATTTATACCCTCTATAAAAATATATCCATTATTTACTTTCATCTAGTTTACTTACCTTTTAGAAAATATATTAATGATGGTTCATATGCATACCAAAGTGTGGGGAAAATATTGATGTGAAAAGTGCAACCTTGCCATTCCACCCTACTCATTATAGACTCACTAATAGGTTTTTTCAAATTTTTTGTGGTTCCATGGTTCTATCTGAAGATTCTAATCATTCTGGTAGTCATTTTCTAGCTAGGGTTTGCTAAAACTCTATTTTAGGGACCACCTAAGGTCTAAAACCCTCTTTAAACACTAATAGTCTTGTGCCCTAGCTTTTCTTTTTATTCACTCTTTGACTTGTAGTAGCTGGTTACCAGTCACATAAGTTGCAACTTAAGTCTTTAAAGTCATTTATTCACTAGCCCCTTGCTCCTAGTTTATCCAGTTAACCACACTTTCAAAATTTCAATGAAATCTATTCACGGGTTCATGAGACATTTCATCATGTCTTAAGTCTTTTTCCTAGGTCTAAATGTTTAAATTTATGTCTTAATCTTTTGTTGACCTAGTCATGGCTCCTTTTTAAGTCATAACTTAGTTGCACATACTTTAAAAGGCCATAAGAAACCTGCCAAGTGGTCCCCATGCCGCTAGGTGTCTACTTTCTATTTATTCTGCTAGCACATGCTATATATTTTTTCCTTGAAAATGTGTTCATAGAATTGTGGTAGGACACCATGTGTCTAGTCTTTGCAAATGGTTTATGGCAGGCTTACGGTGGGCCCGAAATCCTAAGGCTACCAAGGTGTCATGTGGCATGATCTAGACCATTCCTTGCCATTCTATGGGGAACCCTTTGAGATGACTTCTACTAACCACAAAAATGTGGGATGATGCCACATGGTGAGCTCTCATTGTCTGATGAAGAGATATGAGGTGCCAATAAATTTAGCTAAGTTTTGAGAGAATAAAGGAAGGTTAAATGGTGCACATATTGGGACATGTGGCATGATTTGGGAGGCTTTTCACCATTCTACAGGCCTCAATGTACTAGTCCAATACATGATCATAGAAACATGGGGAGGTGACATGTGGACTTCACTGACTTATTTAGAAATGGTAGAGCCCTGGCTGACCTAGAAAAGTGTATCTACATGGAAAAAGATGATTCACCCATTCTTTTTCTCAAATTCAGTCAATCTTTTCAAATCAATTTGACTCCATCTAAACCATTAGATCAAATGGATCAAATGAAAATCAATGACTAGAATTCAAAGTTACAAAATTGGTAGATGAAAACACTCTGGTTCACACGAGCAAAGAGTATTGGTGAATAAGACACCATATGCATAAAATTGAATGTTTTTTTCTATAAAAGTTGGTTTTAAAAAATAATTTCAAATCACTGAAGCATTCAGAGCATAAATAAATCAAGTTTGGTAAGGTTTCAATTTCTCAGTGTCCAAAATTAGGGTTTCCTTGTGCACACACCTATAAGTGAAATATTTCTTTTACCTTGCTTAAAATTTTATAAAATTGTATGTAATTGCTATCTTTATGTCTGAAATTGCTTTCTAGGGTTGTCTTAGGTTTGAATTTCATTGCTTGCAATCAAATTGTTTAGAATTTCTCTAGTTTCATTCATAGTTGCGTCAAAACCATAGAAAACTCTATAAAACTCTAATTTTCTTACAAATTTTAGCAAAATCTATCCACCCAAATCACAACCATCCACTTCAAAACAAAAACCAACCTTACATGATGACATTTTGTCTCAATTACCTAGTTCCACCAATGAGAGGGTCAAGGTGTAAGGCCTTGGGGCAGATAAGGGTTTTATTGATATATGGGTAAAAGCACAAAGTTGTGTCACACTTTGGGCCAAATAAATAGTTTTGAGTGAAATATTTTCAGCTGAAAAAGTTTCAACCAAAGAGGTTTCAACATAAACCATGTGGCACATACGTGGCACACAGGGTTTCGATCGAATCCATTTTTTTTTTTTACCTTTGTCACTTTGAAATTGGCTTTCAAACTGGCTTATTTTATGTGTGGGGTTTCTATAGAAAGGGTTTCGGTTGAAACCCTTTCTATAGAAACCCTTTTGGCCAAAACTATCTATGTGGCATCCTAGTTAACAACCATCTCTGCTTTTTTTCAAAAAATTTTGAAACTTTCAACTTCAACTAAGTATTTCTTCAATCAGAATGACTTTTTTTTAAATAATAAAAATACCCTTTTATAGAGCTCGGAGTGGTGAATCTGAATATGTAATTTTTTAAATATTTTGATTAGTTTTAATATATTTAATTTTTAAAATAATGCAAGTAGGTTGTTAAAGTTAAAAAAGAGACTGATTAGAAATTAAAAAAATAGTAAAACATATTAAATTTTTTTAAAAAATATATGGGGCAGAAGAGGAGAGAGTCCTCTTCAAAAGGGTATAATTTTTTTTTCTACAATGATTAAAAAAATAGACAATAGTTGACATCCTATGAAAATTGTCAAATTCTCACAATTTTGAATTTAAAACATTATCACGAGAAAAATATACATCAAAATTTGATTTTTTTCCATGCACAAGATATTGAGGTTACCTATTTGGAGAAAAAAATTAGGGAGAAATGATTTTTTTTTTCAATTTGTTTCTTGATAGCCCATGAAGTCACTTTTTTCTAAAATTTTCAGCATTCCAAAATCTGTTCTTAAATTGATAGAAAAAATAATGATAACAATTTTTTAAAAATCTAAAAAATTACAGGAATATACTTCATCAAAAGTTCTACATTTCATTAGTTTACATCATTTTGAAATTCAAAACATAAAAAACACTTTTATGTGGTGGAAGTTCAAATTTTTTTTTGTTGTTGGTCGATTCCTTTATAAAGTGTGACGCAAGTTTGTGATTTTACCCATATACCATGGAATCAAGGATGTTGAATTGACTTTGATGTGTTGGGAATTTTTCAAACACTAGTATGAAAATGAAATGCCTTGGTTCCTACTTGCAATGTTTGGAGGATTGAATTGGGGAAGCTAGTTGTCCCCAATGTTTTCCTTGATGTTGATTTGCTGAAAGTTATGGTAGAAAATTATGATGAAGCAATCATGATCATAAAATTTTCAATGGGTGGGATTCTGGTTAAATTGGATAAGGAATCAATTGTGGAGGTTTTCCATCTCAACCCATTTGCAAGAAAACCTATTGACATGACATACTTTGAAAAGCAATATGAGAAAAATAAGATCACATACAGAGCCTTATTGCTACCAAGATTCAAGGTCAAGGACTCGCATAGAAAAACTGTTAGGATATCACCCATTAAGGTCAAGGACAATAATTTAGGCATATTTCCTGATATCATGGATGTTGATGGAAAAGTTAAGTCATATGAATATTCGAGAGCAAAATTGTAGAACATTACAACATCCTTAGCTTCTGTAATTTGTGAGAAGGATCCAATTGACACTAAATTCATGAAGAGCTACCTAGATAAGATTTGGGACACAAATAGGTTTCTTGAAGATTTTGATGAGGAAGAAAATGTAGTCAGAAAATATGGCACTTACATAAGTAAATTGGACGAATTTTTGGCCTTTAATTGGCTTGTAGAGGAAGAATATAGTGCATGGGATAATAGATATAATCAACTTCCTGATTTGTAACTTTTTCAAATGATATGGGGGTTAGTGCAGGATCATGGGGATCCAAACTAGGCCTCTAAGTGGCGATGAAAATTCAGAAAATCAAAGTTAGGCAACTTGACATAAAAATTTGAATAGTTTATTAACATAATTTTCAAAATATGTAAGAACAAAAGTTGTAGCAAATTGAATGTAGTTTCTAGGCTACTAGTCCTTTTTTGGAAAAAGAGTAAATTTGTTTTGAGAAAATTTGAAATTTCAATGCAGTGGTACTAAATTTTCAAGAAAAAGACAAGAAGCAGGTGTATGTCTAATCACCCTAAGTACAAGAAAAAAATAATAATTTTTTTCTAATTTTTTCATTATAAGTAGTGGACACATGCTTGAATGTGCTATATTTTTTTTGTAATTTTTTTCCATGTAAATAATTAGTTATGATTTTTTTATTAGAACTTTTCAAAATTATTAAAATGTCTGTGTCTGACCACCATAACTTGGTAAAAAATTTATGAAATTCATTTTCTTTTATCCTATAGTTTATGGAGCATAGAATGTGGTGCATCTTGTAGATTCGAAAAATGTTAAGTAGTTTGAAAGTTATAGAAATTTTTTAATCACCCCATCAATCAGGACTTTAGATGTAATGTAGGTAGAAATTCAATAAAAAATATTTATTAAGTTCAAAATAAGGGAAAATTTATATTGGTGGAAAGCTGACAATTTTTCTATAAAACCTTTTTGTTTGATGAAATTCGGATAAAAAAAAAGTCTCCAGCCACAAGGGCAAACTTTGGAAAACTAATATTATATTATCTTATACATTATTATATTATATATTATTATATTATTATTATATTATATATTATATATTATACATTACTATATTATATATTATTATATTATTAATATATTATATATTATATATTATACATTACTATATTATATATTATTATATTATTAATATATTATATATTATATATTATACATTACTATATTATATATTATATATATTATATAATATATTTAATACATAGTATATATTTTACACTACAAGGTATATATTATATATTTTTTGATGAGTGATCAATTCACAAGAGAGAGAGAGAGGGAGTGGGAGGGACTGAGAGAGAGGGAGAGAGAAAGACCTAAGAGGGAGAGAGAGAGAGACTTGAGAGGGAGAGAGTGAGAGAGAAATACTTAAGAGGGAGAGAGGGAGGGAGAGAGTCTTGAGAGGGAAAGGGAGGGAGAGAGGGAGACAAAGAGAATTGAGATGGAGAGAGAGAAAGAGAATTGAGAAGGAGAGAGGGAGGGAGAGAGTCCAAGAGAGAGAGAATTGAGAGAGAGAGGGGGGCCTGAGAGAGATGGAGAGAGAGAGAAAGAGAGGAAGACCTGAGAGGGAGAGAGAGAGAGAGTTGAGAGGGAGAAAGGGAGGGAGAGAGAAAGATTTTGTAAAACCCCGCCAAAGAACCCCAAAGGACAACACACCTATACTACAATAATAACACAATTTATTTTAAAGTGCAATTACTATAAATGCACATAAAAACTAAGCTTAACATACAAGCTAAACTATATCCTCCAAGGTTCAATGATTGTATTATGAACAAACCTACTTAACAAGATCTAACATACATCTTGGGTAACTTACTAACTACAAGAGTTCATTTTAAATCCATTACATTGAATGAATGAACATCATACATTCCATACATAATCATTAATGATCATACAATAAGAACAATGGGTACATATACATTTTCCAATACATGGAAGTACATCATTAGATTGTTGCAAGCTTACATCACTGCTTCTTGTTGTGTGGTCTCACAACACCCCCCAAGACTAAAAAGACTTGGGGACCCAAGTGAAAAATAACTCTTATGGTAGGAGCTAGTGAATTGGAAGATCACAGAAAGTGAAGTGAAAAAAAATCTTTGATAATAAAAGTACTTCATAATGTAAGTGTTTTGGACACCGGGTACCAAGTACCGAAAACATGTGAAAGATGAAAGGTAATGCAGGTTCAAATGGAAGGTTCTGGTTTGATATGAAGGAGTCTGGTATGAAGGAGTCTGGTAGAATGGAGTTCCAGTATAACCGAGGTCTAGGAAAGTTAATGGGTAAAGTTGAATACCGGGTACTGGGTACTAGGTTGTAATGTGATGTGAGAATGCTAAAATCTTAAGTTTATCTAATGATCCCAGTAATCCGGTATATATGTGAGGATTTATGATATGCTTAAAAGCGTGTTAATTACGAGATTTTTGTATTAACTTTTGAATAATGGTTTTATTTACATGAGATGTTATAAATGTTTTCTTTCTTTTAAAGGGATTTAATGTGCAAAATTTGTGATTGCAAGAAATATCGATTGTGATACAAAGATCAGGTATGGATGGTCAAGAAAACTTGAATCACAGATAGAATTATTTTTAGTCTGGTTCGATTACTTTGGGAGATTATAATGTGGAGGGCTTTGAATCCACCAGAATGTTGGGGATCTCAGTATTTCACATGCGGTGGAAACAAACGCCAATTTTTGGGAGAGCCCATTCCCAAGAGTGATAGGACTAGAGCCAAGTGATGTGTGGGGGTGAAAATTCTACTTGTTCATTTTGAATGTATGGGGAAGTCCCTACACACTATCTTGATTCGAAGTATCATCTTGGCAAAGATTCAAGATCAACACTCAAAGATTTTCAATGTGTAATTGGAGTTGACTTCCATCCACTTTGATTACAATTCTCCTATTGGTCACTACATTACATGTGCCTTGATGAGATTGGTCCCTTGGATTTCCTCTCATGTATTTGTCTTATCCTATCTGAGTCTTGTGTTCTATAAAAGGCCAGAGGATCCTTTATTTTTATTTTAAGTTCAGAATTTGTGGATGTCGGAGGAGCATAAAATTTTAAGTTTTGTTCTTTTTTCCTATTTTCTGAACCATTTCAACGTAAAGCTTTGTATGCATATAGACATTGATTAATATCAGAGCTTATTAGATAGCTACCTATCTCAATATCTTTTGTAGCTATTTTTGTTAGTTCAACCAAACAAGACTATATGTTGCACCATTTAAGGGTGCATACAAAACCTACTTGGTGTCCAAAAATGAAACCCCTCTCTTTAAAATCTTGCACCATTTTATATGTAGTTGTGAAGTAATCTGGTGAAGTATAAAGTGGTTTGTGATGTTTTAATTGATTCTTTGGGGAATTCATGGAGAATAACTGAGATAAACTTTTATTTTTTAGTGTTTTTTATGCTTTATTTTAGAGTAGATGTTTAAATTCTTGAAATTTTTCCAAAATTTGAATGAATGGATGAAATTTTATTGAAAATATTTAGTTTTCCATAAAATTGTTGAATCCTTAATGCTAAATCTACTTAAGTGATAGCAAATAATTTGTGATGTTCATGAAATGTTACAACAAATATTTCAGTTTCATGATGCTTGAATTTAATGTTTCAATTGAAAATCCAATGCCTGAAATATTCAATTTACAAAAATAGTCACTTTGAGATTAACAACAATATCACATTAGTACCTGAGAGTGACCCTAGTGCAACCATGACCTAGATATTGGAGTCTTGGGATTGAACGAAAGCCAATAGTTTCCCTGTTAATGCAGAATTCCCCTTTAGGTTATCTTTGTTCCATATATTTCAAGAAGGATAGGCTCTTTTTGGTCTTGTCTATGAAGAATTTATTCGCCCTGTTTGCTACGAGTAAAATCATCATCAATAGGAACTAGTGCTAGAAGGAGGGCCTCTCTTTGATATTTTAGGTTTCATTCTCTAGAATTGGAGAATTATACTTTGAAACACTAGTTCTAAGTTTGGTAAGAAGCTTGTAAATGAGAAATTGAATGCAAATTGGTTTTTTAGTATGAAAGTTGATTTTTTTTAGAAAATTCTTAATCAGAAATTGCATCCTTTGAGTTTATTTACTGTTGGAAGAGTCACCAAGTGTAGAATTCATGATACAAATGATCATAATGAGCTCGAGTATGAATTTTTTTTAAATAGGGTAAGTTTAGCCATAAGTAAAGTAATTTCATTAACAAAGGAAGTTCTAACTACTAAAAGAAAGGAATTGTTAACAAGAAATTTTTTTTTCCCTAGTGGAATTGGAAATATTAAAAAAAATAATAGATACACTAAAACAGTTGAAAAAATGTGATTATTATAAAGAAAATCCTAACATTTTGTAGAGAAATAGGTGAGAATGTTGAGATTCAAAGATATTTCATCACAAACGAGGAAACAACATTGAGGAATCATCATTCCCTTTATACGTGGAAAACACAGATAATGAGAAGGAGCGGGAAAATTGAGTGGGAAATACGTGTATTTTTCCCCAAATTGAAAATTCACAAGATATAAAGAGAAATTTTCTTGATTTTATACAAGATACAAAATATCAAATTTTTACTTTTTCTCTCTTTAATTGCAATAAAAATAGTGATATATCTTAGTCTAACAAAATGCAAAGTGAAGACAGGGTTGAAGATATGAATATTTTTAGACAAGGAGGAAGTAGAGAAATAGACACAACCGTTCATGGAAATGGACCAGAGCTGGAAGAAGGTAGAGTATGGTCACATCAAACAAAATGTGTGCAATCAATCTCTAATGAGTTTTTTTTCATGCATATGAGCCAAATTATGGGTAAGTACACTTTTGAATTTATGATGTTTAAATGCTGAAAATTTAAGATAATTCATTGTTACAGTAGAATATTGAAAATTTTGATGAGTGAATTTAAAGATAAACCTGTTGTAATTTGTACCAAAACTGTAGAAGAAATAGCTGTAGAAATTGAAATAAATTGTTTTATTAGAGTTAATCTTTTATTATGTTAGAGTTAGGGTAGTTAGGATTAGTTTTATTTTTTGTATGGTTTTGTGTTCATCTTGTTTTCTTTTTTCTTTTTTTTCTTTTCTTTTGTCTAGCCTCTGCATTAGCAAATTATGCTTAAACCTATCGTACACATGAAAGTTAATTCAAACATTTGTAAAATTGAACTATGAAAGTGAAATAATAAAACCATACATAGTAAAACATGCTTCAAAATGTACCAAAAGATATATATGTGTGTGTGTGTATCATGTATATACATGAGATATCAAAAATCCTTGTTCAAAAAATAAAAAAAGTCAAAAGAGTGAGAAAAGTTACAGATGATAGTAACCATCCAGTCAATGTGGGATGCCTCTTCCATCAAGGCTAAATACCCTCTATAGGCGAGTTCTTAGTGAACTTTAAAGTCTTGGATATGGAGATTAGTAAGAAAAGGACAAAGTGGAACCACTTCCCCATGTTCTAGGAACCAAGGAATATCATCCATGGAAGGAATCCCGATGGTCAGATATGCAATAGATAAAATGATATCTAGACTCTTTAGGAATTTAGGCTTCACTCTCAAGTTGGCAGCAATGTGAACATCTTCAATAGGTAGCCTAATGTCTAGAATTGATGCTACAAAGTGAGAAGCTATATCGGAATAGAAGCGAAAGTAGTGGCTAGACGCAACATATTTTTCCCCAAGGACTAAGCATAAGTTTGGCACAATGAAATTGGAAGTCTTAGTGAAGAAAAACTTTCCAAGCCTTTTGTGATGTGATGCTCCCTAAGAAAAAATTCTATTAGCGAGAACAACCTAAGAAAATTGGAGTATCCATGGTTATGAAGCAAATGCAAATACAAACAACAACATTACAGAAATAAAACAAAAGGAGAGAAAGAAAAAATGTGAAGAATTTGAGAAGAAATGCAAGAATTTATAGAGTTGTTGTAATACCCCTCTTGTTGCTGCTTGTTTTTGACATTCTTTGTGGTTTTGTTTGGCACATTGTGGTTTTGATGATACTGTTGATATTATGTTGTGGTAGCTTAGATTGTTACTGTTTATAATACTCTTATGATGCCATGGATATTATGATGACATTTTATTATGATCATTTTGATGGAGTTATTTGGAATGCAGTAGACTAGAGAATAGTAATTTATGATGTGATGCAAATTAATGTAAATTTATAATGCATTAGATGATGATATGATTGGTGAGGGGACAGGTAGCATCACTTGTTCGCGAGCACCCTGCTACACTGCAAATCCTTCTCACGATGCTTTGTAATTGATTATATGTATGTATATTGTATATCACCTTGTTGGATGTAGGCTCTGCAGGAATAAGACTCGATTCCACCTATTTCGATAGGTCTGGGCGAGCATTGTACCAACCCAACAGTAGGAAGTTGAACAAAGGTGACATGGAAGTAACTCCGTTCCAAGGTGTCAACAGTCTTGTACCTTATTGGTTTGTGCGTCTTGGTCATAGTCATTATGTCGTTGCATTGGTCTTTGTATATTATTGTGATTTTATGATTTATCTAATGTGGTGTATGGTTTATTGTTGTGGTTTAAATAATTAAACAATTAATAAAATAAAAACATAAAATAGTAAATAAATAAAGCAATAGATAAATATTAGTAGTAGTGGTAAAAATATTACATTTATTTTGAATCTTACAAATGGTTGATTGTAATTATTTTAATGTGCATGTGTTTATTTAATTTGTTGTGGAAATGATAAATAAATAAACAAATAAAAAGCTCAATCTTTTTGTGGATTTGAATGTATTTAAATTTTATTTTTGGAGAAGTGACTTTTGGTATTCACAGGAAGAGGAAATGGAAGAGACTTTTTGTGTGTGATTTTATTTAGGGGATTTTTTTGGTAGGGGGGGATTCTCTTTCCAACAGATTTTGGAGAAATTGGCAGTCATTTTTCTGTTATAGTATTACATTCTCTTTACAACAGATTTTAGAGAAATTTGGATTCACTTTTCTTTTGTCATAGTATTGCATTACTTTTCTATTATTATTCTGGAGAATTCATGGAGGAATAAGGTTAAAGTTTTGAGGGAGGATCTTGGAACTACTGCTGGAAACAGTCGTTAGCAGAGGATTGGATCGGCAAGAAGGATAAAGCTTCTACAGTTTTCTCCAGGCGCAGGACGCCAGATTCTCCTTCTTTTAAATTATTTTCTTTCTTTAGTATCAAAAGAAATAAGAATTCTTTGTTGAGAATGAAATTTTCTCCTGGATTTGAAATTTAATGCATAAAGAAGATTCTTGAATCCTTAGAAATGTTTGGGATTGTTGTCTAATTAAATGAATTTTGGTTGGGTTTGGGAATAAACACTGTTACTATTGTATTGTACTGGGAAAAGAAATAATTTTCTTAAATATGAACTTTGTATCTGTATATTTTTGCCATGTTTATATATATCCATTATGCTATCAGGCTTTGTATTTAAAATATATAAATACATATATATATGTATAAATATATATATATATTATATACATATATAAATGTAATTATATTTATACATATATATTTATGAAATTCCATTAACCCTGTGTTCGGCCGTGTTCCCACAGCTTAAATAAATTTTAATTTTTGTTTTTGTTTTGGGCCGACCGAATGGTGGTTCGGCCTTAGCTGTACCCACCATTCGGTCGTCCGAGGACTGTCCGCGACAGTCCTTCGAACTGCTGCGTACAGTCCGTAGACTATCCATAGCAGTCCGTCGGACTGCTATGACAGTCCGTGGATTATCCATGCCAGATGGCCTTTAATTTTGTTTGTAATTTTTATTTTAAATGAGTTTCAATATGCGTTTAATTTAAACGAAAAGTCTTTTCTTTAAATGACAATGGTTGATAAGTATTTAAATATATATATATATATGTATATATATATGTATATATATATGTATATATATTTATATATATATTTAATTATTTATTAATTTGTATATGGTCTTCTGTAAATTTTAATTGCACTGTTAAGTTAATTTAATTATTTCTGTTTGTAAACAGAATTCTTTTGTTTCTGATATGATTAAAACATAATTGTATTATAGTGAGAACATGAAATTAGAAAGGAATTTCTATTAATTTGTTAAATTATAAACTTGATAGGATGATATAGTAAAAAGGTAGATTGTGAATATATATCAGCATTGATGATTTAATTATTTATTTTAATGTATGTATGGTAGAAATGGAATTTAATATAGGAATTGAATAAGTTATCTTTTTATTCTTATTTTGTGAAGTTGTAGTCTTGTAGACTTGTGGGTTTGGGACATTGTTAGTTCTTTGATGTGGGAACCCTTTTTGTGTTAGCACCTTAGTCTTCCAGAGGATTGTGAACTTGCTAATTTTATATCTTTCTATCATGAGCTTTTGTTATGATTTGTATTACGATTGGGGTGTACGGTGTTGAGAGATTTTGGTTATGAAATTTATTGGCGAGATGGGTTTTGCCTCGCATATTAGTATTATTGTATTTCAATGTGCATGTTTGTGATGGTACACCTTGGTTTCTTGATGGTTTTGGTGGGTCTCTAGGGAGAGTGGCTCCTCGTGGGGGCCGGCGCCCCGCTTAAGGGGAAGGGCATAGGATAACCCACGAGTGAGTTAGTAAACAAGTGAAAACCTAATAATTAACTTAGGAGGGTTGGGTAGTAATATCCTTATAAGATTTTAAAAAAATGGATGCCTCGTCTTCATTAGTGCTTTCGCAGACTAATGGAAGGCTGAGAAGGCCGTGGTTGGCAAGGTCGTGACCTCATCTTCACGAGAGGTCTACGGCTCCGCATGAGTCACCCTATGGACTGACGCCTCCAGTTGGGAGGAAGGGCACAGGATAGCCATAGATGGGACCGACGCCTCTAGTTGGGAGGAAGAGCACAGGATAGCCCATGTAGGACTATGCGATGACACTCTCCCCTAGTTGCCCATGTGTTTTATTTTATTGTGTTCCTCTGGAAGGGGGTTATTGGAGTTGGATTGGATTGTTGTTAAATGGATTTAAATTGATTTATGATTTATTGTCTTAATACATCTTTGGTGTACTTTGTGGTTTTGTATGATCTCATTGTTGTTCATGATCTAGTACTCTTATGGTATTATTATATGATGTTATTGTTTGTTTCATTGTAATTTGGAGTATTGTGTTATGGCTTTATGTTGGTACTTGTTGTATACCTGTATGTCAGTCTTGGTCAGTTGACATTCTTGGTCGGAGTTACTTCTTTGTCACCTCTTAGCACGGGGGTGGTCGGGTAGAACATGCTCCACACACCGTTGGGTTCCCCATCAGCGTTCGTTGGCCAATCTCATCCAGTTGAAGATTTGTTTTAGTTGATCTCCATGTATTTTGATAATCTTGTATATTGTATTCATCCCACATGATTGGGAATCATGATGTAAATTATGTATGGATATGTTATGTATTTAAAAGAAGTTGTAATATAAATTTCAATCTTGTATCCTTATTTGGTTATGTTATTTCTCATGGTTTTACCTTGTGATGGAATCTATATATATATATATATATCTAATCTTGTCATTAATAGTTCTTTTGTGCTTAGAATGTTAACTTATGAGTTGATGTTTTGTAAATGTTTTTCGATGTGACCTCGTGTGCCCCAAAGAACATAGTCAGGTTATGTTATTTGTATTATAATGAAGTTTATGTTCATATAGATGATTATTTAATATTGGTTATATTGGTTATTGTTGTTCTTTTAAAAAAAAAAAAAAATTGCGTTTTATGTGGTTGTTCTTTGGGGCTTGCATGGCGGGTGTTACAGTTGTAAGAAATTTGTGGTACATAGTTTCCCTGAGGAAATTTTTTTTGGAAACTGCAAGCGAGGTGGCAGCTGGATAATTATCTTCAAAGTTAAAGGTTAAATCAAATTAATTCTTTGCACATATCTGGTGGAAAATTGCTTCAAATTTGAGTAGTACAAGATTGTGAATCAAGCAAGTTGAAAAATTTGAAATTAATAGTGGTCATTTCAATTTTTTTTAAAAGAGTTGTATTAATTATGGGGGTGCTTATGTGTGCGGAAGGAAAAAGAAAATGAATTTGGAAAGGCAGTACACGTCATCACTTGAGTAAGTTGAGAAGATAATACATACTAAATAAGGCGTGTGAATTTAATGCACAATAATGTGATCATGGTTCAAGGTAATCATGACATTTTCGATCCATTAATGAGGTGTAGTGCTATCAAGTCAAAATTGCTAGCATAAATTTTAGTAGTTGCCATAAAATTTAACTGGAAGGGTGGTAATTGATGTTTCTAAATTTAGATTTAAATTTTGTGATTAAGTTATCTATTGCTAAATTTTAATTTATGCATATTTTTAACATATAGCAAGCTACAATTAGCTAGGATTTGGCATAAATTAGTGAAATTTAGTTGGAAACACACACCTACAAGGAATCATTAAATGAGTTTTTGGGAAGTAGTGAATTGATGAAGGGATTTGCATTGAATGAAAAATCAAAAAGTAACCTTCGCTACCACTGTAATTCCCAACCTAATAGTGGTGCTTCATTGCTTGCAAGTTGATGAAAGAGCTATCATTGAAATATCAAAATTGAAAAATGAGCTATCATTGCTATATCTAAAAAAAATATCAACTCTTTAGGCTATCCAAATAACTCTACTAGGGCTATAGATGCCTGACAGGTAGTAGAGCTATGTTTGGGGGAATTGTGGAGATAACCTTGTCAGGGCTATGTATGCTTGACTGGCAACAAGGCTCTATCCCTGGTTGGATTTGGAGGATTACTATATTATGTAGTTCAATATTAATGAATTGATTCTTTTTACTAAGTTCCAAAAAATGGAATTAATCAGTGCACACATGAATGTTTCCAGTGGAGTTTTACTTCTTTATGTCAGAATCTAGGTAAAGGTAAAAGCTATTGTTTTAAAATATGTATAAGTTTTAATTTACAACTAGTGAATTAATTTCAAGTTTGGTTTAAATTTGGTTTTATTTGTTGCAAGTTGTTGTGTGGTCTCACAACACGCCCCAAGACTGAAAAGGCTTGGGGACCCAAGTGAAAAATAAATATTATGGTAGGAGCTAGCAAATTGGAAGATCACCAGAAGTGATGTGTGATAATAAAAGTACTTTGTAATGTAAGTGTTTCAGACATCGGGTACTAGGTACCAGAAACATGTGAAAGGTGAAAGGTAATGCAAGTTTGAATGGAAGGCTTTGGTCCAGTATGAAGGAGTCCGGTATGAAGGAGTTTGGTACAATGGAGTTCTGATATAACCAAGGTTTGAGAAAGTTAGTGGGTAAAGTTGAATACTAGGTACCAGGTATTGAGTTGTAATGTGATGTGAGAATGCTAAAATTTTAGTTTATCTAATGATCCTAGTAATTTGGTATATATGTGAGGATTTATGATATGCTTAAAAGTGTGTTAATTACAATATTTTTGTATTAACTTTTGAATAATGGTTTTATTTACATGAGATGTTATAAATGTTTTCTTTCTTTTAAAGGGATTTAATGTGTGAAATTTGTGATTGTGGGATATATCGATTGTGATGCAAAGTTTGGGTATGGATGGTCAGGAAAACTTGAATCATAGATATAATTATTTTTAGTTCAGTTTGATTACTCTGGGAGATTATAATGTAGAGGGCTTTGAATCCACCAGAATGCTAGGGATCTTGGTATTTCACATGCGGTGGAAACAAATGTCAATTTTTGGGAAAGCCCATTCCTAAGAGTGATAGGATTGGAGCCAAGCGATGTGTGGGGGTGAAAATTCTACTTGTTCATTATGAATGTATGGGGAAGTTTGTACACACTATCCTGATTCAAAGTATCACCCTAGGGAAGATTCAAGATCAACACTCAAAGAGCTTCAATGTATAATTGGAGTTAACTTCCATTGACTTCAATTACAATTCTCCTATTGGTCACTACATTCCATGTGCCTTGATGAGATTGGTCCCTTGGATTTCCTCTCATGCATTTGTCTTATCCTATCTAATCCTTGTGTTCTATAAAAGGCCAGAGGATCCTTTATTGGTATTTTGAGTTCAAAATTTGTGGATGTCAGAGGAGCATAAACTTTTAAGTTTAGTTCTTTTTTCCTATTTTCTGAATCATTCCAGCATAAAACTTTGTATGCATGTAGACATTGATTAATATCATATCTTATTAGATGGCTACCTATCTTAGTATCTTTTGTAGTTGGTTTTGTTAGTTCAACCGAACAAGATTGTATGTTGTTCCATTTAAGGATGCATACAAAACCTACTCGGTGTCCAAAAATGAAACCCCTCTCTTTAAAAGCTTGCACTGTTTTATATGTAGCTATGAAGCAATCTGGTGAAGTATAAAGCAGTTTTCTCTATTTTAATTGATTCTTTGGGGCATCCATGGAGAATAACCAAGATAAACTTTTAATTTTTAGTATTTTTTATGCTTTATTTTAGACTAGATGTTTAAATGCTTGAAAATTTTCCAAAATTTGAATTAATGGATGAAATTTTATTGAAAATCTTTAGTTTTCCATAAAATTTTTGAATGCTTAATGCTAAATCTACTTAAGTGATAGCAAATAATTTGTGATGTTCATGAAAAGTTACAACAAATCTTTCAGTTTCATGATGCTTCAACTTAATGTTTCAATTGAAAATTGAATGCCTAAAATATTCAATTTACAACAATAGTCCATTTGAGATTAACAACAATATCACATCAGTAACCAAGAGTTACCCTAATGCAACCATGACCTGGTTATCAAAGACTTGGAATTGAATGAAATCCAATATTTTCCCTGTTAATGCAGAATTCCCCTTTAGGTTGTCTTTGTTCCATATCTTTCAAGAAGGATAGGCTCTTTGCATTCTTGTCTATGAAGAATTTATTCACCCTGATTGCTGTGAGTAAAACCATTGTCAACACTTCCTTTAATACAATGGGAAGAATACATCAAGGTTACATGACATGATATAGATGATAAACATGCACAATATATATAACATAAGCAACTATCTCTTGAAATGACTGAAGATCCAAAATCTGGTACAAGGTACATCCTCCACACTCACGAGAAAATGCAAGGGAAACCCAAAGGAGGAAAAAACAAAATCCACCCAACAATGTCGAACCCTAAGGTCCACCCCCCATACTAGGAGATAACAATAAGGTCCCACTACATCAAGCAATCAAGAAGACAGTAACACAACACCAAAGCGATGACAAGACTCCAACATACAATTCTTAAGTTATGAGAAATGTTTAGTGTGTTCTAGAATTTAAATAAGGAAGTAGTTAATGGATTTTAAAATTAGTTAGGAATAAAAGAGAATTGATTTTTATTATACGTAGTCAAGGAAGAATTTATTTAATAAATAAAATAGAGCAGAAATGTATAGATTGTTGAAATCCTTATAATTCTAATTGTTGAGTATCATATTTGTATTGAACTCTTAAATAAAACATTTGTGTATCTTTTACCATATGTTCTTTCAGAATATTATTAATCATTGTATCTAAGTTAGAATGGAAAGGTAGGTTAAATATTTTAACTAGAAATTTATTTAAATAAAAAATTTAAAATATGGAGTATATATATTGACCTTTTCTTATATGTTCTCTTATTGGGTGATTTAATTTTTATAGTACTAAATTCGTGATATCTTTTAATTCTTTAATATTTCTTTTAGTTTAAGAATTAAATAAATATTATCTTAATATCTAACTCCTCGCATCTTATAGAAATTTAGTAGGAACAATGATTCTCTTATTTGTATATTCTAATTAAGTAATTGTTGAGTATCGTGTCATGGGTGTTTGTATTGAACTTTTATGGAATTGTGTATCCTTGGCTATGGTTAAGTATTATAGTAAACTCTATTTGACTTTATTATGGTAGTTTTATAAACTTGAATCAACGAAATAAATTATTCCCTGAATTGAGTGTTATTATGAAAATGAGTTTTAAAATTGTTCCTTGAATTAAGTTTCATTCTTAATTATTTCTTTTGGATTGTTAGTAAGTCTTTGTGACAATCTGAGTTTCTATTAAATGAGGTTCTTATATGGATAGTTATTTAGAACCATGTGATTGTAATTGTTTTTTATTGAGTAGGTTGGTTTTTATTTGGGAAATCTTCCAGAGGCAAGGGAGTACTTGTTTCTTATTGTTTCTTTGTTGATCTTTTTTGCCGAGATGTTGATCTTAATGGTTGATTTTGATGGTTCCTCATTATTTTTCCTTTCGTTGAGGAGTTTTTCAATTGTTAAGTTTTCTTGTTGGAACTATATTGTTTTTCTTTACTCTTGTTTGTGGAGAGTCATTCTTTTGGAACTTCCAAGTGGCAAGTGTATTGGTATCATTATTTTTGAAAAGGGTTGTACGAAACTTTGTGAGACTCTGGTTTTGTACTTGTTAGCGAGATGGGTAATGCCTCGCACGCTTTTATGATTCTTTGTTCAAATTATGATGGTACAACCCTTGGTTTTTATGTTGTTGGGTCTCTAGGGAGAGTGGCTCCTCGTGGGGGCCAGCGCCCCGTTTGAGGGGAAGGGCACAGGATAACCCATGAGTGAGTTAGTAATCAAGTGAAAACCTAATAATTAACTTAGGTGGGTTGGGTAGTAATATCATTACAAGATTTAAAAAAAATGGATGCCTCGTCTTCATTAGTGCTTCTGCAGACTAATGGAAGGCTGAGAAGGCCGTGGTTGGCAAGGTCATAACCTCGTCCTCATGAGAGGTTATCGGCTCCGCATGAGCTACCCTATGGTGTCGGTGCCTCAAGTAGGAGGAAGGGCCAGGATATCCATAGATGGGGGCCAGCGCCTCAGTTTGGAGGAAGGGCCAGGATAACCCATGTAGACTATGCGATGACACTCTCCCCTAGTTGCCCATGTGTTTTACTTTATTGTGTTCCTCTGGAAGTAGGTTATGGGAGTTGGTTTAGATTGTTGTTTGAATTGATTTAAATTGATTATTGTTTTAATACATCTTTAGTATACTTTGTGGTCTTGTATGATCTCGTTTATATTTGATTTATGATCTTGTATTTTTATGGTACTGTGATATAATGTTATTGTATTGTTTAATTGCAATTTGGAATTGTGTTAAGTTAATTATGCTTATGTTGTATTTATGTACTCTGATGGTTTCTTATCAATGATTATCATGTATGTGTTATATTTGTTAATGTTGATTTTGTTATGGGTTATATCTTTGGATTTTATTCTTTATTGTCATTGTGTGGATCTCAATCTCGTAATGACTCCTCGTGTACCCCAAGGGATGTATGTGCTAATGAATCTACTTAAATGAAATTCATGTCATATCTTAATGTGTATTACATGTATGTTATGTTACTTTAAAAAAAAAAAATTTGTGCTGTAATTATTATGTATTTGTCCTTTGGGGTTCACACGGCTGGGCGTTACAACATTGGTATCAGAGGCAGGTTCATACACTGGGCACTATGTGTGCTCACTATGTAACCTTCTGCTTAGACCCGTGAGTCTTGAGTTTTACTTTTCTTTTGTCATTGTTGTGAATCTGAGTTTCTTCTGTTAACCGTTGTCAGGTCGATGGTGCAGGAAACTGATGGGAAAGGATAGGACCCTCGGTGTAGTGTGCAATGCACCGATATCATTCCTGTCAGGGATGCTCTATGGACCCTTGAGTTTTAGTGTGATGTGTTTCTTGGTGATGTGTTTTATGTGTGTGAATATGTCATGTATGCATGGAATCTGCGATTTTGTTGTCCTTGAGTGATGAATTATGTTTTCTTGAATTTGGGAAGGTGTAAAATTTTACCCTTTTATTGATATTGATTTGGTGTTGAATAATGGTTATAGTGAAGTTCTTTGTGTGGAAATTATAAGTTTTAACGAAGATGTGAGGTTTTGTGGATAATTATTCTATGACTTTTAGCAGAATATAGTATCTTGAGGTTAAGATGCAACTTGAATTATTGGTACTAATGTGCAATGTTCTATGGTAGCTTTTGATTTACAGGAAGTTGGCTTCAGAAACGAAGTGATAAAGGTAATGCAATTGTAATATGTAGGTATAGATACTTATAATTTCAAGTAGTAATTCATTTTGATATAGCAGATGAATTAAGTTTACAGTTAGCATCCTTATGTGAATATTGCTTAACTAATAAGAAGCAATTTTTTTTACGAGTTACTAGAATTGTTTTGACTATTACGTGTGGTTTGGTGGGAGGGACAGTGTGGTATCAGTCGCTTGCGAGTGCCCTACTATGCTGGGATTTCCTCTCACGATGTATTTGTGATATATATGTATTGTGCACAACGTTTGTTTGCATGCAGGATTGCAGGAACTAAGTCTCGATTCCACCTGCATTGTCAGGACAGGGTGAGCATCATAAACACCCAATGGGATTGATGTGGAAAATAGGAACTGACAAGAAAGTTTCCCCAACCTAGTTCGTCATCTGTCCTTGTGTTTGTCAAACTGGTCTGGTTGCAACCCTGCCACCACTTTTGTTTTGGTATCATTTCCTTATTTTGGTTTGTTAAATTTTCATTGCTTTCTTGATGATGTTTAAACGATGATTTAATGGTGATTTTTGATATTGTTGTGTTACCATGTTTTTGTTTGAGCTCGACTTCCGGAGTAAGTCAAAGCTTAGGGGGGGAGGATGTAATGCCCTCCGTTGTGACCTTTCCCATTTTTGTGTAAGTGTTTAATTGCGTTATTGTTGTTTTGTGTGTGATTAGTGTTAACATAATATTTGATGGAATTTGTACTCAATTAATTAAAATAGCATTGAGTAAATAAAACTAGAAATTAAGATGAAAATTAAATAAATTAGTTTTATAAAATAATAAGTAAAGAGTTATTAATAAATAAATAAATTAATTGTTTTGTAAAAGTATTCTTTAATGATATTCGATAATAATTAATAATTCATTAGTTGTTCAAAGATCATTATTATAATCAGGAATTTAAATAGATAGGAAGCTGAAGTGTTTTAATGCAAGGAAAGCAATTGGAAAAGGGAAGGTGAATAGTTTATTGCTAACTAAATAAATAATAATAAAGCATCATTTTTGGGAGGAGTAAAAAACAAGAGAAGTTGGAAAAAAATGGTATATGCTTTATCTTCCTTTGTCTCATCAACTTCCAGATCAAAAAAAAAAAATGGGAAGAAGAAGTGCGGATCAATGCCAAGTTAGTAGACTTCGGAGAATCATGGTAGCATAAAAAGAAGTTATGTAAATCCCTTTGTAGTATGGGTGCTTCTTCGCTCGACAGTTGGAGGTTGAAAGAAGTTGTGGTTGCATCGGTGGAGAGCTCTCAGCATCAAAGCTCTGGTTTAGACAAACAATTTGTACCAGGTTTCTTTATTCTTCTGAATTTTTATCTCTATGTTTTTAAAAGAAAATGAATGCATGTTGCATGTTATTGCTTGAAAGTTTCTTAATCCTATAAAGGATATGCATCTTCTTCTTGCAGCTTTTTCTTGTGTTGTCCTTTAGTAGCAATCCGCAATTCATTTCATTTTGAATGCTTGCTGCATATGCTTAATCTAATTTAGATATTTATAGTTTTCTTGAATTGAATTCCTTGCTATATTTCAAGCCGTTGTCTCTTCTAGTGGTTTGTGTCGAATCTCCTCATTCAAACAATTGTTGTAAAGCGACACTCCTTTGGGGCCTCTTATGTTTCTGCAGTATTTTATTTGTAAAGAGCAATTCACTTTGTTAATTCCTGCTTTATAGGTCTTCCAAACCTCTTCCCATAGACATCTCTCTCTGTTTTCATTTTCGACCTGTTTCAGCTGTAGAGGAAGTTGAAATTATAAATAATCTCTCTGAATACATTGTCAACTTGTCACAACGACTCACTTGAACATGGTAGGGTGTATAGATTTAAATAAACTCACTGATTTTATTATCAAATCCCAAATGTTATCTGCAAAACTGAAGGAAAATGGCTTCTCACATTTTTGCAACCGTAACCATCTCAAACTTGGAGGAAGCTTGGTTCGTGTGTCTTCTCTGATGCCGTCAATGAGCAGTTTGTTCAAGTGAAGAAATTGAGGACCAATGAGCAGATTATTTAATTCTCTTGGTCTGCACAATGTTTCAAGCCTTTCCCAATTACCTCCGTTCAGTCGAAGCTGAGAGAAATTGATGTTATTGGATACAGTGTTTAGATGAGCTCCTTCGCATAGTCTGGTAATCTAAATTTATATAATCTCCCTGAACCATTGGCAACCCGTTACAGCTGCAACTCTTAGACTTGCATGGGTGTAGTAAATTAAATATTTTTCTCTGATTTCTTTTGTCATTTGTCTCAGTCGCATACCTGAACATAATAGGAAGTTTAAAGGTTTAATTAATCTCTCTAATTTTAGTGTCAACCTGTCTCAGTTTTTGTTCAAATTAAGTATAAGAATGTGGATCCAAAATTAGAAGAACTTTTCATTAAGTAAATTAGAAATTAATCTCCTTGGTTAAACCAGAGACTCTTCCATAGTTGTTGCATTATCATAAGTTAGTCTCCTTGGCGGTATATGAATAGGTATGTAAATATACCTTCTTTATAGAGATAAAATATAGAAGCAAGGTATTTAGTGAAATATTTGTATAATGAAGTTATGGCTCTTGTAGGATGAGTTTTTTTTAAAATCACTTAACTACATTAGTTATATTTTAGAATGAATAAACATATATTATTATAATTTTTTATGCTTTTTAGGAAGGACAATTTGGTTGAACTTGTTGCTTTCGTTTAGTTTCTCTTAGAATAACAAAAAAAACGAATATGAATTAATGAAGACATTTATTTTCTAGAATATTGAGTTCATAGTACTCCCTTATAATGGAGTTGTAGAATTAAGGGAATAATAATTCAATTTAGGAGTTTTAAAATTAAATGATTGCGAACTCAAGTAGGTGCTATATATATATGAATGCTTGTTTCTTAAGTTATGAGAAATGTTTAGTGTGTTCTAGAATTTAAATAAGGAAGTAGTTAATGGATTTTAAAATTAGTTAGGAATAAAAGAGAATTGATTTTTATTATACGTAGTCAAGGAAGAATTTATTTAATAAATAAAATAGAGCAGAAATGTATAGATTGTTGAAATCCTTATAATTCTAATTGTTGAGTATCATATTTGTACTGAACTCTTAAATAATACATTTGTGTATCTTTTACCATATGTTCTTTCAGAATATTATTAATCATTGTATCTAAGTTAGAATGGAAAGGTAGGTTAAATATTTTAACTGGAAATTTATTTAAATAAAAAATTTAAAATATGGAGTATATATATTGACCTTTTCTTATATGTTCTCTTATTGGGTGATTTAATTTTTATAGTACTAAATTCGTGATATCTTTTAATTCTTTTATATTTCTTTTAGTTTAAGAATTAAATAAATATTATCTTAATATCTAACTCCTCGCATCTTATAGAAATTTAGTAGGAACAATGATTCTCTTATTTGTATATTCTAATTAAGTAATTGTTGAGTATCGTGTCATGGGTGTTTGTATTGAACTTTTATGGAATTGTGTATCCTTGGCTATGGTTAAGTATTATAGTAAACTCTATTTGACTTTATTATGGTAGTTTTATAAACTTGAATCAACGAAATAAATTATTCCCTGAATTGAGTGTTATTATGAAAATGAGTTTTAAAATTGTTCCTTGAATTAAGTTTCATTCTTAATTATTTCTTTTGGATTGTTAGTAAGTCTTTGTGACAATCTGAGTTTCTATTAAATGAGGTTCTTATATGGATAGTTATTTAGAACCATGTGATTGTAATTGTTTTTTTATTGAGTAGGTTGGTTTTTATTTGGGAAATCTTCCAGAGGCAAGGGAGTACTTGTTTCTTATTGTTTCTTTGTTCATCTTTTTTGCTGAGATGTTGATCTTAATGGTTGATTTTGATGGTTCCTCATTATTTTTCCTTTCGTTGAGGAGTTTTTCAATTGTTAAGTTTTCTTGTTGGAACTATATTGTTTTTCTTTACTCTCGTTTGTGGAGAGTCATTCTTTTGGAACTTCCAAGTGGCAAGTGTATTGGTATCATTATTTTTGAAAAGGGTTGTACAAAACTTTGTGAGACTCTGGTTTTGTACTTGTTAGTGAGATGGGTAATGCCTCGCACACTTTTATGATTCTTTGTTCAAATTATGATGGTACAACCCTTGGTTTTTATTTTGTTGGGTCTCTAGGGAGAGTGGCTCCTCGTGGGGGCCAGCGCCCCGTTTAAGGGGAAGGGCACAGGATAACCCACGAGTGAGTTAGTAATCAAGTGAAAACCTAATAATTAACTTAGGTGGGTTGGGTAGTAATATCATTACAAGATTTAAAAAAAATGGATGCCTCGTCTTCATTAGTGCTTCTGCAAACTAATGGAAGGCTGAGAAGGCCGTGGTTGGCAAGGTCGTAACCTCGTCCTCATGAGAGGTTATTGGCTCCGCATGAGCTACCCTATGGTGCCGGCGCCTCAAGTAGGAGGAAGGGCCAGGATATCCATAGATGGGGGCCAGCGCCTCAGTTTGGAGGAAGGGCCAGGATAACCCATGTAGGCTATGCGATGACACTCTCCCCTAGTTGCCCATGCATTTTACTTTATTGTGTTCCTCTAGAAGTAGGTTATGGGAGTTGGTTTAGATTGTTGTTTGAATTGATTTAAATTGATTATTGTTTTAATACATCTTTAGTATACTTTGTGGTCTTGTATGATCTCGTTTATATTTGATTTACGATCTTGTATTTTTATGGTACTGTGATATAATGTTATTGTATTGTTTAATTGCAATTTGGAATTGTGTTAAGTTAATTATGCTTATGTTGTATTTATGTACTCTGATGGTTTCTTATCAATGATTATCATGTATGTGTTATATTTGTTAATGTTTATTTTGTTATGGGTTATATCTTTGGATTTTATTCTTTATTGTCGTTGTGTGGATCTCAGTCTCGTAATGACTCCTCGTGTACCCCAAGGGATGTATGTGCTAATGAATCTACTTAAATGAAATTCATGTCATATCTTAATGTGTATTACATGTATGTTATGTTACTTTAAAAAAAAAAAAAAATTGTGTTGTAATTATTATGTATTTGTCCTTTGGGGTTCACACGGCGGGGCGTTACAACATTGGTATCAAAGGCAGGTTCATACACTGGGCACTATGTGTGCTCACTATGTAACCTTGTGCTTAGACCCGTGAGTCTTGAGTTTTACTTTTCTTTTGTCATTGTTGTGAATATGAGTTTCTTCTGTTAACCGGTGTCACTTCGATGGTGCAGGAAACTGATGGGAAAGGATAGGACCCTCGGTGTAGTGCGCAATGCACCGATATCATTCCTGTCAGGGATGCTCTATGGACGCTTGAGTTTTAGTGTGATGTGTTTCTTGGTGATGTGTTTTATGTGTGTGAATATGTCATGTATGCATGGAATCTGCGATTTTGTTGTCCTTGAGTGATGAATTATGTTTTCTTGAATCTGGGAAGGTGTAAAATTTTACCCTTTTATTGATATTGATTTGGTGTTGAATAATGGTTACAGTGAAGTTCTTTGTGTGGAAATTATAAGTTTTAACGAAGATGTGAGGTTTTGTGGATAATTATTCTATGACTTTTAGCAGAATATAGTATCTTGAGGTTAAGATGCAACTTGAATTATTGGTACTAATGTGCAATGTTCTATGGTAGCTTTTGATTTACAGGAAGTTGGCTTCAGAAACGAAGTGATAAAGGTAATGCAATTGTAATATGTAGGTATAGATACTTATAATTTCAAGTAGTAATTCATTTTGATATAGCAGATGAATTAAGTTTACAGTTAGCATCCTTATGTGAATATTGCTTAACTAATAAGAAGCAATTTTTTTTACGAGTTACTAGAATTGTTTTGACTATTACGTGTGGTTTGGTGGGAGGGACAGTGTGGTATCAGTCGCTTGCGAGTGCCCTACTATGCTGGGATTTCCTCTCACGATGTATTTGTGATATATATGTATTGTGCACAACGTTTGTTTGCATGCAGGATTGCAGGAACTAAGTCTCGATTCCACCTGCATTGTCAGGACAGGGTGAGCATCATAAACACCCAATGGGATTGATGTGGAAAATAGGAACTGACAAGAAAGTTTCCCCAACCTAGTTCGTCATCTGTCCTTGTGTTTGTCGAACTAGTTTGGTTGCAACCCTGCCACCACTTTTGTTTTGGTATCATTTCCTTATTTTGGTTTGTTAAATTTTCATTGCTTTCTTGATGATGTTTAAACGATGATTTAATGGTGATTTTTGATATTGTTGTGTTACCATGTTTTTGTTTGAGCTCGACTTCCGGAGTAAGTCAAGCTTAGGGGGGGAGGATGTAATGCCCTCCGTTGTGACCTTTCCCATTTTTGTGTAAGTGTTTAATTGCGTTATTGTTGTTTTGTGTGTGATTAGTGTTAACATAATATTTGATGGAATTTGTACTCAATTAATTAAAATAGCATTGAGTAAATAAAACTAGAAATTAAGATGAAAATTAAATAAATTAGTTTTATAAAATAATAAGTAAAGAGTTATTAATAAATAAATAAATTAATTGTTTTGTAAAAGTATTCTTTAATGATATTCGATAATAATTAATAATTCATTAGTTGTTCAAAGATCATTATTATAATCAGGAATTTAAATAGATAGGAAGCTGAAGTGTTTTAATGCAAGGAAAGCAATTAGAAAAGGGAAGGTGAATAGTTTATTGCTAACTAAATAAATAATAATAAAGCATCATTTTTGGGAGGAGTAAAAAACAAGAGAAGTTGGAAAAAAATGGTATATGCTTTATCTTCCTTTGTCTCATCAACTTCCAGATCAAAAAAAAAAAATGGGAAGAAGAAGTGCGGATCAATGCCAAGTTAGTAGACTTCGGAGAATCATGGTAGCATAAAAAGAAGTTATGTAAATCCCTTTGTAGTATGGGTGCTTCTTCGCTCGACAGTTGGAGGTTGAAAGAAGTTGTGGTTGCATCGGTGGAGAGCTCTCAGCATCAAAGCTCTGGTTTAGACAAACAATTTGTACCAGGTTTCTTTATTCTTCTGAATTTTTATCTCTATGTTTTTAAAAGAAAATGAATGCATGTTGCATGTTATTGCTTGAAAGTTTCTTAATCCTATAAAGGATATGCATCTTCTTCTTGCAGCTTTTTCTTGTGTTGTCCTTTAGTAGCAATCCGCAATTCATTTCATTTTGAATGCTTGCTGCATATGCTTAATCTAATTTAGATATTTATAGTTTTCTTGAATTGAATTCCTTGCTATATTTCAAGCCGTTGTCTCTTCTAGTGGTTTGTGTCGAATCTCCTCATTCAAACAATTGTTGTAAAGCGACACTCCTTTGGGGCCTCTTATGTTTCTGCAGTATTTTATTTGTAAAGAGCAATTCACTTTGTTAATTCCTGCTTTATAGGTCTTCCAAACCTCTTCCCATAGACATCTCTCTCTGTTTTCATTTTCGACCTGTTTCAGCTGTAGAGGAAGTTGAAATTATAAATAATCTCTCTGAATACATTGTCAACTTGTCACAACGACTCACTTGAACATGGTAGGGTGTATAGATTTAAATAAACTCACTGATTTTATTATCAAATCCCAAATGTTATCTGCAAAACTGAAGGAAAATGGCTTCTCACATTTTTGCAACCGTAACCATCTCAAACTTGGAGGAAGCTTGGTTCGTGTGTCTTCTCTGATGCGTCAATGAGCAGTTTGTTCAAGTGAAGAAATTGAGGACCAATGAGCAGATTATTTAATTCTCTTGGTCTGCACAATGTTTCAAGCCTTTCCCAATTACCTCCGTTCAGTCGAAGCTGAGAGAAATTGATGTTATTGGATACAGTGTTTAGATGAGCTCCTTCGCATAGTCTGGTAATCTAAATTTATATAATCTCCCTGAACCATTGGCAACCCGTTACAGCTGCAACTCTTAGACTTGCATGGGTGTAGTAAATTAAATATTTTTCTCTGATTTCTTTTGTCATTTGTCTCAGTCGCATACCTGAACATAATAGGAAGTTTAAAGGTTTAATTAATCTCTCTAATTTTAGTGTCAACCTGTGTCAGTTTTTGTTCAAATTAAGTATAAGAATGTGGATCCAAAATTAGAAGAACTTTTCATTAAGTAAATTAGAAATTAATCTCCTTGGTTAAACCAGAGACTCTTCCATAGTTGTTGCATTATCATAAGTTAGTCTCCTTGGCGGTATATGAATAGGTATGTAAATATACCTTCTTTATAGAGATAAAATATAGAAGCAAGGTATTTAGTGAAATATTTGTATAATGAAGTTATGGCTCTTGTAGGATGAGTTTTTTTTAAATCACTTAACTACATTAGTTATATTTTAGAATGAATAAACATATATTATTATAATTTTTTATGCTTTTTAGGAAGGACAATTTGGTTGAACTTGTTGCTTTCGTTTAGTTTCTCTTAGAATAACAAAAAAAACGAATATGAATTAATGAAGACATTTATTTTCTAGAATATTGAGTTCATAGTACTCCCTTATAATGGAGTTGTAGAATTAAGGGAATAATAATTCAATTTAGGAGTTTTAAAATTAAATGATTGCGAACTCAAGTAGGTGCTATATATATATGAATGCTTGTTTCTTAAGTTATGAGAAATGTTTAGTGTGTTCTAGAATTTAAATAAGGAAGTAGTTAATGGATTTTAAAATTAGTTAGGAATAAAAGAGAATTGATTTTTATTATACGTAGTCAAGGAAGAATTTATTTAAGAAATAAAATAGAGCAGAAATGTATAGATTGTTGAAATCCTTATAATTCTAATTGTTGAGTATCATATTTGTACTGAACTCTTAAATAATACATTTGTGTATCTTTTACCATATGTTCTTTCAGAATATTATTAATCATTGTATCTAAGTTAGAATGGAAAGGTAGGTTAAATATTTTAACTGGAAATTTATTTAAATAAAAAATTTAAAATATGGAGTATATATATTGACCTTTTCTTATATGTTCTCTTATTGGGTGATTTAATTTTTATAGTACTAAATTCGTGATATCTTTTAATTCTTTTATATTTCTTTTAGTTTAAGAATTAAATAAATATTATCTTAATATCTAACTCCTCGCATCTTATAGAAATTTAGTAGGAACAATGATTCTCTTATTTGTATATTCTAATTAAGTAATTGTTGAGTATCGTGTCATGGGTGTTTGTATTGAACTTTTATGGAATTGTGTATCCTTGGCTATGGTTAAGTATTATAGTAAACTCTATTTGACTTTATTATGGTAGTTTTATAAACTTGAATCAACGAAATAAATTATTCCCTGAATTGAGTGTTATTATGAAAATGAGTTTTAAAATTGTTCCTTGAATTAAGTTTCATTCTTAATTATTTCTTTTGGATTGTTAGTAAGTCTTTGTGACAATCTGAGTTTCTATTAAATGAGGTTCTTATATGGATAGTTATTTAGAACCATGTGATTGTAATTGTTTTGTTATTGAGTAGGTTGGTTTTTATTTGGGAAATCTTCCAGAGGCAAGGGAGTACTTGTTTCTTATTGTTTCTTTGTTGATCTTTTTTGCCGAGATGTTGATCTTAATGGTTGATTTTGATGGTTCCTCATTATTTTTCCTTTCGTTGAGGAGTTTTTCAATTGTTAAGTTTTCTTGTTGGAACTATATTGTTTTTCTTTACTCTCGTTTGTGGAGAGTCGTTCTTTTGGAACTTCCAAGTGGCAAGTGTATTGGTATCATTATTTTTGAAAAGGGTTGTACGAAACTTTGTGAGACTCTGGTTTTGTACTTGTTAGCGAGATGGGTAATGCCTCGCACGCTTTTATGATTCTTTGTTCAAATTATGATGGTACAACCCTTGGTTTTTATGTTGTTGGGTCTCTAGGGAGAGTGGCTCCTCGTGGGGGCCAGCGCCCCGTTTAAGGGGAAGGGCACAGGATAACCCACGAGTGAGTTAGTAATCAAGTGAAAACCTAATAATTAACTTAGGTGGGTTGGGTAGTAATATCATTACAAGATTTAAAAAAAATGGATGCCTCGTCTTCATTAGTGCTTCCGCAGACTAATGGAAGGCTGAGAAGGCCGGTTGGCAAGGTCGTAACCTCGTCCTCATGAGAGGTTATCGGCTCCGCATGAGCTACCCTATGGTGCCGGCCTCAAGTAGGAGGAAGGGCCAGGATATCCATAGATGGGGCCAGTGCCTCAGTTTGGAGGAAGGGCCAGGATAACCCATGTAGACTATGCGATGACACTCTCCCCTAGTTGCCCATGTGTTTTACTTTATTGTGTTCCTCTGGAAGTAGGTTATGGGAGTTGGTTTAGATTGTTGTTTGAATTGATTTAAATTGATTATTGTTTTAATACATCTTTAGTATACTTTGTGGTCTTGTATGATCTCGTTTATATTTGATTTACGATCTTGTATTTTTATGGTACTGTGATATAATGTTATTGTATTGTTTAATTGCAATTTGGAATTGTGTTAAGTTAATTATGCTTATGTTGTATTTATGTACTCTGATGGTTTCTTATCAATGATTATCATGTATGTGTTATATTTGTTAATGTTTATTTTGTTATGGGTTATATCTTTGGATTTTATTCTTTATTGTCGTTGTGTGGATCTCAGTCTCGTAATGACTCCTCGTGTACCCCAAGGGATGTATGTGCTAATGAATCTACTTAAATGAAATTCATGTCATATCTTAATGTGTATTACATGTATGTTATGTTACTTTAAAAAAAAAAAAAAATTGTGCTGTAATTATTATGTATTTGTCCTTTGGGGTTCACACGGCGGGGCGTTACAACATTGGTATCAAAGGCAGGTTCATACACTGGGCACTATGTGTGCTCACTATGTAACCTTGTGCTTAGACCCGTGAGTCTTGAGTTTTACTTTTCTTTGTCATTGTTGTGAATCTGAGTTTCTTCTGTTAACCGGTGTCAGGTCGATGGTGCAGGAAACTGATGGGAAAGGATAGGACCCTCGGTGTAGTGCGCAATGCACCGATATCATTCCTGTCAGGGATGCTCTATGGACCCTTGAGTTTTAGTGTGATGTGTTTCTTGGTGATGTGTTTTATGTGTGTGAATATGTCATGTATGCATGGAATCTGCGATTTTGTTGTCCTTGAGTGATGAATTATGTTTTCTTGAATCTGGGAAGGTGTAAAATTTTACCCTTTTATTGATATTGATTTGGTGTTGAATAATGGTTACAGTGAAGTTCTTTGTGTGGAAATTATAAGTTTTAACGAAGATGTGAGGTTTTGTGGATAATTATTCTATGACTTTTAGCAGAATATAGTATCTTGAGGTTAAGATGCAACTTGAATTATTGGTACTAATGTGCAATGTTCTATGGTAGCTTTTGATTTACAGGAAGTTGGCTTCAGAAACGAAGTGATAAAGGTAATGCAATTGTAATATGTAGGTATAGATACTTATAATTTCAAGTAGTAATTCATTTTGATATAGCAGATGAATTAAGTTTACAGTTAGCATCCTTATGTGAATATTGCTTAACTAATAAGAAGCAATTTTTTTTACGAGTTACTAGAATTGTTTTGACTATTACGTGTGGTTTGGTGGGAGGGACAGTGTGGTATCAGTCGCTTGCGAGTGCCCTACTATGCTGGGATTTCCTCTCACGATGTATTTGTGATATATATGTATTGTGCACAACGTTTGTTTGCATGCAGGATTGCAGGAACTAAGTCTCGATTCCACCTGCATTGTCAGGACAGGGTGAGCATCATAAACACCCAATGGGATTGATGTGGAAAATAGGAACTGACAAGAAAGTTTCCCCAACCTAGTTCGTCATCTGTCCTTGTGTTTGTCAAACTGGTCTGGTTGCAACCCTGCCACCACTTTTGTTTTGGTATCATTTCCTTATTTTGGTTTGTTAAATTTTCATTGCTTTCTTGATGATGTTTAAACGATGATTTAATGGTGATTTTTGATATTGTTGTGTTACCATGTTTTTGTTTGAGCTCGACTTCCGGAGTAAGTCAAAGCTTAGGGGGGGAGGATGTAATGCCCTCCGTTGTGACCTTTCCCATTTTTGTGTAAGTGTTTAATTGCGTTATTGTTGTTTTGTGTGTGATTAGTGTTAACATAATATTTGATGGAATTTGTACTCAATTAATTAAAATAGCATTGAGTAAATAAAACTAGAAATTAAGATGAAAATTAAATAAATTAGTTTTATAAAATAATAAGTAAAGAGTTATTAATAAATAAATAAATTAATTGTTTTGTAAAAGTATTCTTTAATGATATTCGATAATAATTAATAATTCATTAGTTGTTCAAAGATCATTATTATAATCAGGAATTTAAATAGATAGGAAGCTGAAGTGTTTTAATGCAAGGAAAGCAATTGGAAAAGGGAAGGTGAATAGTTTATTGCTAACTAAATAAATAATAATAAAGCATCATTTTTGGGAGGAGTAAAAAACAAGAGAAGTTGGAAAAAAATGGTATATGCTTTATCTTCCTTTGTCTCATCAACTTCCAGATCAAAAAAAAAAAATGGGAAGAAGAAGTGCGGATCAATGCCAAGTTAGTAGACTTCGGAGAATCATGGTAGCATAAAAAGAAGTTATGTAAATCCCTTTGTAGTATGGGTGCTTCTTCGCTCGACAGTTGGAGGTTGAAAGAAGTTGTGGTTGCATCGGTGGAGAGCTCTCAGCATCAAAGCTCTAGTTTAGACAAACAATTTGTACCAGGTTTCTTTATTCTTCTAAATTTTTATCTCTATGTTTTTAAAAGAAAATGAATGCATGTTGCATGTTATTGCTTGAAAGTTTCTTAATCCTATAAAGGATATGCATCTTCTTCTTGCAGCTTTTTCTTGTGTTGTCCTTTAGTAGCAATCCGCAATTCATTTCATTTTGAATGCTTGCTGCATATGCTTAATCTAATTTAGATATTTATAGTTTTCTTGAATTGAATTCCTTGCTATATTTCAAGCCGTTGTCTCTTCTAGTGGTTTGTGTCAAATCTCCTCATTCAAACAATTGTTGTAAAGCGACACTCCTTTGGGGCCTCTTATTTTTCTGCAGTATTTTATTTGTAAAGAGCAATTCACTTTGTTAATTCCTGCTTTATAGGTCTTCCAAACCTCTTCCCATAGACATCTCTCTCTGTTTTCATTTTCGACCTGTTTCAGCTGTAGAGGAAGTTGAAATTATAAATAATCTCTCTGAATACATTGTCAACTTGTCACAACGACTCACTTGAACATGGTAGGGTGTATAGATTTAAATAAACTCACTGATTTTATTATCAAATCCCAAATGTTATCTGCAAAACTGAAGGAAAATGGCTTCTCACATTTTTGCAACCGTAACCATCTCAAACTTGGAGGAAGCTTGGTTCGTGTGTCTTCTCTGATGCCGTCAATGAGCAGTTTGTTCAAGTGAAGAAATTGAGGACCAATGAGCAGATTATTTAATTCTCTTGGTCTGCACAATGTTTCAAGCCTTTCCCAATTACCTTCGTTCAGTCGAAGCTGAGAGAAATTGATGTTATTGGATACAGTGTTTAGATGAGCTCCTTCACATAGTCTGGTAATCTAAATTTATATAATCTCCTTGAACCATTGGCAACCCGTTATAGCTGCAACTCTTAGACTTGCATGGGTGTAGTAAATTAAATATTTTTCTCTGATTTCTTTTGTCATTTGTCTCAGTCGCATACCTGAACATAATAGGAAGTTTAAAGGTTTAATTAATCTCTCTAATTTTAGTGTCAACCTTTCTCAGTTTTTGTTCAAATTAAGTATAAGAATGTGGATCCAAAATTAGAAGAACTTTTCATTAAGTAAATTAGAAATTACTCTCCTTGGTTAAACCAGAGACTCTTCCATAGTTGTTGCATTATCATAAGTTAGTCTCCTTGGCGGTATATGAATAGGTATGTAAATATACCTTCTTTATAGAGATAAAATATAGAAGCAAGGTATTTAGTGAAATATTTGTATAATGAAGTTATGGCTCTTGTAGGATGAGTTTTTTTTTAAATCACTTAACTACATTAGTTATATTTTAGAATGAATAAACATATATTATTATAATTTTTTATGCTTTTTAGGAAGGACAATTTGGTTGAACTTGTTGCTTTCGTTTAGTTTCTCTTAGAATAACAAAAAAAACGAATATGAATTAATGAAGACATTTATTTTCTAGAATATTGAGTTCATAGTACTCCCTTATAATGGAGTTGTAGAATTAAGGGAATAATAATTCAATTTAGGAGTTTTAAAATTAAATGATTGCGAACTCAAGTAGGTGCTATATATATATGAATGCTTGTTTCTTAAGTTATGAGAAATGTTTAGTGTGTTCTAGAATTTAAATAAGGAAGTAGTTAATGGATTTTAAAATTAGTTAGGAATAAAAGAGAATTGATTTTTATTATACGTAGTCAAGGAAGAATTTATTTAATAAATAAAATAGAGCAGAAATGTATAGATTGTTGAAATCCTTATAATTCTAATTGTTGAGTATCATATTTGTACTGAACTCTTAAATAATACATTTGTGTATCTTTTACCATATGTTCTTTCAGAATATTATTAATCATTGTATCTAAGTTAGAATGGAAAGGTAGGTTAAATATTTTAACTGGAAATTTATTTAAATAAAAAATTTAAAATATGGAGTATATATATATTGACCTTTTCTTATATGTTCTCTTATTGGGTGATTTAATTTTTATAGTACTAAATTCGTGATATCTTTTAATTCTTTTATATTTCTTTTAGTTTAAGAATTAAATAAATATTATCTTAATATCTAACTCCTCGCATCTTATAGAAATTTAGTAGGAACAATGATTCTCTTATTTGTATATTCTAATTAAGTAATTGTTGAGTATCGTGTCATGGGTGTTTGTATTGAACTTTTATGGAATTGTGTATCCTTGGCTATGGTTAAGTATTATAGTAAACTCTATTTGACTTTATTATGGTAGTTTTATAAACTTGAATCAACGAAATAAATTATTCCCTGAATTGAGTGTTATTATGAAAATGAGTTTTAAAATTGTTCCTTGAATTAAGTTTCATTCTTAATTATTTCTTTTGGATTGTTAGTAAGTCTTTGTGACAATCTGAGTTTCTATTAAATGAGGTTCTTATATGGATAGTTATTTAGAACCATGTGATTGTAATTGTTTTGTTATTGAGTAGGTTGGTTTTTATTTGGGAAATCTTCCAGAGGCAAGGGAGTACTTGTTTCTTATTGTTTCTTTGTTGATCTTTTTTGCCGAGATGTTGATCTTAATGGTTGATTTTGATGGTTCCTCATTATTTTTCCTTTCGTTGAGGAGTTTTTCAATTGTTAAGTTTTCTTGTTGGAACTATATTGTTTTTCTTTACTCTCGTTTGTGGAGAGTCGTTCTTTTGGAACTTCCAAGTGGCAAGTGTATTGGTATCATTATTTTTGAAAAGGGTTGTACAAAACTTTGTGAGACTCTGGTTTTGTACTTGTTAGCGAGATGGGTAATGCCTCGCACGCTTTTATGATTCTTTGTTCAAATTATGATGGTACAACCCTTGGTTTTTATGTTGTTGGGTCTCTAGGGAGAGTGGCTCCTCGTGGGGGCCAGCGCCCCGTTTAAGGGGAAGGGCACAGGATAACCCACGAGTGAGTTAGTAATCAAGTGAAAACCTAATAATTAACTTAGGTGGGTTGGGTAGTAATATCATTACAAGATTTAAAAAAAATGGATGCCTCGTCTTCATTAGTGCTTCCGCAGACTAATGGAAGGCTGAGAAGGCTATGGTTTGCAAGGTCGTAACCTCGTCCTCATGAGAGGTTATCGGCTCCGCATGAGCTACCCTATGGTGCCGGCACCTCAAGTAGGAGGAAGGGCCAGGATATCCATAGATGGGGGCGGTGCCTCAGTTTGGAGGAAGGGCCAGGATAACCCATGTAGGCTATGCGATGACACTCTCCCCTAGTTGCCCATGTGTTTTACTTTATTGTGTTCCTCTAGAAGTAGGTTATGGGAGTTGGTTTAGATTGTTGTTTGAATTGATTTAAATTGATTATTGTTTTAATACATCTTTAGTATACTTTGTGGTCTTGTATGATCTCGTTTATATTTGATTTACGATCTTGTATTTTTATGGTACTATGATATAATGTTATTGTATTGTTTAATTGCAATTTGGAATTGTGTTAAGTTAATTATGCTTATGTTGTATTTATGTACTCTGATGGTTTCTTATCAATGATTATCATGTATGTGTTATATTTGTTAATGTTTATTTTGTTATGGGTTATATCTTTGGATTTTATTCTTTATTGTCATTGTGTGGATCTTAGTCTCGTAATGACTCCTCGTGTACCCCAAGGGATGTATGTGCTAATGAATCTACTTAAATGAAATTCATGTCATATCTTAATGTGTATTACATGTATGTTATGTTACTTTAAAAAAAAAAAAAATTGTGCTGTAATTATTATGTATTTGTCCTTTGGGGTTCACACGGCGGGGCATTACAATGCACAACATAACATCACATAATAGTGACACCACTTATAGGGGCAAACAAAAAACAAAGGGAAACATAAGACTAGAGAATGCTAGATTGCAATAGGGAGGAGTGTCATCACATAGCTTGCTATGGGTTACCCTAACGAACCTTCCTAGGCTATCGGGCCCCATCCTGGGTTACCCTAGTAGCCTTTATCAATCCTTGACCCCCATACAAACTCATGCAGGATCAACATACCTTTCAAGAGGACAAGGCAATTGATTTTTCCATTCCAGGTCTTCCCATCTCATATCAAGCCTAAATGAGAACTTGAGCCATGAGTGGGGCATACCATTATCTTGATTAATGTGAGACTACCCAGCCCCCTAATTCATTTTAGATTATCACTGGATTAAATAGACTCTCAATGAGTTACCCTTGACACCACTTTGGTTTTTGGCCCCCATTGAGAGCCACTCCCCCTGTTTGCAACTAGAAGACCCAATGCATCAAACAGGGTAAAGCCATCTTGCATGCCGAACGAAACCAAAAGCAACACATATCCAGAGCAAGGCTTGGACCTTCTTGCTCACAAATCTCAACCACAATAATAAGTAGTGCAAGGATAAAGAGCCTCATGTAGACAAATCAAGTTCAATATCAACGATTTCAAAATATAATAAGTAGTAAACCCAACATACAAAAACTTCCCTAGGCCTCTAGAAGACTTCCTTAACCACTTAGTACAGAAGAACTCCCACATAGAACAGTAACCATAACCACCACAAATATCAAATAGTCAAACATAAAGTTTCCTACAAGAAAAATCCAATAACAATCATGATACACAAGGTGGGTTTACTATTTAACTACTAAATAGTTATAAAATGTATTAGTGTTCATTAGTCAACAAAGAGAATAATCTAACCTTCTCATTTATCAAACTCTCTAATTATTTAAATACCAATAAACATATATATACATAGCAACCATGAATTCAACTATTAAGAAGTTATAAAATAAATCAATCTTCAAAGTTAACTATAAAAAATAATCTAATTTTCTCTTAACACCTAATGAAATGCCCTATGCACATATTCAATCAATAAATAAGGCCTCGATATTTTCATTCAAATAATGTGATAGGAATTCTATTCTTCTATATTCCTCAAGCACATAATCAAATGCCCCAAACACAAATAAATAAACAACTTAATATACATTATTAGTTTAGATAAGAAATTAGGAAAATCATCATTATTAATATACATTTTCCTTTATCATTTAATTATCTAATTTATTATCTAAGCATTCCCTTCAATTTCTAAATATATATATATATATAACTCTTTTCTTCTATTTAACTTTCCAATATATTTACCTACATAATCAAATAATCACAAAGTATAGTTTATTCTATTTCTATCACTATATTACAAATACATGTAAACATATATATACATGCATCTATTATAATTGAAAAGCTATTTATAAAGCAATATATTTCAACTTAAATGTATTATATATTTATATACATCCATATACATCTATATATATATATGTATTATAACTAAGATGTTATTTCCAACATAACAAAGCATAATAAAGCAACACCAAAAGGGAAGGAAGGAGATTGATCATGCCCACATACATAGAAAGTTATGTAAAGTTTGAGAAATCAACTTGATAGGGAAATAACTAAATAAATACAATCTTTCCCAGTACCCATTATGCATGTTCCTAAAAGAGAGCATCAAAATATGGTATGGGCATCCCTCAAAGCATAACGGATAGGAAATTTCAACGGGCATCGAAGCTATGAGTGCCTTCGTAGAAAGAGAGTAAGTGTGGAAGTGTGCAATGCCTCCATTGGCATATTGTTGTGAGGCTAAGATGAATGACAATAGAGGGGATTTCATTTTATGATAGCATAAGGAAAATGGTTAAATGTGTCGATTTCAAACTCTAGTGAACTGAGCAACTTTTCAAAGAGGGAAACGATAAAAGAAATAGAGTAATAAGAGTGATCATATTTGTAGAACTCCATATAACATACACAAAAAATCAAACTCAACACAATATTTCCATTGATTACAATGAGAAAATCATACAAACCAATACATGTAATAAGACAATGAAGTGAACGATATAAGGAAGTATCAAATGCCAATCTTAAATTCATAACCATTGACATGATTGGAGGTGTGAATAAATTAAAGGCATAGAAGTTGGTTTTCAAACATAATAAAATCCACTGAGGCACATATATATATAGTGAGCTCATAGGCATCAAGTGAAATCACTACAGATAAGTTACAATAATGACATCAAGGAGTGCACCTGATATATAAGGTGTAATTACCAACAAATATCTACACACAACACACTTTTATCAAATTTCAACATGAAAGATTTTCATCAGCCAGGACACAATACACAGTATTTAAAAACTACACAGAAAATTAAAATCGAATAGGCAGGATCCAAAGTCTATACAGCCTAACCCTAAGGAGATGCTAAGTCATCAAAAACACATGGAGAAGGAAGGGAATCCGATCACCAGGGAGACTATTGAGTGAATGAAAGAAAAATGAAAAGGCTTACCTCATGTGAACGAATGCAAATGGCTAGTGGCTATAAGTGACATGATAAGAGATGAAACACTAGCAGGGAACAAAGAAAAGAGGGATGCACCTCAAGGATTCTTTCAAGACTAAAGAAACTTTCAAGCAAATGCAACATCCAAAGCCACAAATAGAATATATTTCCATTGAAAACCAAAAACTGAATGCTAAGCATAATAAAAGTATCCAACTGCTAGCAGAACTAGCAAAATTTCTAGAGAATGACATGCAATGACAACCATCTATATGTTAACATTGAAACTCAACCATGAATACCATATATGCCAAAATCTATCAAAAGCCAAACATATTTAGCAGCTTTCATTAAATCAATTTACACATAAAATGGAGACAACAAACTAAATAAGTCAAATTTCCCAACATAATGCATTGAACTCCACACATTTCAAAAGCAAAAAAATTTCTATGTACGCATAGGGTGAAATTGGTAGAGGCTGTACCTAGCACAAGTCTGCAAAAGAAAATCTTTAGAAACTTTCAAGTAAATGTAATTTGATAGGTTTGAGGCTGATTTCCACAAGATTGTGATAGCTTAGGCACAACATGTGAATAGTTTAAAAGTTGTGAGATTTTTAGCAACAACAATATTTAGGAAGAGATAATAAAAATTTCTAAATGAAACAATCAACAAACTAGGAATGTGCTATATTAGATTCAGAAAAATGCAACTGACAGGCATACGAAAACAATAAGAATTACAAAATGAAATTAGAACAATGGAGATTACATTTTCCAACTATAATCACAACCTCAAATTCATTTTCATTAAATGGAAAACAATTTTCACAATAAACAAAATACAAACCAACCTGGAATCCAACTCTACAGAAATGGAAAAATGATGCCAAGATCAACTATTGTAATACCCCTCATACTGTTTAGACTTATTATTTTCTATGCTTTGGTTTGATACTGTGATGATACTATTATTGTTTGGTTTGGTGGTTTGATTAGTAGACTGTTGGTGATTATGCTTATACACTTGAGGACATGATTATTTCATATGACATTATGGTTGGTGATGTTAGTTGATTTTCAAAATTAAATTATGATGCAATGATTTAATAAATTATGTCATGAGATGAATTGTTAGTTTAGAAATGTTATTTTATCAGTTATATTATAATTGTTAGGATAGATGTGATGAAGGACAGTGTAGCATCACTCGTTTGCGAGTGCTCTGTTACGCTGCGATTCCTTCTCACAATGCAATGCTTTGATTTTATATATATGTATGCACATGTACACGACTTCATTTGTATGCAGGATTTGTAGGTATAGAGTCTCAATTCCACCTGCTTCGGCAGGACAGGGCGAGCACCAATAGCCCAACAGTTAAATGTTGAAACAGAGGCGACGATGAAGTCATCTCGTCCCATGATGTCAGACCGTCTTGTTTGATTGGTATTGTACATTTTTGTAGTTGTCGTTATTGTGGTTTGTGGTTGTGTTATGTCGTATTTTATTAATGTGGGTATTTTATAAGTTGTGAATTAGTTAATTAAATGTTGGTAATAATTGTTTATTTTAATGTTAGATTTATTTGTATTTAAATATTTAAATGTTTTATTTAATTTTAAAAAGGTCATGTGTTTTATTAAATGATAATTAAAATATTAAATTGTGTTTTATTATTTTAATTAATTATTTGGTTGAGGATAATTATTAGAATCAATTATTTAAATTAATTAGATAGTGTGCTTTGCAAGTAAAGTTGTAAAAACAGAAATTAAAACGAAAAGTATTGAAAATAGAAAAAATAAATAAATAAAAGAAGGAAAAAGTTGTGAGAATGAATGAGAACTCAGATCTAATTGAAAAGCTTGCTTTTAAAGATATAATTTCTTTTATTTATGATTTTTTTGTGAGCTTTTGGAAGGAAATTGAGAATATCTTTTATTTAATTAAGAATTTTGTAAGTTTTTCACACAAAGAGGTTTATGGAGACAGAAGTTGGAAAATAATGGTGATGCATTTTTGAATCTTCTGAATTTTTTGAGAAGTATTTTTCCATTCTTTTGTTGTAATATTTTGGGGAAGAGTCTTGGGATTAAGGATTTGGATTCGAGATTGGAGCACGGTATTCTGGAGAAGAGATTTTGAAGCAGGAACAACGAGCTCTTCAGAGAGGCCATCAGAATCAACGAGCATCATCAGAGTTTTGAATAAGTGTAGGACTCCAGGTTCCAGATGTTTCATCTCATTCTTCTTTCTATTTCAAAAGGAAATTAGATAAATAAATGAATATATATGATTGATTGTTTGAAAGAAAAAAGAAAACCTTCATTAGAAATTTAATGATTCCTAGTTAGCAAACCAATAGGAGAAGATTATTGTCATTGAGAAACCATTATGTAGTTTCTTTTATAATTGGATCATGAATAATATTGTTTGTTTTTATAAATACATTTGATTTGAATATATATATATATGTTCTGATTAAAAATATAATATTAGTTGAATAGTAAGTTGGGTACAGAGAAACCTTTGTTTGGTTGGAGTTATTAGATATATTCTTACAGATTAGCATATGTATATATAATATATACTACTTGTATAAACATGTTGTTTTATTTTTATTTTTATTTTTTTTATACCTATCATGTGGTAAGGCCAAAATTTTGCTCAGGCCAAATCTATGGCCGTACCTGTGCACAACACAAAATTATGGTTATAAATTAAATTTAGATAAAATAGATTAGATATATTAAAATTGCGAAATTGAATTTCACATTAATGAATTTATTAAAATACATTTATATAAAAAAAATTTATGGGAAATATTTTTATTGGGAGTGAGGAGGGACGGTCGAAGCCATACCCATCCCCATACTCCACTGCCGTGCTCAGACTGCGCGTAGCAGTCTTACAGACTGCTGAGCGCAGCAGTCTTAATGACTGCCGCACACAGTAGTCAATAAGACTGCTGCGGGCAGTCTTTAAGGCCGACGACCTTGGTTTAAAATTAAAGTTTTATATATATATATATATATATATTTTATTTTATTTTATTTTGGTGTATATATATTTTTATTTTATTAAATATTAAATATTATAATTTATTTTATTTAAAATGAAATTATAATTATTTTATTTAATATAATTATAGTTTAAAATGTAAATTTTGTGTTATATTTTAAAAGGTTGATTAGTGTTGTTATATAAATATAGGGTATTATTTTATTGGTTGAACAAATAATTTAAACTAGAATTTGACTTGATTCGTTGTTGTGGAATTTTATCGAGAAAATTGCATTTCGTTATATTTGGTGATTGGAACCTGGTAATCTTTTTGTGAATGGTTTGAAGTCTTTTTAAATGCATTTCGAGTTCTTGTCCGAAATGGTTATCGTTTAGTGTTGTCAATGTGGGAACCGTTGTTGTTTGTGAAACCTTGTTCCAGAGGCTTGTTATTTTAGAATATTATTCTCGTCTTGGTTATTCTTTTGGAGTTATTGGTTTTATGTTTGGGAGGGTTGAACGGTTTTGTAAGACTTTTGGTTATGAGTAATTGTGAGAGGGTTAATGCCTCGTGTGTCTAGTTTTGGTTTTATATGTGTTAGTTCAACCCTTGCCTGGTTTTAAGTTATGTGTAACACCCCGTCGTGTGAACCCCAAAGGACAATTAAACAATAATTACAGCACAATTTTTTTTTTTTTAAAGTTAACATAACATACATGTAATCCACATTAAGTCATAACATGAATTTCATTTAAGTAGATTCATTAACACATACATCCCTTGGGGTACATGAGGAGTCATTACGATACTAGATCCACACAATGACAATAAAGAATAAAAGCCAAAAATATAATCCATAACAAAGTAAATATTAACAAATGTAACACATACATGAAAACTCATTGATAAAAAACCATCTGTGTACATAAATACAACATATGCAAGATTAACTTAACACATTGAATAACAACTGCCATGACCAATATCCTCACCGAGTTTAACATTACAATACAGTACAATGTTCTAGAGGTACAATGATACAACAATGTTTCCAAACATGAACGGAAACCATACAACAAGAATCATGATACAAATGAAAAGATGAATACACGGTATCATAACTAGCTCCAAGACAAATACAACTCTGGAGTCGCTACAACAACACCAATCCGCACCTCTCGATCCTTGACTGGGGACCCAATGGGGTGCTTAGCACGTTCCACCCGACCACGTGAGTCTGAAGACCCACCCCCCGTGCTAAGAGCTAACAAGAAAGAGACCTCAACCAAGAACATCCAAACAGGGAACCACAAGACTCAACAACATACAAAAGTATCATAAAACTCAAGGATTACAATGTCTTAATCAACAACATCCAAGGGTCATCAAAACAACTTAAAATCATAAATCTCATCACATGAATCAAAGCAATGACCAGTAAACAAGTAACCAAAGGATGACCATGAAACACTTCCAAATCAAACTGAATTAATAAACATAATACAATTCCAAATTGCAATTAAACAATACAATAACATCATATCATAGTACCAAAAGAGTACAAGGTCATAAGTCAAATATCAATGAGATCATACAAGACCAAAAAGTACACCAAAGATGTATCAAGGCAATATTCCATAAATCAATATAAGTCCATTCAACCACAGTCTAAACCAACTCCCATAACATACTTCCAGAGCAACACAATAAAGTAAAAACACCTGGGCAACTAGGGGAGAGTGTCATCGCATAGTCCTACATGGGTTGTCCAGTGCTCTTCCTCCCAACTGGAGGCGTCGGTACCATCTATGGCTGTCCTGTGCCCTTCCTCCCAAATGGAGGCGTCGGTCCATAGGGTGACTCATGCGGAGCCGTAAACCTCTCGTGAAGACGAGGTCACAACCTTGCCGACCACGGCCTTCTCAGCCTTCCATTAGTCTGCGGAAACACTAATGAAGATGAGGCATCCATTTTTAAATCTTATAATGATATTACTACCCAACCCTCCTAAGTTAATTATTAGGTTTTCACTTGATTACTAACTCACCTGGGTTATCCTGTGCCCTTCCCCTTAAACGCGCCCCCACGAGGAGCCACTCTCCCTAGAGGCCCAACAACATCAAACCAAAACCAAGGGTTGTACAACATAACAAGAACATTAGATCACAATAGAGAAACATGCGAGGCATTACCCTTCTCGCTATAAACACAAAATCAAAGTCTCAACAATTCCCATACAACCCTTTCAAAATCATGAAACCAAAACACTTGCCACATCAAGGGCACCTAAAGAGAGAACATCAACTGACAATCATCTCAAGCCTCTGGAAGCCAAAAAGAATGAAAACCCACAAACAAGGGTAAAATGAAGCACACAAGTTTTTCCCCAATAATTCCAACACAAGGATAAAATTTCCCTCAAATATGAGATTAACTTAGAAAAACCACAAAAAAGAAGATTCATCAAGACCCATCCACAAATCAATCAACCCTAAAACACAAATACAATCCACATATCAACAATGGTGTCACCTCAAAAGGAAATCATAGAAGAAAATCAACCTTTAATTCACCAAAAATCACTCAACATCCAAAAACCACCAACTAGGCGTTCCACGGGAGACCTCAATTTTCTCCTCACAAGAACCCCTTAGAGTGGTACGTAAATCACCTTCATAAAAATCAGCAACATGACAATGACAACAATAATCCATTTACATTCTCAAATAAAAACCAACCTACTCAATAACAAAACAATTACAATCTCAAGTTTCTAAATAACTATCCATGATTAGACACTCAAATTGTCATAAAGTGATCCACTAGCTAACAATCCAAATGAAATAATTAAGAATGAAAGCTCAATTCAAGGAATAATTCATTTTGTTGATTCAAGTTTATAAAACTACCATAATGAAGTCAAATAGAGTTTATTATAATACTTAACCACAGCCAAGGATACACAATTCCATAAAAGTTCAGTACAAACACCCATGACACGATACTCAACAATTACTTAATTAGAATATACAAATAAGAGAATCATTGTTCCTAGTAAATTTCTATAAGATGCGAGGAGTTAGATATTAAGATAATATTTATTTAATTCTTAAACTAAAAGAAATATAAAAGAATTAAAAGATAACACTAAATTAATACTATAAAATTAAATCACCAAATAAGAGAACATATAAGAAAAAGTCAATATATACTTTATATTTTAATTTTCATTAAAATAAATCTCACGTTAAATTTTTTAACCTACCTTTCCACTCTAAATTAGATACAATGATTAATAATATTCTAAAAGAACATATGTTTCCTCTTAAAGTAACAAATATGAGAATTCTATACTTCCATCCTTAATAAAAAATGACTAACTGCATGGCAAGATTTCATACCAACAATTAATAACTTTATTTATTCAAAACAAGATCCTTTAATTATATATCGCTTCAACCAATATCCATCCTATTTATTGTAAAACAAATATATATTTAACTTCACTTTCTTAATACAAATAAGAGATCATTTATCTAGCTGGAATATAAATCTAATCCTTCACAACATAACTTTAACCTAAATAAAATTAACATCTTTAGTTAACCTACTCTAATTCATTCACTTCATTAACTAAATATCTTTCAATGTAATTTCCTTAACTACCCATATTACTAATATTACCTAAAAGCAAGATATTAATTCATTTCATAATAGCAATAAATGAATACACCATTCGCATAATATTTACCTTAAACCTATTCATAAGATTCCATATTGTACATGTGTTTATTATCTCTCACTCAACCGAATACTAATATAGAAAAGTTCCAGGAGAAGTCAACCTTTAATAAATACTTAAATCCTATATTATGCCCAATATATAAATGCTATTATAGAATGCAAAATCATTACTATGTTTTATATTATGATCACAAATAGTTACATATATATACAGAACATAAATATGTTTATTTTCAAGAATTATGCATCGAAAGAACCCTAAGTCATTTCCATAAAAAAGAACAACCAGAAGAAAATTAAGCTAATTAAATACAGACTAAGGACATGAAGAGGCATTCTATCTGGTGTTAAGTACAGAGACTGTGATGGAAAAGAGTAGACAAAATGACAATGAAAAAAGAGAGATCATTTAAACTTTTAAACTTCCTACTATGCTCAAGCTCGCGGCTGAGGCAGGATGACAAGAAATCGGAGGGATTATTTAAATCTATACACCCTACCATGTTCAAGGGCGCCACAGAGACAGGTCATCAATGAAACCAGTGAGATTATTTAATTTACTCCACCTTTGCAAGTCTAAACGTTGCAGCTGTGACGGGTTGCCAAGTATATTAGAAAGTGAATAATGGAATTTAGAAATATCGCCATCTACTTGCATTATTATCAAATCTCAAATGTTATCCGCAAGACTGAAAGGAAGAGAAAGGTGAGGTGCAAATACATGACTTAAGAGAAGGAGAATTAATGTACAACTTTTCCTTTTTGAACCAGACACATTTCTATTTGGCAGCGAGTTTCCAGAGACGCGCTCAAATTGTAGTTTGGGAGATAAATTTATTTTCAAGTGCTGCAACTTCGATAGATTGTCAGAAGAATCAAGCAGGTTATTTAAATCTTCATATTTTCCTATGAGGTTCAAGTGCACGGCTAAGACTAGAAGATATTCAAACACTAACATAAGTTAAAGGAACAAAAGATGCATAATACGATTGGTACCACCAATGGAATAGGACATATAAAATAACTCTCTGAACTTATTAAATTTCATGAAGGACATATAAAATATGCAGCAAGACAACCATCGAATACCAAGAAATCCTCCTTCTACCCTTAAATGAAATTTAATAACAACACTATTAACAATTGCGAACCCATAGCAATATAATGAAGTTTTAAGAGGAGGGCAATCAAATGCAATAGAGAAAATCAATGGCCAACCTGAAACCTACGCTCAGAAATGATGAGGATGAATAGAAGACCTCCACCTCATAGCCACAGATCGTTCCTTCACACTGGATCTCCGAAATTAATTCAGATCGAAAAACAATATCAAAATAAAACCCATATTCTGTAATTTTCTTTCAAAAGTATTGTGCAGAGCAAGTATTCAATTTTTTTCCAAAAATCCCCCCAGAGTTGTCTCTTCAATTCTAATTTATGAGTTTCAATGATTGAAATCTCTGCCTGGAAGGTGATGAGACAAAGGAAGATAAAGCGTATACCATCTTTTCCAGCTTCTCTTGCCTTTTACTCTTCCCAAAATCTTATCACAATGCTTTATTATTATTTATTTATTTAGCATTAAATGATTCTTTTTCCATTTTTCAACTGATTTCTTTGCTTTAATCCTTATTCAATCTTGAGTTCAAATTTTTAAATATTTTATCTATGTTAATATTTAATTAAATTCACTCATTAGACAATAATTATTTTTATTAAATTCATTTACTTACAATTTCTTTCATCTTAAAATAAGAAATTTTCAATGATAATACAATCAACATTTATTATTAAATCTAGCTTTTTATTTGATCCCAAACCAAATCAAGTGATCTTAAAAATTAGATTAATTTGATAAATTACATCTAGTCATAATATTAGTGATATTGTCTAACAAAAAAATCAAATTAAATAATGCAATCCCAAAATCCTCATGACCTAGCAAATCACCAACCACACGCAACAAGCAAAAATGACATGGCCACCAAACAACCAACTTCCTAAATTTCAAGAATGACCAAAACGGAGGGGCATTACATTATGTTAGGGGTCATAGGGTGAGTGGCTCTTCGTGGGCGCCGGTGCCTCGGAAGGAGGAAGAGCTCAAGGGAACCCACGTAAGAGTAGTTAAACAAGTGATAACCTAAAAAAATAGAATTTAGGGGGATGGGTAGTAGAACACTCAAGATAATAAACATTGGATTTCTCATCTATGTATTAGGGCTATCATAGACTAATGATAGAATGAGAAGGTTGTGGTCGGCAAAGTCATAATCTCATCTTTATGAGAGGTTATCGACTCCGCATGAGCTACCCTATGGTACCGATGCCTCAAGTAGGAGGAAGGGCTAGGGGATCCATAGATGGGTGTCGGCGCCTCAGTTGGAGGAAGAGCCAGGGGATCACATGAGAGCTATGCAATGACACTCTCCACTTGACACCCGTCTGCCTTGTTCTTGTTGCCTCTGGAATTGTGTACTGAATTGTTGTTTTAGATTTATATGGGATCATGTTCTTTTTATTGTTTCAGATTTATTTGGAAATGCATTTTTGGATGTTGTTTCGGTTCTTCTAGATTTGTACTCTTATTGTTGATTTAGATTCTTGTGAAAATGATTTAGGAATGTTCTTTGGTGTCTTGTTCTATTGTTAATGCCTTGTTTAATTGTGGTGAGTTTCATAGCTTGTTCTTATTATGTGGATTCGTGAATGTTGTGGTTTATGTCATTGTAAACCTTGAGTTTGTATCTGTTATTGTACTATGTTGTTCATGGAGTCGGTTTGACAATCATGGTCGAGTTAACTTCCTTGTCATCTCTGAGCACGGGGGGTGAGTTATTCATAATTCACATGGTTGGGTGGAACGTGCTCCTCACCTCAGCATCATCTTCTCAGCATATCTACAATTGGAGTTGTACCAGTGTTCCCTTGTTATTCAGATGTTGGTGTAATTTGTATCATCCCACATGTTTGGGAAATTCATTGTAATTCTTATATCAAAAGCTTGTAATGTAATATTATAACGATGATGTAATAGTTAGGATCATTTATAACTTTGTTAAGAGATTCATATGATTGTATTATGTTGTGTATTAATATTCTTGCTCTTGGTTCATGGATGTACATATATTCATGGTTATTATAATATAAATGGATACGTGGTTTATCATTATCTTTTATTTTCGTTTAGTTGTTGCGATGTAACCTCGCATGCCCCAGAGAACTAATTGTGTTAATGTGATGTAATATGTTATGTGATTTTGGTTAATGTTATTGCATGTTTAATTTAATTGGTTAAAAATAATAATAAAAAAAAAAAAAAATTATTTTCTTTGTGTGTGTTCTATGGGGTTTGCATGACGAGCGTTACAGCTATCACGTTCACAACAATCTACTTCTTCAAAACAATTCAATAATGATCCACTTTTCCCAATTCCATATTTTCTTTCAAAACAATTCATAAAACATAACTTATTCTACATAAGGATTTCTTCAGAAAAAGTTCTCTATTCAAAAACTAAAGAAAATCAAAGATGAAAACCCAAAATCTCCTCAAAATGATATTTAATAACTAAGGAAAGATTTTGTTTTCTAAAAACAAAAAGCAGATAAAAATCTTGTCAAAACAAGTTTCCAAACAATAACTAGTTCAAAGTCATACATGTGCTTCGAAATTACTTTTTCTATCTTTTTAATTGCTTTATCCCATTATCGATTATCCTTATATGATTTAATGATTTATTTTAATATTTTATTTGATATTAATATTTTTTTACAATTTAATTTATTATTAAAACTCAACATTAATAATAAATATATTTATAATTAATTGTCGAGTTACTTTTTAACTTAATGATTTAATTTAATAATTTAATTAACCAAGAACAACATATATATCAATTTATCATAATGGTTTATTTAATAATTTATTTAATTCATCACTAAACTAACAACATTATTAAACCAATTTAATTCCAATCATCTCAAAACAAATTTATCAAACATCAGACATAAATATCATGAAGAGGTGAATCATGGAGGGGCACTATAGACTTGAGAGGGAGAGAGAGAGAGATACTTGAGAGGGAGAGAGGAAGAGGGAGAGAGTCTTGAGCGAGAGAGAGAGAGACCTTAGAGGGAGGGAGGGAGAGAGAGAGAGACTTGAGAGGGAGAGAGAGGTAGAGAGGAATCTCTGAGAGACTTGAGATAGAGAGGGGGGAAGGGACCTACGAGTGAGAGCGAGAGACAGACAGAGAGTTGAGCCACAAAGAGAGAGAGAGTTGAGATATTGTAACGCCCCATCACACAAACTGGACAATTTTTGGCCAAACTGGACACTTAAATAATTTTTTTTTAACTAAATCTTCATTTTCGGGCACTATAGCGGCTAAACCATGAGGAATTTGAAGATGATCTACAAACTAGAGTTTCATGAAACCGTGAGGAATTTGAAGATGATCTACAAACTAGAGTTTCATGAAATTTTGTCTATAGATTCTAAATATATTTTTTCCAAAAATTTTGGAATTAGATTGCACTACTTTTTCCATCTCCCTCAAAAACTAGTTTTTTTAAGAAAACAACATTTTTAAAAAGTGACGCTCACTGTATAACGAATAACTTTTTTTCCATTAATGATAAAATTCTAATTGTTTCAAATTTAGATTTTTAACTCTGATATCTAATGCTTCCACTTGGTTAGATATTTTTTTATTTAATATTGTTTCTTTAATCAAGTTTCAAATTCAAACCAATTATAATTCAGACATAGTACGACTGTATAATGCGTAACTTTTTTCTGTATGTATTGAAATTCATTTTTTTTTCTTTGTTGGATCAAGGACTTCAATATCTAGTGCACTAATATTTTAAATTTTTTTTTTAATAATCTACTTTTTTTCCACATGTGCAGAATAGAGAGCTTGATTTTCGGTGAAAAACCTACATTCACGAGAAATAAAAATAAATATAATAATAAAATTAAATCTATTTAAAATTATACTTTTGGGAAGCTTATAATAAGGACTACATACTTACAAAAAATAAATTTTAAATGAATTCATTTGATCCCCCAAAAGGTAAATCAAAAGTGGTTTTTTATCAGCATTTTGATAGGTGTAAAGGAGACTTTGTTATAGGTATGGTTTAAAACTAGCGGGGTTCTATCCAAGGGGGTTTGATTTAAGGTAGTTTGATCAAACCCTCTTCAATTATAATTCTTTAAATGGAACCTTTTAAGGCTTAAAACATTATATTTTCTAAAAATATGTGATTTCAGCAAAAATCAGTTCCTCCCAAAAATTGTAAACCAGCTTTGTGGGAACAAGTAAAAACGCAACAATTTTTTTTTTAAGAACATAAGGAATGTACTTAAGTATTCCAACATAACAATGTTCTAAGTTGCACAATTAAATCCCTTGGGGTACACAAGGTGACATTACCAAACTAACACATAACAAAGATAATAGATTAAACATTAAATATTCAATTATGTATCCATTCATTCACATATCACCTTTTAAAAACATCCATTAATGATAACCAAATTCATAAGAATAATCCATATAAAACCATACATGCAAATCACAGATAGATTAATCATTAAGATATTAAGTATATAGATATTTCCATAGATACAACATAACATTAACAATAATTACAAATGGTAGTTCACGAATGATTACATGGTATGATAATACATTACATTAGTCTGATAGTATATCACAATTAACACATATACAAAATTACATTAAGGTCCTCCCAACACATGTGGGAGTGATACATCCATAAATGAAATACATTTATAGTACAAATAAACATCTGGTAACATATGAATCTTGGATCAACAACATATGCAAAACTCTACACTGAATGGTACAATTGCATCCAAGGGGACCCAACAGGGTGCGTAGCATGTTCCACCCAACCACCCCCATGCTGGGAGTAAACAAGGAGGGCTCGCTGACCAAGCACATCTAACAGTAACACCAAACTAACTCCAGACAAGATAACATAATATCAAAAGACCACTCACAAAACTAAACAATGATAAATCACCAAAAGTCAAAACAATAGACCACTTCCAGAGGACTTCAATAAAACAACTCAAATGGAATGCTAGAGGAGAGTGTCATCACATGGCTTCACATGGATTATCGAGACAACCTATCACAAGGTTCCACCTCCATCTATGGTTCTCCTGACAGCCTATGTCAAGGCATTGCTCCATAGGGTTACTCATGTGGAATCATTAACCTCTCGTGAGGACAAGGCAATGATCATGCCAACTATGGCCTTCTCGGCTCACCTTTAGTCTATGATAGCACTAATAGGTGGATGAGACATCCATAATTATCTTGATTATTGTTTAACTACCCACCCCCTAATTAATTACTTAGATTATCATTGATTACTCTAACTCTACATGGGTTACCCTAACAACCTCTTAGTGCGTCGGCCCCCACTTAGAGCCACTCTCTCTAGACACTCAAAACATAGAATCTAACACCAAGGGATTGTACCAACAAAAAAATTGAACCAACAAATGGAACATCCACAAGGCATAACCATCTCGCCAAAATCATATGAAACACATCCATAAAATGGTACAATCCATGTGTAAACTCAAATCACAACCATAATCAAAACATAGGCCAAATATCAAAATACGAGATCAAATTTAAACATCAGTATCCCACCTCTAGAAGTTCCTAATCAACAACTTAAGCTCCTAAAGAAGGATAAACTAACACAAGGGTTTTCCCACAAGACATAAACCCAAAAAGAGAAAACCACAATAGATTTAACGAATAATCTTGAGAGTAAACAATTACGTTTAAACAACATCATATAAAACATTTCGACACACAATAATATCACCAAGAAATAAATTAATTAATTACTCAAGAATATCAATTTAATTTAAATCACAAAGTTCATTTCTAATTTGCATGATTACACCATAACACTGCAACTTAATTTCATTATTCCATAATCTCAATGTATAAATAACCACCTTTATTCATATATATATATAACATCTATTTAAAATCATGCATTAAAATCATATTATGAAATTACCCATATAAGCCTTCTTAAATTTACAGCAGTGTATATATATATATATAACATAAAAATCGAATTAACAAACAAAAGTCGAATGAACAAAGTTAAGCGAAACCAAATTTTAGAAGGCTTTACACATAAATCCACACATATTGAATGTGTATCACATACATTATGGAGGCCATAGCCCCCACGGACTGCGTATAGAAGCCTTGGCTGCTATACGCAGCTGTGGTGGCTGCATATAGCCACAATGGGGGTCAAGGGTGGTATGGCCACCGCCGACCACTCCCCCCCAAACGTATAATAATTTTATTTTATATTTTATTTGCTATAAAATAACCCGACATGGAAAACAAAAGAAACAAACATGCATAAATCTTTTTTTTTTTTAAAACAACGGCTAACATAGAAACATAGGCATATATATATATATATATTTTATTTTATATTATCCTATTATATTTTCACATACAAAGCACGAAAACCTAGAAATGTTTATGCAATTTAATTTTTAAAATAAAACAAAATGTAACATAAGAATGTGTATATATTTATACACACACACACACACACACATATATATATATACATAGGTATATATATACCTATATGAAATAACCACAAAATAAAGAATCAATAATATAAACATAGACTGATTTTTCTCCAACACAAAACAAATTTGAGGGTACAAATTCAACCCCATAATAAATTGATTTTTCCTTTTCTAATCACAAATTTCACAACTATATTTTATGGAAGAAATTATAGAAGGTTTTACTATAGCTTTCTACAAAAGATTCAAAGGTTTACAAACAAATTTTTCAATCATAGAACCCTCTTTCAAAAATAGAGAAATTGATTTTCAAATATGGCAGCCAAGATTCTTATTTACAAAACAATGAATTAAATGAAATAATAATTTAAAAGAACCTAGAGTCCTTCGTTTGATGTTGAATCCAACACAATAGCCTTCTTCCTCTTTTGAAAGTAGAATCCTCTTTGTAGCTTCTTCTCAATTTCCTTCCTTCAACTAATTTCTAAATCAATTTGCTATCCTTTCCTTACAGAACAATTTTCACAAAGAAGCACAAAAAACCTATCTTTTTTTTTTCTTTTTAGACAAAAACCAAAAAAAAACCATTGTGTGTGTAAAACTTCCTCATAATATAATAAATAAATAAATAAATAAATAAAGCTCTTCTTCTTTTTCCTTAAAAATCCAACCCATCCATTGGTTCTTTTTCTTTCTTTTAGAAGCTCACACTTATCTCACCATTTTTAATTAAAAATTCATTATTTACACATGATATTCTCTTCTGATTTTCTAATTTTAATATCTTGAAAAAGATAATATATAATTATCACCATCATTATTTATTTAAATTAATTACTTACACCTTTTAATTGATTAAATAACTTTTAATTTACAACATTTAAATCCAAAATTACAATTACTCACAATTAATCATATCCACAAAACATCATTAATTTATTCCATTTAAAGTAAAAATAAATTAAATAACAACTAACCATAATTAAAATAAATAAACAACAACCAATACAGAGACAAGGACAAAGCCAAAACCATGACATAGCAAGACTCACAACGAAGAGACGGACTTGGGACGGGGACACTTTCTTATCAACTCCCTTTTTCAACATCGTACCTGTTGGGTTAATTTAATGCTCGCCCTGTCCTACCGAAGCAGGTGGAATTGAAACTTTATTCCTGCAATTCCTACATATGAACAAACGTCAAGTAACATGTAAATCTCCATTGCAGACACATCGTGAAAGGTAATCATGGGGTAGTAGGGCACTCACAAGTAAGTGATGTTACTCCATCCTTTCACCAAGACTCACTAGCAAATACATCAGAAACCATAGCAACATAGAATCACAACATCACCACATATATTAATATTAAAGAAAACCATAGCATAACCAAATAATCTAACCACCACATAATGAATCATAAATCATCATAATAATGTCAAGTGTAGAAAACCAACCAAACTATGAATCCACACACAACCAAGTCGGTGAACTAATCACCACCACAAACCAAGTATCAAACCAACACATAAGACTATCAAAGAATAACAACAACATGAGGGGTATTACATATACAACCATCAAACAAAACCATTACAACTCAATTCAACATTCATGCCATTAAAACCTTCAAGCTTAATAACATGTCATTAGATCATTCATGTAAAAGGTATAAAATTATCATGAATAAGAATCATTATCTTTCAATCATGTTACATAAACAAGAACATTATGTACACCAAATGGGTTTGATGCAACTTTCAAACAAAATCCTTAGAAGACATCAAAATACATGTTCATTATATTGTTCATGCCAAATCTATACAATAATTATGATCAACAAATAAGACATTAGTCAACCATGATGCATGAATAAACACTATATATATGCACACTATAAATGAACAAACACTAAAATAATAGATTATTTAATATTTATTAATAAATTTTTTGTCTCACCATTATACTATTATATTCATAAATTCAACACTAAAAATATCCATCCAAGATCAATTTTTTTATAAAAATAAGATCATTGTCTTAATAAATTTTTGCAGCTCTCAATTGCATCTCATCATTTCTTTGTGTTTTCCTCTTTATATTGGGACTTTCTCCTTTCCTCTATCCATTGTTGATGTTCATCTATATCCACTTCCATGGACCTAACCGCATCAACAATAGTTTGTATTTTTTATGCAAAACACCTCAATAATGGGTGAACACATTCTTCATTTTGAATAGCGTTAACTTGATCTTGAATGGTTCTAACATTCACATTGACGTTTTCTCGAAAGCAAGCACCATCGGATGCAGGTGATGGAGGTGGGGCATTGTGAGGTGGAGTGGGTGGAGGTGGAGGGTGTGGATCTATGATTTAGATATGCGTGAACCTACATTAAATTTGTAATTTCAAAATGTAAGATACATGTTTAAAAATCCCCTTAAACCATTCAATATAAATGACTTAATTGAATACAAATGAAAAAATGTGTAAAGCTCATTTATGTATAAGGCATATAAATGGAAAATAAATAATTGTTAAAGTGATGTGAAATCTCATTTAAAAAAACATTAAATTTTTACCTCACTGAAATGTGGAAGTGTTAAGCTCCAAATTACCAATACTTAGTGAATTTGTATATATAGTAATGGTTAAACAAAACTTGTCCCTACAGCCATAGGGAAATAGGAAAATTTAATGGGTAATAATCGATGGGTTGTGCAGGAAGCTATCATATAATAAGATACAATATGATAGCCTCCTGCACATCCCATTGATTATCACTCATTAACTTCACCCATTTCCCTATGGTTGTAGGGACAAGTTTTGTCTGGTCAATTCTAACAATGGATCCAAATTCACCAAGTATTGAAAATTTAGAGCACATCCAATAAGGATCCTTTCTATTTTGAGCTGAGGAGAGTCAAAACAATTAAAAAATAAAAAAAAAATTATTTAGCAAAGAAATATTAACTTAAGAATAAGAAACAAAGCAAGAATTTAAGAAACATGAGAATAAGTGATAAAAAAGAAGGAAAAATAGATAAGAATGTAAAATAGTTTAAAAAAATGCAAAAAGGGGGTAATAAAGGTTCATTTTTTTTGTTTGATGTTTTTTTTTTCCCACTAACTAGGGTTTCAATTTTTTTTGTAAGTTTAGATAGAAATGAAAAAATTCAATAAAACTACAAAGAATGCAAAAAAACATAAATTAATCACTAATTAGTAAAAAAAATAGAAAAAAATGTAAAAAACACATACTTGCAACTCGTTGGAGGTTTTGAAAATGAAGCAGGATTTGGGTTATAAAGTCCTCAATGAAATGGATATCCATTTATTATACAATAAATTTATTGTATAAAAATATACAATAGTATATTTCACATATACTATATATTATATATTATATATTATATAATATATTTAATACATAGTATCCCTTTGAAAATGAGAGAGGGTTTGTCCTCAACAAAATAGATATCTGTTATAAATGGATATCCATTTATTATACAATAAATCTATTGTATCTAAATATACATTATATAATATAATATATATTATATATAATATACTATATATATATATTATTTAATATATTTAATACATAGTCTCCTTTTGAAAATGAGGGAGGGTTTGTCCTCAACAAAATGGATATCCATTTTCTCTATAATAAATTTATTATATATATAATATAGTATATTTTATATATACTATATATTATATATTAAATATATTATATAATATTTTAATACACAGTCTCCCTTTGAAGTCTCCATCTCCCTCTCATATCTTTAATATATATTTAATCATTATATAATAGAGGGAGAGAGAGAAAGACCTGAAAGGGAGAGTGGGAGAGAGAGGGAGAGGGTGAGAGGGAGAGTTGGAGAGAGGGGGGAGAGAGGGAGAGTGGTAGAGAGAGAGAGGGAGAGAGGAAGAGAGGGAGAGTGGGAGAGAGAGTGGGTTTAGGGTTTAGGGAGAGAGGGAAAGACATGAGAGGAAGAGAGGGAGGGAGAGAGGGAGAGTGGGAGAGATGGAGAGAGAGAGAGGGAGGGAGAGAGGGAACACTGAAGGAAGAGGTGGAGAGAGGAGAGGGAGGAGAGGAGAGAGAGGGAGAGAGAGAGAGGAAAGGAGGGAGAGACTCCAAGAGAGAGAGAGAGGGGGAGGGGGAAATAAGGAGGAGGAAGGAGGAAGAGGAGGGAGGGGAGGAGGAGGAAGAGAGGGAAGGGGAGAGGGGGGAGGGGAGTGGAAGGGAGGGAGAGGGAGGAAGAGGAAGGGAGAGGGAGAGAGATCCAAGAGAGAAGATTAGGAGATGGAGAGTGGAGAGAGTGGAGAGTGGAAGAGGAGTGGAGAGAGGAAAGACGGGGAAGAGAGGAGGAAGAGAGAAAGAGGGAGGAGGGAGGGATGGAGGGGGGGAAAGACAAGGAGGGAAGAGGATAGATGGAATGGAAGAGGAAGAGGGAGGAAAGAGGGAGTGGAGGAAGGAATGGAGGGGAGTGGAGGGAAGAGGGAGGAGACAGAGGAGGAGGAGGAGGAGAGAGAGAGAGGAGAGAGGATGAAAGAATGGAGGGAGAGGAAGAGAGGGAGAAAGAGGGAGAGAGGAAGAGAGGGAGAGAGGAGAATGTCCTGAGAGGGAGAGAGGGAGAGTGGGAGAGGGAGAAAGTCCTTAGAGGGAGAGAGGGAGAGTGGGAGAGAGTGGGTTTAGGATATAGGTTTTAGGGAGAGGGAGAGAGGAGAGTGGGATAATATATATTATATATTAATATAATATTAATATATAATAAATATATATATCATAAGAAATAAGAAATAATAATTCTTAAAATTCAAATAATGGATATCCATTTTTGTTTGTTATAGGTTATACACTTGGATGAGTAGCAATATATATTAACATATATTATATATAATATAATATTAATATATAATATCTATATAATATATAAATATATATAATAAATTAATATAATATTAATATATAATATGTAATATATTAATATATATTATATGTTAATATATAATATATATTAATATATAATAAAAATATATATTATGACATTGTAATTTATAAGACTAGAGGTTACATCTATTCATTTATAACATATATCCATTTCCTTGTTGAGGATTGTGAAGGTAGACTTACGGGCATGCCAAGTGGAACACATAACGGATATCCATTTTGTAAGTTATATAAAAAACAAAAATGGGATTGTTTTGAGTATTTCAACAGTCCCTACATTCTTTCTATCACAAAATTCTCATGCTTTATGTCTGCATCAGACGAAATTAAGCTTTTCAAAGATTCTCTAATACTTTTTTTAGAATTTCAATCATTTCTGTCTATTTTTTTGTTTGTGTAATGGGGAGCACCACTCGGCATAAGAGAAAAGGAAAAAGGAAGCTTACAATAAATCAAATTGAAGCATATAGAGAAAAAAATAGAGAAAGTCATAGGAAAAGAAGACAAGGTATGCAAAATATTCAAATTGAAGCTTCTTTTGAACCATTTAATGTTAATTCAAGTGAACATGAAATATAAATTGAAAATATTGAACATCATATTGAAATTGAAAATGAAAATGTGGAAAATGAAAATAAAAAAGTGAACAACATTGAGAATGAAAATGTTGTTGAAGATGCTATTGAAAATGAAATTGTTATTGACAATGAAAATGTTGTTGAAAATAAAAATGTTATTGAACATGTTAAAAATATTGAAAATAGTGAGAATGAAAATGTTCATAACATTGTACTTGAAAATGAAAATGTTGATAACATTGAAAATATTGAAAATGAATCTTATGTAACACCTAATTACAAAAGAACCCCTAAATGGTTGGTTGAAATGGATGAGAACATAATTGATAATCTTGAAGGAAAAAATGTCACAATGAATGGTTCATTTGTGGGCTACAAAAATGTTCAAAGAATTCTTTTTCGATAAGACATTAACCGAAAAATGTCATTTTTTTTTGCAATTACTTAAGATTTACAAAATGAGACCATTATTAAAAAAATTGAAGACTCATCTCACAAAAAAATCAGAAAAAAATAGTCTTATAGTAATTTTTTTTTTTAATGCTCTAACCTCTATTGGAAAGACTAGTAAGGAAAAAGATAAAAGGGCTGCTCGAAAAGTGATCACAACCTCACTAGTAAGCCATCATTTGAGAAATGCTCATTTAATGAGATAAACTTGTATTGATTTTAACTTAAATCATAAAACATTGAATAGATCACTCTCAAGAAGAGGAAGACTCAATAGTGCTCTTCAAAATGATATGTGGGATTTTAGTGAGAGGCTTCCACATGTTGATAAAAAGCTAACCGACAATGTAAAGATGCAAATTGAAAAATATTGGAATTCTCACTCTAGAGTATCACTGAATGTAAAGGATGTTTTAAAGTTATGAATTGGTAATCAAGATCATACACCGCATCCTAAATTTTTTTTGGAATGTAGACAAACAATTTTGTACAAACAATTTTGTCAAGAACATCCAAATTTGCAAATCTCACAAAGGGCTTTTGAGTCAAGTGCAAGCCATTTTATTGTGTTCCTATTAATGTTCGTAATACATGTTGTAAATACCATGTTGAGTTTTCAATGTATCATGAATTGTTATGCCATATTCGTTCTACTATGCATACTGATGAAATGTTGTAGGAATGTCATGTAGTGAAACTTCCCAAGTCATCCATGGAGTTGTTAGATTCATTTTTATGCATTAGAGGTGATGGTTGCTTATTTTATAGAAATGATTGTTTAAATGAAACGTGTTTGCAATGTAGTGGTTTAACGAAGTTTGTAACATGCTTTCATGAGGGAAGTGATCATGATTTTGGTAACAAAATTGTTGAGATTTTTTTTTTGAGATAGTCAAATACACATTGGAGAGTGAAGGTGAGGCTTCTAGATGCAAGTTGGTTGCAAGAGAGGAAAGTATTGCTGGTTTTATTTCAAATTTTAAGAAAAATATTTTCTATAAGTATGCAAGGCATAGCCATAGGTCACAGTGGTTGGATCGACAATTTAGGATGTGTAAGGACTCTTTCCCCATTGGAACTATTGTATCAGTAGTTGATTTTGCTAAAAATTACACATTGCAACCACAAAATGAAGTTCAATCACAATATTATAATTCTATTCAAATTGCTATTTTTGTCCACATAACATATAGGCATGCCCCTGATAGTACAAAAGAGGACATGAAGATAATTAGGGAGTATCATTTTTACATGAGTGATGATATATCTCATTCATCTAAGTTTGTACAACATTGTTTTGAAAACTTTTTAAAGTTTTTGTAGGAAAAAGGAATTGCAATGGGTCAACATATGATTTGGTTAGATAACTACACAAGGAAATTCAAGAATGTTTGCATGTTTTATTGATTGAGCAGGATGCATATAGAGAGGGTGTACCACATATTTGGAGTTTTTTCAAATTTGGGCATGGAAAAGGTGAGCATGATGGCACAAGTGCATGCATGAAGAGAGCTTTGGTTAAGGAACAAATGAAGATTAGAGGTGGTGCAACATTAAGTAATGCACGTTCTATTGTGGATTAGTGTACTTATGCACTATCATGAGGAGGGACACTTGATTCACAAGTGTGTAGGTTTTTTTGGTTGGTTGAGGAGGGCATAGTGGGAGACAAAATGGAATTTCAAACAATTAGAGATTATTCAAATATGCATTCATTTCGAAGCTTAGATACGAGTGCATGGACCATATGGACATGAGAGATGGATTTTTTTGTCAGAATAGTATTTAGTGTGATTGGGATTAGTGCGAGTCAAGTGAGTGGGTAGATACATGGATTCAATAGTACCTAACATCTTTATTTGTAGCACAATCCTCATTAGAATATGTAATGGAAAGTTCACTTGAATATGATCATCTTTTAGATCTTGAGGACATGTCTATGTAGTTGTAGCACCATAGGGTAATGAAGAGGGATTAGACTATTGGTTGGAATGATGTGTACAAGGAAAGAAAAAGCTAACACAACCAATGACAGATGATGATGGGTTCATGTATCCTACATGTTTAGTGGTTGTTTTTTGAACTTGGTTGCATTACCATTTCATCATCGTTTAGGTTGTTTACAATATTATAGATTTTTTATTCTAAGCATCTTTTCTAATTTTCATTACCATTTCATCATCATTTAGGTTGTTTAGATGAAATATAGATTTTTTATTCTAAGTATATTTAGATGTTGATAAAAAACTTATGATCGCACAAGTTTAGTTGTTTCTTTTGCAACTTGGTTGAGAACATATATGATTAGAAAGAATGACATACCTACATTTGAATACTATGAGAAACAAAAAACCATTCTCATGTATTCGCACCTTGTTATAGCAACAAATGTTAAGTTATTGAGGCATCATGCTAGACCAAAAACAAAAAAAACTATGTAAAATTAGTAGTGTTGATCATGAAGCATTACTAAGAACTCTGAAGGTAAGAGATGACCCTTCAGGAACACTTGAGTAGTGAATCATTTGTTGTATGGGATAGGTATGATATTGTTCATCATATTTTGATATTGTTTATCTGCTAAGGTTCATTATTTAGGTTGTTTAGAATAATGTATATTTTCTATTCTAAGCATCTTTTCTAGTTTGCATTACCAATTCATCATCATTCAGGTTGTTTAGAATAATATAGATTTTTTAGTCTAAGCATATTTTCTATTGTGAACATATAGATTTCTCATTCAAAGTATATTGTGATGTTCTTGGCATGATTGATCATGGAGTTGCTACAACAATAGCCAACTCTGATCGATTGACAGAGGTATGTGACATATTAGAATAATATAGATTTCTTATTCTAAGCATCTTTTCTAGTTTGTATTACCATTTCATCATCATTTAGGTTGATTAGAATAATATAGATTTTCTATTCTAACCATATTTTGTATTTTTCATTACCATTTCATCATCATTCAGGTTGTTTAGAATAATATTGATTTGTTAGTCTAAGCATCTTTTCTATTGTGACCATATAGATTTCTCATTCGAAGTATATTGTGATGTTCCTGACACGATTGATCATGGAGCTGCTGTAACAATAGCTAGCTTTGATCCTTTGGTAGAAGTATGCAAAAAATTAGAATAATATAGATTTGTTATTGTAAGCATCTTTTATAGTTTGCATTACCATTTCATCATCAATTAGTTTGTTTAGAATAATATATATTTGTTATTCTAATCATATTTTCTAGTTTGCATTACCATTTCATCATCCCTTAGGTTGTTTAGAATAATATAGATTTTTTATTCTAAGCATCTTTTCTATTGTATACAATTTAACTGCTACCTTGATGGTTTGTATAGTGCTTGTCACTCCAGAATGTCAACATGCTACTGTTATGGAAGACTGTTCTGACTAAGAAGGCAACATGTGATTGATTTCCTTCCCCTGTAGGGAAATGACTATGTATTAGTGTCATTTGTTTTATGCCTACATGGCATTTTGTAAATCCTATATTTGATAGCAATTATTGAATGATAATATCATGTGTATTGTGTATACTTTACATGTATTCAAGTGTATATTTTACAACTTATGTGTATGCTTTGTCACTTATGGGTATTCCAATGTATACTTTACGACCTACATGTTTTAATGTGTATAATTTGTATTCATGTGTGTAGTTCATAACTTAATTGTATTTGAGTAAATGAATCAATTTTTCACTTACTCACGAGGAACAAAATGAACCTTAAACCCCTTTTCACCTTTACATCACATCCATCTAACCCTTTTTCCATCAACTAAAAACTCAACATCATAGGGAAAGACCTTAGAGATATCAAAAACTGAGAGAGATTATTGTAGAGGGGCCCTACGTGATCTCGTAGACTCAGATGAATTATTTCTAGGTGATAGTTTCTGAGTAATAGCCCATCAAAGATTGCTTATTTTTAGCACTTTGGACTCTTAAGGGAAATCGCCAGTTCAATGTAGCTTGGAATGGTTCAACATGTCTAGGTGAAAAAGAGGACCATGCCTAGTGTAAATGTACCCATCTAGACATGTTGGAATAGTTTGTTTGGTTGTATGAGTTACAGAACGAAAGTTGTACCACTTTTCAACTTTACATTGCTTGCATCTAACAAATTTTTCCTCAACTGAAAACTCGTAACCATGAGAAAACACCTCTAAGATAGAAAAAACTGAGAAAATTTATTGTGGAGGGTCTCAACACAATCCCATAGCCTCAGATGAAGATTTTGTAAGCATCACGATTTCCAAGAAGTAGCCCTTTAAAGATTGTTGTCTTGTAGCACTTTGGACTCTTAAGGGAAATTGTCAGTCCAATTTAGCTCAGAGTGGTTCAACGTGTTTGGGTGTAAAAGAGGACTATGCCTAACATAAATGTACCCATCCAGATGTGTTGGAATAGTCTGTTTGGTTGTACGAGTTGTAGAACGAAAGTTACATGATGCAGGAGCATCCAGTGGTGTAAGGGCAATCTTGCATCACCCAAAAATAGTTAAATTTCAAGTTTCTCAAATTTTAGATGTTTTTATATTTTTGGATACTCTTTTCATCATAATGAAATTCCCAACTTACGGTTTTTATTTTCTATTCCTGGGTTGAAAGATATTATAGTTTTAGTTTCCCAGATTTGCACCTGAAAACCTTCCGAGTTGGATTTGAGGCACTTAGAGCTTCTGGAATGTCCCCAAAACTTGCTGAAATCAGCATAGCAGATGTCAAGCGCGTTCTTGACTTTGAGACCTTTCCAACGGTTCAAACGGTTCGCGAATCAGAGCCTCGGATCAAAAGTTATGGCCCCAGGAAGTTGGCGCACTTTCTAGAAGATACAATTGCAAATGCTCTTTTGAAATTTGAACTTCAAGTTGTAATTTTCAGCGCCAAACTGCCTAAACTCAAATTTTAATATTGTTTTGGCTGCAAACTAAAGAGGAGCTCTATTTATGGGCGGGTTTCTAATTTTTTAGGTAACTTTTTGGGGACAAACTCGCATATTGCGAAAGGGTGATTCTATAGCTTTCTGTAACTTGCATGTGTTGTAGAACTTGAGGATTTGAGATCCTCTGCATGTAAGAAGTTCCATTTTCTGAATAATAAAATTATTCTCTTGTTTGTGGGTTATTTTCTAAGTCTTGGGCTGCGCCCTCATCAAGTGGTATCAGAGCGGGTTTTCTTGAGCGTGTGGACATATCACTGATCGTGAGGCAGTTCACACTAGGACTGTGGTTGTGGGTCGAGGTAAAAAAAGATGCCTCCAAGAGTGATGTCTGGTAGGCGTGGTGGTGCCAGAGGTGGTCGAGGCAGCAGAGATGTTGGTAGAAGAGATGCACTGGTAGCCCTCCAGAGACAGATTGATGCATTACAAGAGCAGTTGAGAAGAGGGTTAAACCCGAGGGAGGAAAGTGAGGATGAAGGAGAGGAAGAAGGTTCAGATGTAGAAGAGGAAGAAGAAGTAATTTATCAAGACCAAATGCGGCTAATAAGGGCCATTTTGAAGATTGGGAAAAGACCCAGAGCAGAAGTCCCAGTTATTATGGAAGTCTAAATCCGGAAGAGTTGATCAACTGGATCAACGAGCTAGAAGAATATTTTGAGTATGAAAAAATAGAGGACCCATATCAGGTTAAGTTTGCAAAAATGAAGAAGAAGGGACATGCCAGTATTTGGTGGAAAGATGTCTAGTTAGAAAGAAATCGAAGAGGAAAAGTCAAGATCACTAGATGGGATCGCATGGTAGAGAAATTAAAGAAGCAATTCATACCAGTGGACTACGAGTTAGATCTGTTGAAGAAATTGCAAGGGTTGAAGTAAGGAAGTAGATCTATGAAAGAATATACTGAATATTTTCACAAGATAATCATCATAACAGGTCACACAGAGGCCAATAACGAGAAGGTAGCCTAATATCTTAATGGGTTACGGCCGAGCATTCAAGAGGAGTTAAGCCTAGTCAGAATGACCACCATTGAGGATGTGTATCAGTTTGCTCTGAAGGTGGAAGAAAAGCTGAACAAAAGATTTGATGGCAAGAAAAAGGGATGAGGAGGTCAAAGAGGAAGGGGCAATGGAAGACCTTCAGGAAGCCGAAATGATGATGAAAAGAAAAGTGAAGATGTGGGTACCAGCCGAAGCCAAAGGAATAACAACTTCTACCGCTCTCGTGATCAAAACAGTGGTGATCAAAGAGGTAGAGGATGAGGGAGATATGGACAAGGATCTGGAAGAGGTTGTTTCAGAGGAACGTGTTTCCAGTGTGGTGAAGAAGGGCATCGAGCCTATGAATGTCCACAACACCAAGGAAGGGCAGACAAAAGGCCAGAAGGTCGTGAAAGGGTTGCACATGTAGATGAGGAGGCCCAATCTAAACATTCATATGATGCTGAAAGGGGAGAAGCCCTAGTGATTAGGAGAGCCCTGGTGACTGAGGAAAAGGAACCAGAACAGAGGAAGAATCTATTTCGCACAAGGTGCAAGTGTGAAGGAAAATGTTGTGATGTCATTATTGACGTGGGAGCATGATAATTTGGTGTCAGAGGAGATGGTCACAAAGTTGAAGCTTAAAGAGGGAAAGGCACCCGCATCCATACCGCATTGCCTGGCAAAAAGACCACAAAGTTTTGGTCAATGAGCAAAGGCCTAGTAAAGTTCAAGATCGGGAGCTACCATGATGAGGTACTCTGTGATATCATCCCCATGGATGCATGTCACATATTGTTGGGGAGGCCGTGGCAGTTCGATAGGCGAGCTATACATGATGGCCATGCAAACACTTATTCCTTGACAAAGGATGGGGTTCGTCACAAGTTGAAACCCCTGAAGGAGACAGAAGAAAAGGTATGCAGTAGTGCTAGAATTTGTTATGTAGATGGAAGGAAATTTTTAGAAGGTATGAAGCATGAGCGTGTGTGTTATGCATTGATTCCTAGAGTGAGTCAGGAGGATAGTGAGAAAGTTCCAAAAGAAGTTTTTGGGATGTTGGATGAGTTTTAGGATATTGTTTCTGATAATGTACCTTAGGGTTTACCACCAATAAGGAAGATCAGTCATCAGATTGACTTGATTCTTGGAGCCAGTTTTCCAAATAAGGCAGCTCATAGAATGACTCCAGTAGAAAATGAGGAGTTGAATAAACAAGTTCAAGAGTTGTTGAGAAAGGGTTTGATACGGGAGAGTTTGAGTCAATGTGTAGTACCTGCAGTACTAGCACCAAAGAAGGATGGGGAGTGGAGGATGTGTATAGATTCCCGAGCCATAAACAAGATAATAATCAAGTACAGATTTCCCCTGCCAAGGATGGATGACCTGATGGACTGCTTGAGTGGAGATCAGTACTTCACAAAGATTGATCTAAAGAGTGGATATCACCAAAGATCCTGGACTAGAGGAGATGAATGGAAGATCGCCTTCAAGACCAAAGAGGGCCTCGTGACGAAAGGGTTAGTCATGCCTTTGGGCTAACCATTCGACCGAGCTAATATTCATGCTCATGAACGAGGTACCAAAATAATTTCTAGGAAGTTTTATTGTGTATCAGATGATATTTCTGATTTTCAAGAAGACGCTGGATGAGCATCCGGGATGCATATTCAGAGATCCTTTGAGAAGTTAAGAGAAGAGAAACTATTGATTAATCTAAAGAAGTGTAGTTTTGTGAAGAGGAGTTAGTGTACTTGGGGTTTGTTGTCTCAGCAGAAGGTCTCAAGATGGACCCAGAGAAGGTGAAGGCTATTATGGAATGGCCTACCCCAAGAACCGCTATCGAGGTGAGATCTTTCCATGGTTTGGCTAGTTTTTATAGAAAGTTCATTAGAAACTTCAGTAGTATTTGTGGACCCCTGACTGAAACAATGAGAGGGATAGAAAAGAATTCAAGTGGAGTAGTGGAGCAGCAAAAAGTTTTGAACTGTTGAAGCAGAAGGTAATAGAGCAACCTGCTCTAGCCCCTCCCAGATTTCCAACAAGGTGTTTCAGGTGGATTGTGATGCCAGTGGTTGTGCCATTGGAGTAGTGTTGAGCCAAGAAGGTAAGCCCATTGCCTATTTCAGTGAAAAGTTAAATGATGCCAAGAGAAAGTATTTTGTATATGATCAGGAATTTTATGTGATAGTTCAAGCATTAAAGAAATGGAGACATTATTTGTTGCCGAAGGAATTTGTTCTATATACTGATCATCAGGCCTTGCAGTACATAAATAGTCATGGAAAATTAAATCAGAGGCATATGAAATGGGTAGAGTTTTTGTAGAGTTATACCTTTGTTTTGAAACATAGGAGTGGGAAGTCAAATAAGCTTGTAGATGCCTTAAGTAGGAGGCATACATTGATGACAAAGATGCAGATTGAAGTGGTTGGGTTCAATGAACTCAAGACACTGTATGCAGAAGATCCTGATTTTGCAAAGGCTTGGAAAGCTTGCAAGGAACCTGTTATAGTGGACATGATAAGGTGGCTGGATTTCATAATCTAGGATGACATGTTATTTAAGGGAAGTCAATTGTGTATCCTGAGGAGTTCCATGAGGGAGAACCTGATAAATGAGTGCATAGTGGAGGAATGGTAGGACATTTTGGTCGGATAAGACCATTGCCATTATCAGTGAACATTATTATTGGCCCCAGCTTGTCATAGGATGTGAAGAAGTTTGTACAAAGCTATAGGGTATGTCGATGGCTAAAGGAGTGAGCTAGAATACGGCTTATATCAGCCCTTACCTATACCAGAGAGGCCCTCAGGATATAAGTATGGACTTTGTTCTTGGTTTGCCGTTGACACAACGAGGGAATGATTCAATCTTTGTGGTGGTTGATAGGTTTTCAAAGATGGCACATTTCATTCCATGTCAAAAGACCCATGATGCAGTCCACATTGCTGACTTGTTCTTCAAAGAGGTGGTGAGGCTACATGGTTTACCAAAGAGTATTGTTTCAGATCGTGACACCAAATTTGTGGGGTACTTTTGGAGGACCTTGTGGAAGAAGTTGAAGACAGAGTTGAAGTTCAGTTCTGCACACCATCCACAAATAGATGGGTAGACAAAGGTTGTTAACATGATTCTGGTAACCTACTCGATGTTTGGTAGGAGATAAACCCAAGGGATGGGAGTTGATCTTACCCCAGGCAGAATTTTCTTACAACAATTCTGTCAACAAGCACTGTAGATCATCGTTCCAAATTGTGTATGGAGGTAGCCCCAGAATAGCTCCAGAATTGAGGAAGATGGACCAAGAGAAGAAAATAAGTGCTGAAGCCAAAGATTTTGCAGAACACATCAAGGATATACATAAGAAGGTAAGAGAACATATTAACAAGATGAATATGTAGTATAAGGCTAAGGCAAATCAAAAGAGGAGGTATAAGGAGTTTCAAATTGGTGATGAAGTGATGGTCCACTTGAGGAAAGAAAGGTTTCCAGTGGGAACATATAACAAATTGAAGATGAAGAAGTTCGGTCCCTGTAAAATTTTGAAGAGGCATGATTCAGGGAATGCATATGAGGTAGAGTTGTCAAATGGATTCAACATTTCCCCTGTGTTCAACATTTCAGATTTGATAGAGTATCATGAAGGTGGCGCAGAGGAAGTACCACCGATGGAACAGTGTGGGATTACAGCACCTACTTCAGAAAATGAGGAGATTGAAGAAATCCTGGATAGTCGTGTGGGAAGGAGTACCAGGAACAGGCAATATGAAGAATATCTGGTGAAATGGAAATGAAGGCCTATTGAAGATTTATCCTGGTTGCCTAAGGCAGAGGTTGACTGTTTGGGTTTTCCTCCACCATCTAAGATATGATGGGGTCACTTCTCAAATTACCCTGGGTGTCTGATGCAGGAGCATCCAGTGGTGTAAGGGCAATCTTGCATCACCCAAAAATAGTTAAATTTCAAGTTTCTCAAATTTTAGATGTTTTTACATTTTTGGATACCCTTTTTCATCATAATGAAATTCCCAACTTATGGTTTTTATTTTCTATTCATGGGTTGAAAGATATTACAGTTTTAGTTTCCCAGATTTGCACCTAAAAACCTTCTGAGTTGGATTTGAGGCACTTAGAGCTTCCGGAATGGCCCCAAAACTTACCAAAATTGGAAAAGAAAATTTTGAGCGTGTTCTTGACTTCGAGACCTTTCCAACGGTTCAAACGGTTCGCGAATCGGAGCCCCAGATCAAAAGTTATGGCCCCCGGAAGTTGGCGCACTTTCTAGAAGATACAATTGCAAATGTTCTTTTAAAATTTGAACTTCAAGTTGTAATTTTCAGCGCCAAACCGCCTAAACTCAAATTTTAATGTTGTTCTTCAAACTAAAGATGAGCTCTATTTATGGGCGGGTTTCTAATTTTTTAGGTAACTTTTTGGGGACAAGCTCGCATATTGCGAAAGGGTGATTCTGTAGCTTTCTGTAACTTGTATGTGTTGTAGAACTTAGGGATTTGAGATCCTCTACATGTAAGAAGTTCCATTTTCTGAATAATAAAATTATTCTCTTGTTTGTGGGTTATTTTCTAAGTCTCGGGCTGCGCCCTCATCATTACACCACTTTGCAACTTTACACTACTTACATTTGACAACTTTTTTGTTAATTGAAAACTCATCACCATGGGAAAATGCTTCTAAAATAGAAAAAACTGAGAGTTTATTATAGAGGGTCCCAATACAATCTCATAGCCTTAGACGAAGATTCTGTAAGCATCATAGTTTATGAGAAATAACCCTTCAAAGATTGTTGTCTTTTTGCACTTTGGACTCTTAATGGAAATAATCAGTCCAATGTAGCTTAGAGTGATTTGGAATGTTTGGGTGCAAAAGAGGACCATTCCTAGTGTAAAAATACCCATTCAGACATGTTGGAATAATTTTTTTTGTTGTATGAGTTTCAGAACGAAAGTTGCACCACTTTGCAACTTTACACTACTTGCATTTGACAACTTTTTCCTCAACTAAAAGCTCATCACCATGGGAAAACGCCTCTAAGATAGAAAAAACCTAGAGAGGTTATTGTAGAAAGTCCCAACATGATCCCATAGCCTCAGAAGAAGAGTTTTTAAGCATCACAATTTTTGAGAAATGGCTCTTCAAAGATTGTTTCCTTTTAGCACTTTGGAATATTAAGGGAAATTGTTGGTCCAATGTAGCTCAGAGTGACTCAATGTGTTTGGGTGAAAAAGAGGACCAGGAATAGTATAAACATACCCATCCAGACATGTTGGAATAGTCTATTTGGTTGTACAATTTGTAGAACGAAAGTTGCACTACTTTGCAACTTTACATTATTTGCATCTGACAACTTTTTCCTCAACTAAAAACTCATCACCACAGGAAAAAAACTCAAAGATAGAAAAAATCAAGAGAGGTTATTGTAGAGGGTCCCAACACAATCCCATAGCCTCAGATGGAGCATATGTAAGTGTCACTTTTTTTGGGTAATAGCCCATCAAAGATTGTTGTCTTTTAGCACTTTAGACTCTTAAGGGAAATCATCGGTCCAATGTAGTTCAAAGTGATTTGGCGTATTTGGGTGAAAAAGAGGACTATACCTAGCATAAATGTACCCATCCAAACATGTTGGAATAGTCCATTTGGTCATACAAGTTGCAGAATGAAAGTTGCACAACTTTGCAACTTTACACTGCTTGCATTTGATAACTTTTCCCTCAACTGAAAACTCGGCACCACAAGAAAACACCTCCAAGATGGCAAAAACTAAGAGAGTTTATTGAATAAAGTCCCAACATGATCTTGTATCCTCAGACAAAGAGTTTTTAAGCATCATGGTTTCCGAGAAATAGCCCGTCAAAGATTGCTGCCTTTTTGCATTTTGGACTCTTAAGGGAAATCGTCAGTCCAATGTAGCTCAGAGTGATTCGGCGTATTTTGGTGAAAAAGAGGATTATTCCTAACATAAATGTACCCATATAATATGCCTAGTTTTCTTATTGATGCATTATGGTTAGCAACATTCATTGTTGTGCATTACGACAATACAAATTGCATGTTCAAGGTCAAATAATATGCATGTCGTGGAGTTGTATTTGGTTTGTTTAATGGTAGTATTGCACTCATTTGGTCTATTTAATGGTTACACCATGGTTGAGTGATGTCTTAATTGTTGATCATGATTATTGTATAGATTTCACATGAACAATCTAATGAACATGTATCTTGTTCAGTTGTAAGAACTTTGTTTGAATGTTGCATCAAACCCCTATGTTGAAAGATATTGATTCTTATTCAAGATTATTTTATACCTTTTACATGTTATTCAGCTTGAATGAACATTGAGTGACATTGTTTTTTATCAAGATGATTATATTACTTTCGAATGAACACTGTAACATGACATGCATTTCATTAAGTTGTATCCATTTTAAATCAAATTTAACTTCTTTTGAAATAAAAATCAGCTACCCACTTCATTACATGAGTTCAAAAAACAAAATAATGTCAAATGTTTCATTCAACAGAGCTTGAAGTCATGGGTATTCTCAAATTGAGTGTTTGATAAAAATGTATTGGTAGACAAGTACGAAAAATGCCATACAATAGAAAAGGTAATGAATTGTTTGGAAAACTCCTCAAAGAAATATGGTCTAATGGAATGTAATGTATGTGAACCTGAATATGAATGACATCTACATAGATGGATTACCAATTGTAAGTCATAAGTTCTATTAATATGCAATTTCATTAATCTATAACATATAATATCAATTATAACTTTAAACCATTCTAAGATAATTATACATTCCATTTTGAAAATTCAAAGTAGAAAGACATGCACACGAGGAACAAATTAGATCGAATATCAATTCTTATATATCAAACTATAGAATAATTGTGTTTGTGCATATACAAATTTGGCATATGTCTACTCAGAACAAGTTTTACAAAATGTGGCATATATTCCATCTCAAGATCTATCGAAACCTAAGTACATATCAATCTATATCATATCCTAATCTTGTGCTGGACCATCAAAATTGAGCCTCCTCCAAGAAGTTAGTTGCTCTGAAGTTTCTTGCATAATAACATTTCAAACCACAAATTAGATTAATTATGTGAATGGTTGAAAAGATAGACTAGTAAATAGAAACTTATATACCATTATTTATAAATTATGAATTTAACATCAAAATCAGTATACATGTACTATATTATATAAATAATGCAATTCTTGTTTACCTCAAGTCTTGCTCTCTTTTCTGCAAGATGGTCTGCATATGATTATCCCTTAGGATGATTAGGAGTCCTTGTAACGCCCCACCATGGAATTCTAGTAGGGAAAATTTTAGTGGTGAATCTTCACCAATTGGTGAATAATTGAAATTGGGACCTCCAAAAATGGCGAATAGTACAAGCTAAAACGGATGTTGAATCCCTAGGTTTTTACAAAAAAAAATTCATCCTGATTAATTTTCCTATTTAAACGATGTGTCATTGGAACTGATTCGCCAATAGTTTATACTATAATTACAAATATTAATTATATTTTCTAGCAATATTATATTCCTACCATTAATTTTGGAGCAATATCGCCACTAATAATAAATTACCATTTAATTTTGGGGCTTTTATTTATTGACATTGATCAGCTTTTTAATCAGATGGTTGCAGGTTGATTCCATGACCTAATACACATGTGCCTTTTAAAAAGCTTTTTGAGGCCCAAATTTTTTTTTGGGCCACATGATTAAATCTAATCATGTGGCCCAAAAAAAATTTTGGGCCTCAACAAGCTTTTTAAAAGGAACATGTGTATTAGGTCATGAAATTAACCTACAACCATTCGATTAAAAAGCTAATTGATAGTAAAATTTGCACTTTTCATTTAGTCTTAATTTTAAACAGATTTTAAAAAAACACTTAATATGTGTGTGCTCCAATACATTTTCGATACTGAATTTATGCTTGGTGGCGAGGGGCTCTGCCCCTTGACCCTACCTATATCGCGACAAGAGCACACTGGGACTATTGTCCCCAAACCACATGAGGGGGTGTTGCCCCCTCGATCCCCACAAGGGGGTTCTACCCCCTTGACCCCACTGGTGGTTGCCACTCCCGGGCCCCTACTTCAATATTACAAAAAATAAAAAAAATATGGGGGAACTGTGCTGACCAACTATGCAAATTTTTAAAGGAGAGATTTTCCATTGTAATTAATATTTTTAGTGATTATTCGCTAGGATTCACCACTATGATTATTATTTTTACCAATTATTCATTAAGATTTGCTAGGATTTTACAATTTTTTTAATAATGTGCATAGATTCGCTAAGAAAATTAATATTTTTTTTCAAATTAAAGGAAAGATTCGCCAAGATTTTACACCTTTTCCAAGGAGGGGGTCCTTAATGTTATCCCTAAACCCCAAATGATGACACAAATATAACATGATAATGGAATATTTAAAAGAAAAATAATAATAACAGTGAAATGTAAAACATGACATAACATATAAATTAACCTGAGTCCTCTAAGGTTCCATGTGTACGCTACTAACACAACTCTAACAAGAATTAGAACTATTTCATTATCAACTATGATAACATAATCTATCTAATATTTGTCCATTTTAAACCATAGCATTAAATGATTAAACAATATAAATCTCCATAACATGTCATCAAATTAACAACATTAAAGGTCATTTATAAACAACTAGCAAAAGTATATACAAATTACATTACATGAAAGTACATCATAATTTGTTACATCTTTACATTGTTTACAGAAAGGATTCCGTAAATACAATTGGTATGATTAAATCAATATTACAATAAATGGTACATCTGATATAGAAGTCCAAAGCATATACATAAAGAAGTTGTCTTCTTGAACTGGATCATGAATTGGAACTACTACATAAGGTAAAACCTCCATGCACACAAACAATCAGCAAGGAAAGCCAATGGAGGTAAAATCACCAACCTCCCAACCATGTGGAACCCTAAGTTCCACCCCCTATGCTAGGAGATAACATAAGGTCCCACTACAACCATACAGTCAAGAAGACAATAGGCTAACATATTAAGGGTATATACATGACTCCAACACAATACTGCAACAACATGAACATCACATACAACACATACACACTTACCACAATGAATTCACTTCCAGAGGCACCCATACAATAGAAGGGAGAAACATAACTAGGGAATGCTAAACTGCAATAGGGAGGAGTGTCATTGCATGGTCTTGGCATGGGTTATCCTAATAGTATCTCACTAGATGGTGGTCCCCATCTATGGTTGTCCTGATAGTTTTTAACTAGATGTCAGCCCCATAGGGTGACAAATGTGGAACCAACAATCCTTTCACGAGGAAAAGGAAGTTGTTCTTTCCAACCAGGCCTTCTCAACCCACCCTTAGCCTAAACAGGCACTATAGGCATGGGTGAGGCATCCAATTATCTTGATTAATATGAAATCTACCCAACCCCCTAGTTTATTTTAGGTTATCACTGGATTAAGAAACTCTCCAATGGATTTTCCTAGTCACCACTTTGGGTTTTGTCCCCCATTGAGAGCCACTACCCCTACTCACAACTAGTAAAACCTATGAAAAACAAGCAAGGTATAAACCATCTTGCACTCTTAACAACATCACATGAAACCATACACCATGCAAGGCATTGACCCTCTCACACACGTAACACAATCACATAAAGATATACATAGTGCAAGGCATAAATTCCTCTTGAACACATCTCAAACATTACCAAGATACTTCCAAAATGAATAATCATGAACCATACATGCAATATTACTCCCTCCCAAACCTCTAGAAGCCAACCTAACCATTTTGTACAAAAACTCCCCATTACACAATGCTCAAAATCATCTTAATTTCACTAAAAAAACACATTATATAAAATAGGCACACGAATAACCAATGCAACCATAAATTCAACACATATTAACAAATCATCTATTGATGGATTAAGAAAGAAAACAACATTTAAAAAGTTCATCTAATTTACATTTAACCCACTTACCTTAATAACAATAGTACTCATTAGCTAATCACATAATGTTTTACCATAACTATTAAACAGTTATAAAAACAATCAGTGTTTATTTAATTAACATCAAGATAATCTCATTCATTTTCTTTTTTCCCAAATCCTTTAATTATCTAATAGAAATAAATGGATATTCCCTATTTAATTATTTCCCAAATTATTCATCTATATAATCATTTAACCCTCAAGACAGAAATAAACCTTTCTTAACACCATAATACATATACATGTATACACACACACACACACACACATTTGAGTATATATATATACATACATACATATATATATATATATATATGTCTATATATTATAGTTGAAATGCTATTATTCACTGTTCAATATAATGAACCAAATAAAAAGAATGTGGTAAGACATATATTATGCAAACATATATATATATATACACATTTATATTCATACACTTAAATAATCAAATGCCTATCTAATTTATTTCCATCAATTGTAAAGAAGTAAATACACCTAGCAAGAATTACATATAGAGCAGGTCGAATAAGGAATAGTAAGGAACATAGTCCATTGTCAGGAAAAAAGGCATATATAACATGCATCGAATAAGAAACAATTCCCAACAAATTATATATATAAGGAAAATTATATCAAATTGAATGCTAAACCCAACACATGTAAATCAAACTCCATCATGATAATATCCTTCATAATCCAACTAAATGGAGAGCTCATCGAATTCTAAGAAAAAGATAATCATTAGGAAAAAAAAGACATAAGATAAATGTTGCTACTATAAAATGCCATGCTATTAGCAAGGAGGGTGCAAGAAATGGTTCACCATGATCCCAAAAGGTTCAATAAAATGAAGAGGTAAATTAAAAGAAAATTTTAGAATAAAATGAAGATAAAGAGGCCAACTATGGAATGCATGAGATCATCCATTTGAAATAGAAGGGGAAAATAAAGACACTATAGTGCCCCTCCATGATTCACCCTTTCATGATGTTTGATAAATGTTGTTTTGGGTTGTTTAGTTTAAGTTGCTTGTTAAATGTTGTTCTTGGTTAATTGATTCATTAAATTAAATTATTAAGTTTAAAAGTATTTTGATAACTAAATATAAATATATTTATTAATATTTATGGTTTATAATAAATTTTTAAAAAGGTATAATATGATATCAAATAAAATAAAATAAAATATTAAAATAGAATGTTGTAATTAATAAATAGAAAAAATAATTAAAAAGAAAAATATTTTCTTGGAGCACATGCATGACTTCAAACTGATTGTTGAAAAAGGAAACTGGTTGTCTATTGGAGATTTTTTGATGTGGGCCACACCGCCCAGAACCCATAGAAATGACAACAGATATCAACACAGAAGATGCGAGACATAAAAATGATTCACTTTCAATTATTTTTAGAAAATGAAATTATAGATTCAAAGCTTACATGTTACAGCCTCATAGGCTTGATTCATTATAACAAAATCAAATTTGAAAAGAAAATCTACTATTCAGAGCCACAATTTGCACTATTAGGGCCACCTTCTACAACCCCCACTTAACCCTTTTTATTTTCCCCAATAACCACCCTAGAATGTTCTAGAAAGTTCATATTCCCCTTTTGTTTTGGTGCCATAAGTCCCACCATTCGATTTTTGGCCTAGGATGAAATTTTAATGAAATTCACTTTTTAGAGGGTCAACTTCATGGGGCCATAAATATTGATTCGAGTGTCTGATTTTCTATTATTGCATATCGTTGGAAAGATCTCGATGAGCTCTACAACACATAAGCCAATTGTAGGTTGGTTTGGCCACTTTCTGAGTTGTTTTGGGGCCTCTAAAGTTTTATATCAAAATTTGAAGTTGTATTGGAGAAATTTCCTGGGACAAAAACTTTAATTTCTCCCAAATCGTGCAGGGTATTGAGGTGATTCTTTTGCGATTGAAAATATTTTTCAGCTCTACTCCTTGGGGTAAATTTTCGCGTCCACATGAACCCATTTAGGATGACTTACTAAAAATTGTAAGTGCTTATTTTTCACTATTTTTTATGCTTGGAAGTCATATACCCCTTAAGTGCCATCATGAGATTCAAAACAACTCAAGAAAATAAATAAAATATTTTTTTTGGGTGATGTAAGATTTCCCTATACCGTTGGATGCTCCTACATTAGACACCTTGGGTAATTTGAAAATTGACCTTGTCACTTCTCAGGAGTTGGAGGGAAACCAAGATGGTTAACCTCAACCTCAAACAACCATGATAAATAGATTCAACCGACCTTCCTTTCCATTTCACCAAGTACTTTGCATATTATCTATTTCTCGTGCTTCTACCCACACGGCTATCTAGGATTTCTTCTATCTCTTCCCTCTCTAAAGTAGGTGTTGGAATTTTCAACTGTTCATTTATTAAGCCCTCCTCTATATCACCTTCATGATACTCTATCAAATCAACAATGTTAAACATAGGAGAAATGTTTATTCCATTAGGAAACTCTACGTCATAAGCATTTCTTGAATCATGCTTCTTCAGGATTGTACATGTTCCAAACTTCTTCATCTTTAACTTGTTGTATGTACCAACTAGAAACCTTTCTTTTCACAAATTAACCATGACTTCATCTCCTACCTTGAACTCCTTATACCTCCTTTTCTAATATTTTTGAGCCTTATATTGTGAGTCCATCTTATTGGTATGTTTCTTCACCTCTTCGTGTAAATTCTTCAGGTGCTCAACAAAATCTTCAGCCTTAGCACTACTCTTCTCCCCCTTATCCATCTTTCTTAGTTCAGAAGTAGTTCTTGGACTACTTCCATATACAATCTGGAATGATGATTTACCAGTGCTCCTATTGACAAAATTATTATAAGAAAATTTTGCTTGTGGTATAATCAAATCCCATCCATTAGGCTTATCTCCTACTAAGCATCTTAGAAAGTTACCCAAACTCCTATTCACCACCTTTGTTTGTCCATCAGTATATGGATGGTGTGCATAACTAAAATTCAAATCTTTCTTCAACTTATTCCATAATGTCTTCTAGAAATAACCAAAAAATTTGGTATCCTAGTCTGAAACTATACTCTTTGGTAGACCATGTAGTCTCACGGCCTCTCTAAAAAACAACTCTGCAACATGAACATCATCACTAGTCTTATGGCATGGAATGAAATGTGCCATCTTTGAAAATCTATCCACCACCACAAATATGGAATCGTTCCCTCTCTGTTTCCTTGGTAATCTAAGAACAAAATCCATGCTAATATCCTCCCATGGCCTCTCAGGTACAGGTAATGGCTGATACAATCTAGTATTCTGACTTGTTCCTTTCACCATTTGACATACTCTGCAACTTTGTACAAAATTATTCACATCTTGTTGTAACTATGGCCAATAATAAATCCCATTGACAAGAGCAGTGGTTTTATCTCGACCAAAATGTCCAACCAATCCTCCACTATGCTTCTCCTTGATGAGATTCTCTCTCATAAAACTCCTTGGAATGCACAATTGGCTTCCTTTAAACAACATCCCATCTTGGATTAATAAATCCAACCATCTCATCCTATCCAATGTAACAGGTTCCAAACAAGCCTTCCAAGCTTCTACAAAGACTGGATCTTCTGGATACAAACTCTTGAGTTCATTAAACCCAACAACATTTATATTCATCTCTATCAAAAAAAATTTCCTTCTACTTAAGGAATCTACCTATTTGACCTTCTACTCCTATGCATCAAAACAAAAGTATAAATCTGCAAAAACTCAACCCATTTTAAGTTCCTTTGATTCAACTTTCCTTGATTATTGAGATACTGCAAAGCTTGGTGATCAGTATATAAAACAAGTTCTTTTGGTAACAAATAGTGTCTCCATTTCTTCAAATCCTGAACTGTAGCATAAAACTCCTAATCATAGATATAATATTTCTTCTTTGCATCATTTAACTTCTCACTAAAATAGGAAAAAATCTTACCTTCTTGACTCAAAAACCCTCCTACGGTAGTGCCACTAGCATCACAATCTACCTGAAAGACCTTATTGAAATCTAGAAGTGTGAACATAGGTTGCTCTGTAACTTTCTTCTTCAACATATAAAAACTTTTGGATGCTTCTGTAGTCCACTTAAACTCTTTTATATCCCCTCTCATCGCTTTAGTTAGAGGTGCACAAATACTACTGAAATTATTAATAAATTTTCTATAAAAACTTTCTAGACCATGAAATGATCTTTCCTCTATAACATTCCTCGAGGTAGGCCATTCAATGATAGCTTTCACCTTCTCTAGATCCATTTTAAGACCCTCTATTGAGACAAAAAATCCTAGATACACTAACTCTCTCTTCACAAAACTACATTTCTTCAAATTAATCAATAGCTTCTCCTCCGTTAGCTTCTCAAAAACTTTTCTAATATGCATCAAGTGCTCCTCCAATGTTTTACTAAAAATCAAAATATCATCCAAATAGACAATAAAAAATTTTCTTAAAAATTATTTCAATACCTTATTCATAAGCCGCATAAATGTGCTCAGTGCATTGGTTAGCCCAAAATGCATGACTAACCATTTGTACAAGCCTTCCTTGGTTTTAAAGGTTGTCTTCCATTCATCTCCTTCTCTAATACGGATCTAGTGATATCCGCTCTTCAAGTTTATCTTTGAGAAGTATTTAGCTGCACTCAAACAATCCATAATGTCATTCATCCTTGGAAAGGGAAATCTATACTTGATGGTGATCTTGTTGATGGCTCTAGAATCTGTACACATCTTCCATTCCCTATCCTTCTTTAGTGCTAGTAATACAGGTACTTCACATGGACTCAAACTCTCTCTGATCAATCCATTCTGCAACAACTCTTGCACTTTTCTATTCAACTCTTGACTTTTTGTTGGAGTCATACGATGAGCTACCTTATTTGGAAAAATGTCTCCAAGAATCAAGTTCATCTAATGATTAATCTTTCTCACTGGAGGAAAACCTTCAGGTACATTATCAAAAATAATAGCTTGAAAATCATTCAATAAATATGAAACCTCTATAGGTACCTCAGTAGTATCTTCTTTATCAAATCTAAGGATTAATGTATAACACATATGCTCATGCTTCACCCTTCTAGGAACTTTCTTCAATCAACCAAAAAAATTCTTGCATTACTGCATACCTTTTCCTCTGCCTCTTTCAAGGGCTTCAACTTATGACGAACCCCATCCTTTTTCAAAGAATAGGTGTTGGCATGTCCATTATGTACTACTTGCAGATCAAATTTTCATGACCTACGTAACAACAAATTACAAACATTCATAGGCATAATATCACACAATACCTCATCATCGTAATTTCCAATCTTGAACTTTACCAAACATTGTTCATTTACTAAGGATTTATGATCTTTTTGCAACCATGCAATCTAGTAGGGGTTTGGATGCCTTCTTCTCTCCAATCACAACTTACTAACCATTTCTTCTGAAACAAGGTTATTGATACTACCTCCATCAATAATATCATTACAAACTTTACCTTCACACTTACATCTAGAGCAAAATAAATTCTTCTTTTGAGTTGGTTCCTTCTCCTCATTCAACAAGGCTATTTTGGTAACAAGAACCTCTCCTCTTTCCGCTTACTCAGAATGTGAAGACTTAGCATCTTCATCTACATGTGCAACTCATGTATTACCCTCAGGTCTTCTATTTTTCCTTCCTTGATGTTGAGGACACTCATAGGCTCTATGTCCTTCTTCTTCACACTAGAAACAAGTTCCACAAAAGCCTCCTCTTCTTGGCCCTCGTCCAAATCTTCCTCTTCCTCTTTGGTCTCCATTATTTTGATCATGAGGATGGTAGGTGTTATATCCCTTTTGGTTATGGCTGCTACTAGAGCCTTCACCCTTCTTTTGATCTTCATTTTGACCTCCATATGACTGTCCACTAGTCTTTCCTCCATGACCTCCACTTCGTTGTTTGTTCTCAAACCTATTGTTGAATCATTCTTCAACATTTAGAGAAAACTGATAAGAGTCCTCAATGGTGGTCATTCTTACTAGTGCCAATTCTTCTTGTATTCTTGGCTTCAACCTGTTAATATAATGAGCAACTTTCTCCTTATTCGCCTCAAAATGTCCTATTCAAATCAGGACCTTGTGAAATTTGTCTATGTATTCTTTCATTATTCTTGTCCCTTTCCTCAAGCTTTGCATCTTCTTGATTATCTCTAATTCGTAATCGACTGGAATAAATTTTTTCTTCAATTTTGACACCATTTTGTCCCATCTAGAAATTTTTCTTTCTCTTGTCTTCCTCTTTCTAATTAGACCTCTTTAAACCATATACTAGCATGACCTTTCAATTTTGTCTTTGCAAACCTCACTCTATGAGGATCTTCAATCTCTTCAAACTTAAAAAATTCCTCCATGTCATTGATCCAATCAATCAATTCTTTAGGATTTAGATTTCCACTAAAATTTGAAACCTCCATTTTAGGTCTTTTCCCAATGCTTGAGATCACTCGCAACAATCTTCTTTCTCTAGGATCCATTGGATCCTTCTCTTCCTCTTCCATTTCCTCTTCCATTTCATCTTCACTGTCATCCCTATCTCGTTGCACATCTCTTCTTCAAACCTCTTGTTGCAAGGTTTCTAATTTCCTTCTAAGGGCTCTGATTTCATCTCTAGGTGGATCTCTTCCTCCACCTTGATCTCTACCTCTACCATACTGGGCAAGTCTTGGAGTCATCTTGAACTCAAACCACACTCATATGTCCTACTGCAACTACCTCATGTTTGGCACTCTGTTATAGACTCAGGAACTCCTACTCTGATACCACTTAATGAGGGCCACACCACCCAGAACCCACAAAAATCATAATAGATATCAACATAGAAGATGTGAGACAAAAAAATATTCACTTTCAATTATTTTTAGAAAATGAAATTACATATTCAAAGATTACAAGTTATAGCCTCATGGGCCTGATTCATTACAAAAAAATCAAATATGAAAAGAAAATCTATTATTCGGAGCCACAATCTACACTATCAGGGCCACCTTCTACAACCCCCACTTAGCCCATTTTATTTTCCCCAATAACTTCCCTAGAATGTTCTAGAAAGTTCATATTCCCCTTTTGTTTTAGCACCATAAGTCCTCTCGTTCGATTTCTGGCCTAGGAAGAAATTTTAATGAAATTCACTTTTTAGAGGGTCAACTTCTTGGAACTATAACTTTTGATATGGGTGTTTGATTTTCTATTATTGAATATCGTTGGAAAGCTCGCAATGAGCTCTACAACATGAGAACCCACTGTAGGTCAATTTGGCCACTTTTTGAGTTGTTTCGGGCCTCTAAAGTTTTATATTTGAAGTTGCATTGGAGAAATTTCCCAGGATGGAAACTTTAATTTCTCCCAAATTGTGCAGGGTATTGAGGTGATTCTTTTGCGACTAGAAATGTTTTTCAGCTTTGCTCCTTGGGGTAAATTTTCATGTCCACACGAGCCCGTTTAGGCTGACTTACTAAAAATAGTAAGTGCTCATTTTTTGCTATTTTTGATTCCTGGCAGTCATATACCCCCTTAAGTGCAATAATGATATTCAAAACAACTAAAGAAAATAAAGAAAACATTTTTTTCGGGTGATGCAAGATTTCCCTACACCGCTGGATGCTCCTGCATCATTTTTTATTTTTATTAGATTTTTGGTTTTCAAAATAAAATAGCTTTCCTTGTTGTGAATAATTATCTTTTTGAGAGATTTTCATGATGATTAATGTTTTCTTTCAAGGAGGGGAGAAAAGGGTTTTGGTTGGACAAATAATTTCTTATACTGTGAATATTGTGGGGAATTGGAGAAATTAATTTTGGCAGATTTGTTACTTTGGATTTACTTGGAGTTTCATTTCCAAATGTTTTATCTTCATCTTATTTTTGGTTTGTATCATTGGTTTATGATTCAAATCAGATAAGCATTATTATTGCGTTGGGGGATTTGCAAGGATTGGTAGTGGGGTTTTCTTCCTCAAAGAATTGGCTTTCAAATATAATATCATCCTCGCTAATGAATTCAGGAAATTTTTTTTGTTCAAGTATTTATTTATTCTTTCTTGGAAGACTCGATACTTTTTAAGCCTCCATTATATATATATATATATGTATATGTATATGTTTCATCTGGAGATATAATGTTGCAGTAATTCAAATATTCTTATATAGTAACAAATTTTGTAATATGGTATCCATTGTAAATGATAGTCCCTTAAATGTCAATTTGTCCAAGTCATCAGTAGGGCCAAAATCTGTTTAAGCTTTCTCTTCAAATCTGTTTAATATTTTAGAGGGAACTTGTCAATTCCATAGAAATGTGAGTTGTTTGGTTTTGTTTATATAGAAGAGTTCACTAAATTAGGATTGTGATTTCATGACTCTTGTATATTACTCATTTTTCCTTCTGTGAAATTGATATTGTTTGAGTGCTTCTACTTTCATTAGTAGTCTTTTGATCAGCTACATAATTTAGCATTTAGAAATGAAATGACGGGTTGAAATGGCATTAGAAGTTGTTTGCATCTTAAGTCTTTAACTTTCTTGGAATGACTCATAGGCCAATTGTTATTTTCCATCTTATATGTCTTTGCTCATTATTGTTCAATCATCATACCAATGCTTATTGATATGAGTGGGAGGTTAGTTTTTTTGTGCATAAGAAAGATTTAATATTCAAATTGTGTTTGCTTGAATCTAGCCACTATATAGTGGATTAGCATCTTAAAAGTGGAGAGCAACTTAGAGTTTAGGTTGCATGTATTGTTTAGATAGAAAAAATTTCTTGGAGCACATGCATGACTTCAAATTGATTGTCAAAAAAGGAAACTAGTTGTCTATTAGAGATTTTTGAGTTTTATTAGATTTTTGGTTTTCCAAAATAAAATAGCTTTCCTTGTGAATAATTATCTTTTTGAGAGATTTTCATGTTGATTGATTTTTGCTTCCGAGGAGGGAAGAAAAGGGTTTTGGTAAGACAAATAATTTATTATGTTGTGAATATTGTGGGAAATTGGGGAAATTAATTTTGGTAGTTTTGTTACTTTGGATTTACTTGGAGTTTCATTTCCAAATGTTTTATCTTTGTCTTCTTTCCAGTTGGTATTATTGGTTTATGATTCAAATAAGATAAGCATTATTATTGCACTAGGGGATTTGTAAGGATCAATGGTGGGGTTCCGTGGTGGGGTGTTACAACTGGTATGTGTAACACCCAGCCATGGAACCCCAAAGGACAACACTTACAAGACTTAAAAATGGAACATTTTTTTTAAAAGTAATAACAGTGAACTGCATAACTTAACATAACATGAAAACTAAACTAAGTCCTCTAAGGTTTCATGATTGCATTACTGACACAACTATAAACAAGAGCTAGATTTATTCTATTAGAAAATATGTTTACATGATTTTTCTAACCATCAAGTTCATTTTAAACCATCACATTATATGATTAAACATTATGAATTTCCATAACATGTCAATAGTTAAAAAACATTAAAGATCATTTCAAATAACTATCATAGATAAAACACATCACTTAACATTTCCATTACAAGAGAGTTCATTACAATTTGTTACAACATTACAAGGTTTACAACAATGCTTCCCTGAGATTAATTGGGAAGAATATTCATTTGAAGTACAATAAGAGATACATCTGACAATGCATATACATAAAGGTTGTCTCCTCAAATTGGAGCATGAACTAGAATTCACTACACAAGGTTCACCTCCACAAACACAAGCAAGCAGTAAGGGAAAACCCAATGGAGGAAAAAAAACTAACCTCCCCACCATGTGGAACCCTAAGGTCCACCCCTTGTGCTAGGAGATAACATAAGGTCCCACTACAAATAAAAATTCAAGAAGACATAAGGCTAACATGATCAAGGCTCAACATGGCTCCATCACAACACTACAACAACATGAACATCACATAAACACATACATCACTTCCAGAGGCATTCACACAATAGAAGGGAAACACATAACTAAGGAATGCTAGACAACAATAGGGAAGAGTGTCATCGCATGGTCCTGACATGGGTTGTCCTAGTAGTCTCTCACTAGACCCCAACCTCCATCTATGGTTGTCTTGGTAACCTCTCACTAGGTCCTGACCCAATAGGGTGACACATGCAGAACCAACATTCCTTTCATGGGGACAAGAGAGACATGTAAAATAGAAAATAACAATTGGCCTATGAGTCATGCCAAGAAATCTTAGGACTTAAGATGTAGACGACTTCTAATGCCATTTTGACCCCTCCTTTCATTTCTAAATGCTAAATTATGTAATTGATCTAAAGACTACTACTGAAAGTAGAAGCACTCAAACAATATCGATTTCACAGAAGACAAAATGAGTAAGACACAAGAGTCATGAAATTACAATCATAATTTAGCGAACTCTTCTATATAAACAAAACCAAACAACTCACATTTCCACACTGGAATTGACAAACCCTCTAAAATCTTAAATATATTTAAAGAGAAAGCTTAAATAGATTTTGGCCCTATTGATGGCTTAGAAAAATTGAAATTTAAGGGACTATCATTTACAATGGATACCATATAACAAAATTTGTTACTATATAAGAATACTCGAATTACTGCAACATTCTATCTCTGGATGAAACATATATATATATATATATATATAACAGAGGCTTAAAAAGTATTGAATCTTCCAAGAAAGAATAAATAAATACCTGAACAAAAAAATATTTCCTAAATTCATTGGCAAGGGTGATATTATATTTGAAAGCCAAATCTTTGAGGAAGAAAACCCCATTATCGATCCTTGCAAATCCCCCAGTGCAATAATAATGCTTCTGATTTGAATCATAAACCAATGATACCAACCATAAAGAAGACGAAGATAAAATATTTGAAAGAAAAACTCCAAGTAAATCCAAAGTAACAAAACTACCAAAATTAATTTCCCCAATTCCCCACAATATTCACAGCGTAAGAAATTATTTATCCGACCAAAACCCTTTTCTTCCCTCCTCGAAAGCAAAAATCAATCATCATGAAAATATCTCAAAAAGATAATTATTCACAACAAGGAAAGCTATTTTATTTTCAAAAACCAAAAATATAATAAAACTCAAAAATTTCCAATAGACAACTAGTTTCCTTTTTCAACAATCAGTTCAAAGTCATGCATGTGCTCTGGAACAAAATATTTTTCTATCTTTTATTAACTGCAACATTCCATTTTAATATTTTATTTTATTTTATTTGATATCATATTACACTTTTTAAAAAATTTATTATAAACCATAAATATTAATAAATATATTTATATTTAGCTATCAAAATAATTTTAAACTTAATAATTTAATTTAATGAATCAACTAACCAAGAAGGAAAATTTTGAATGGTTTTAATGTAATAAAAAATCTAGGTGAATGGATGGCGTTTGCAACTTCGGGCCGAGCTAGGGCACCCAAGCCCTAGCCCGCGTTTGCTTCCTATTTGCTCTGTGCACTGAAGGGTGGATTCTTGGTGATGTTTGGGGGCAGAGTTTGCATTCTTCCTGTTAATCCTTCTTGTGGTGGCTACTTCCTATTCTTTGGTGGGGTTTCCTTATTGCGCAGGGGCCTCTCTTCCCTCTCTCCTATGGTCTCGTGTGCGGGGTGTGGCTGTGGTGTGGGCTTGGGCCTGCAGTGGTCGAAGGTGGTGCGTTGGAGGGTTGTAGGGGTCCCGTGTGTAGGGTTGCCCCATTCTTTGGGCTGCATAGGTGTTCCCTTCGGGGGTGGGGTTTAGATTTTTCACTACCCTTCTCTTGTCTTGGGTGGAGTGCGATTGGTGAGTGGGGTTGTTGTCCCCACTCCCAGCCATGGAGCTTTAGGTTGTGTGCCCGTCTTGGGCCCTCCCTTTTTAATGGCTCTTGGTAAATCGTCGGTGGTTTTTCCCTCAATGGATTATTGCTCGGCAATTGGTGCCAAGTCATCTTCCTAGGATGGGAATATTTTTGAAAATAATTTATTTTCTCCTAATTCAGGAGCTGTTAGAATGGGACCGTCTGGTGGGTCATGCATTACAAAGATCAATGGGTGTCTAGAACGTTGTAAAGAGAGGCCGGAGCTAGTTATCCCACTGGAGATGATTGCGGAAGACATTGATTATTACTCGGGTCATTCTTTACTGTGCAAGTTTATGGGGATGCGTATCTCACTCCAATTCTTGGAGTCATGGGCCCAATGGACCTGGATGCCGGAGGGTGAGATGAGCTCATATTGCTGGAAAATAACTATTTCATGGTAACTTTTAACTGCATGGCGGATCGTATTAGGGTTTTTGAAGGAGGCCCTTATTTTTATAACCAGATTGGGTTATTTATTAAACCTTGGCATGCAGGGTTTGATCCTTCTGAGGAGATTCCAACTCACGTTTCGGTGTGGGTTTGGCTCCCTCGTTTTCTTGTGGAGTGCTGGCGAGATGATGTTCTGCACCTGTTGGCATCGATGCTTGGTAAGACGGTTGGCTCTGCGCAATAGAATTAGTTTAAAAAGGTGATGAATTTTGCTTGTATTTGTGTTGAAATTGATTTAAGTAAGCCATTACCAGATTCTATGGATATGTGTGTGGGTCCTTATTCGTGGTTGCATCAACTGGATTATGAGACTTCCTTTTCGCTGTCATCTTTGTCATGAATATGGTCACTTGCTTCAATGATGTCCAAGGGCTAGGCCTTTAGAACCCCAGTCTTCTCAGGTCCCTCGTAACCCCCCCAGGTTTGACAAGGGGAAGGATCCCATTTTGGGTGAAGTGGTTGGTGCTGATGGTTATGTTCCTATCAAGGCTTGTCACAGGAACCAGCGTTAGAAGAGGACCTTGATGGAAAGACAAGATTAAGACACCTTCAATAGATTTGAGATTTTAGATGATCTCAGCCAACAGGAAATGAACCCGGGCTTGGTGAATCTAAATCAAGATGTGGTGGTTTCTGGGCAGTAGGGTCTTTTGTTTGAAGTTACTTAGGTTATGTAGGATGTAGGTGCTTTGCAAATGGAAACTGACCTTCAGATGGAGGTTAGATTGGAGTCGGATCCTTTGATTGCAGGGAAGAAGGGTGTGGGGGATGGTTCTTCTCTGGGGGGGAAAGTAGGTTCTGAATTGATTAAAAATAGCAAGTCTCCTTCTCAGTTGGGTCTCCTTCAAAAGGACCCAAAAAAGGGGGTGGGGGAGAAATCCTCCAAGCTTGGTAGAAAAAAGGATTTGGAAAGGATTAAATTAACTGGGGAGACTTTGGTAGAGTCAGGGTCCATTAAGACCCTGGATTCTCATTTCTCTTGTCCCTTGAAATGATTGTTTTGTCTTGGAATGTAAGGGGCTTGAACAGTGGCCCTAGGCAAAAAGTTGTTCGTGCTTTGATTAGGAGTCATTCTCCTGATGTTCTTTTCCTTTAGGAGACTAAGTTATCAGTTGAGTCTATGTTGGGGTTGATGCCTAAGCTATGGGGAAGTGGCGAGTGCCAATGCATTGGGGCTCTTGGATCGGCTGGAGGAGTGGCTTGTCTTTGGAACCCTCGCAAGATTTGCCCTCTTTGGTGGATGTCTTTTAAGTCTTCGTTATCTATGAGTGTCTCTTGTTTTGAGACTGGGGAATCTATACTCTTCTCTAACAGCTATGTGCCTATTGAGATTTAGGGTAAGCAGCTTTTGTGGTCCCATATCAAGTTTGTTCATGTCATGGTGCCTTACCTTCTGTGGATTGTGGCTGGAGATTTTAATGCCATTTTTGATCTCCCTGAGAAGCGGGGTAGTATTGCTAGATTGGAGGCTTTTGTGTTGCTTCTGTAGGATAATATTGTGGCGTTGAATCTTGTTGACATCAAACCCACCAATGGTCAGTTTAATTGGAACAATCGAAGGGTTGGGGAGAGGTGCATTACAGAGCGTCTGGATCATTTTCTGGTTTCTTGTTTCTGGGTTGGCGGTCGATGGTCCACTAGTTCTGAAATTCTGGATTGGAGGGGCTCAGATCATTAGCCTATCAAACTTTCCATTACTTCTGCTCGGGTGCCCCAGTCTCCTTCATTCAAGTTGCAGCTTATGTGGTTGTGTGAAACCTCTCTGCATGGCCATGTCACTGATTGGTGGAGGTATGGTAGACCTTCTTATGGTACGACAATGTATACTTTTGCTAAGTTATTGCAATTTGTGAAGTACCAGCTTAAACGTTGGAACCGTTGGTGCTTTGGAAACATTTTCCATGAGAAGAGTGTTGCTCAAGCTAAGTTGGATAGTATTACGAGGGTGATCAAGGAGGATGGGGTAACTGAAGATTTTCTTTCGGAGGAGGCTAGGGCTTTGAAGGTGTTGGACGAGTGTGAGCTTTGGGAGGAAGTTTTTTGGAAAAAAAAGGCTCGAATCGAGTGGCTGCAGGAGGGTGATAAGAATATTGCTTTTTTCTTCAATTCGGTGAAAGCCAGGAGACATGGCAATTCTATCTTGGTTCTGGTGAATGACAGGGGGGAGAATATTTCCTCTTTTCAGGAAATCTCGAGTGAGGCTGTGCGGTTTTTTCCTTCATTATTTAGGGAAGACTCGCAAGGGGGGTCGCCTGAGGAAGCTCAAGTTATTTCCTGTATTCCATCTATTTTTTCTAGGGAGATGTAGGTGCATCTTATGGGTGACATTACTTTGGAAGAGTTGGAGGGGATTGTGTTCCAGATGAAGAAGGGGAAAGCTCCTAGCCCTGATGGCTTCCCCATTGAATTTTTTCAGGAATTCTGGGATATCATCAAGATGGACTTATTGGCCATTGTTCAAGAGTCTCAAGAAAATAAGAAAATGTTGCATGCTCTGAATTCTACTTTCCTGGCTCTCATCCCCAACTGTGAGGGGGCGGATAAGTTAACTCAATTTTTCCCTATTTCCTTGTGTAATGTGATTTATAAAATTATATCTAAATTGATTGCTGATAGGCTAAAAAAGTGGCTTACTGTGCTTATCTCTGAGGAGCAGAGTGGTTTTTTGGTGGGAAGGAAAATTCTGGATGAGGTGGTTATTGCAACTAAGACCATTCACTCTATGGCTATCTCCAAAGATAAGGCGATGTTCATCAAGCTGGATATGGCCAAGGCTTATGATAGAGTTTGGTGGTCCTTCCTTCAGAAGGTGCTTGGTGCTTTTGGGTTTGGGGAAGACTGGATTCAATGGGTTATGAGTTGTGTTACCTCGACCTCGTTCTCTATTCTTATCAATGGTGAGCATTCCGAGCTCTTCGGTGCCTCTCGTGGTTTGCGTCAGGGAGACCCCCTCTCGCCTTATTTATTTCTTCTGCTTGTTGAAGGTCTTGGACACTTGTTGAGAAGGAATGTGGAGTTGGGTCTCATTCAGGGATGGAGGTGGGGAGGGGATTTTCCTCTGCAGTCTCATTTACAGTTTGTGGATGACACTGCTCTTATGGGTTTGGCTAATATTAGAGAAGCTTCAAATCTACGCAGGGTGTTGGATGTTTATCTTGCTACTTCGGGATAGCTGATTAATGAGGATAAGTCCTCCATATTCTTCTTCAACACTTCAGAGACCATTCAGAGGTGGATTGCACATATCTTAAGATTTCAGATTGGTGCTCTCCCTTTGACCTACCTTGGTATTCCTATTTTGGTGGGAAGGCTACCCAGGGGCTCTTGGCAGATTTTTCTTGATAAATTTCATGTGAGAGTGAATCATTGGACACATAGGTGGCTATCTTTTGCTGGTCAGGTTCAGTTACTCAAGTCAGTGGTACAGGCTCTCCCCATTTATGGTTGCATGATCCAGGTGGCTCCTATGAGTTTTGTTAAGGAATTAGACTCCTGAGCAAGATAATTTTTATGGGTTGGTAGTTTGATATCCTCTAAATGGAGTCTTGTCAGATGGGATGTTGTTTATAGTTCGAAGCAGATGGGTGGTCTTGGATTAAGGCAGTCTGTTGTGTCTGGGGTGGTGTTGGCTGCTAAATTATATTGGCAGTGGTGTGTAGAATAGGATTAGATCTGGGCCCGAATTTTATCCCATAAGTATTTCTCCGAGACCCCTTGGATGGATATTCCTCGCTATCCCCTTGTGGGGAAAGGTTCGGTGATTTGGGGCACGCTCAAAAAAGGGGTTGCGCTTATCAAGGAGGGCTTATTTTGGATTTGCAAAAGAGGGGCAGAGGCACATTTTTGGACCGACTCTTGGGATGGTTTCCCTCCCATTGTTTCTTAGTTTCCTAATTTGTTGACTCTATGTCAGAGGTTCTTGGAGGCTAGTTGGTCACGGGTGAGTGACTTTAAGTCCTTTTCATCTCATGGTCGGCTAGAGGAGGCGAGATGGAAGAACCCTGAGGAGTGGCCTGATGTTGGTATGGAGGAAGAGTTTGTTGCGATTCAGAATATCCTTGCTAGTCGTCGGTGTAGTTCCCTCCTGGATGGGGATGTTTTGGCCTGGTCTCCCAATCCTATGGGTGTCTATACTGTCTCTTCAGGATATCAGGGGTTATTATCTTAGAGGTTGGATGCTGTGGAGGTTCACTGGTGGAAGAATGTGTGGAACAAGTTCTCCTGGCCAAAGTGCAATTGCTTTATTTGGACCTTGGCATGGAATAGATGCTTGACTTGGGATAATATTAGGAAGAGGGGGTTCCAGTGCCCTTCTATATATGTTTTGTGTGGAGTTGGAGAGGAGGATTCTTCTCACTTATTTTTTCGTTGTCCCTTTGTTGTGTATCTTTGGCATTCTTGGTGGGGTGTCTTGAAAATCCCTTGTGTTCATGCCTCTTCCCTGGTGGATTTTTGGAGTAGTCTGGGTAGACCTCCTACTTCGGCTTCCTTTTTGCAAGTTGTGTGGTATGTTGGGCCTACTTTCATGCTATGGCAGATATGGTTGGAACCGAATTGTCATATTTTTTGGGGCAAAAAGTTGTTAGTCCAGCAAATTTGGAAAATAATTTTAGGCATGATTCAGGAAACTATAGAGGCTAAGTGTGATGTGGAGTTCCCTTTGGAGAGACATGATCCTGAGATGGTGGATAGACTGGGGATTCGGGGTTTTTCTGTGGCATCTGCTTGTGTTAGGAGAGGCAGGCGGGTGAGAAAGAAAGTTGAGAGGATGGGAAGATGGCTACACCCTCCAGTTGGCATTTTAAAGATTAATACTGATGGTTCCTCTTGTGGCAATCCTAGGCCTGCTAGGATTGGTGGTGTTGGTAGGGATTTTTCCGGCTCAATGATTTTCTTCTTTGTTGTTCATGAAGGGATGTAGACTGTCAACCTTATGGAAGGTTTGGCGATCCTCTACGCTTTGGAAAGGGCTTATGCTTTGGGGTGGCGCAAGGTGATCTGTGAATCTGATTCACAGGTTCTAGTTAATTTAATCAATGATCAGAAAGTTTCTGATGTTAGTTGGCAGTTGTCCAGGTTGGTGCAGTAGGTTCTTCAAATTGGCTCTTTGATGGAATTGGTGTCTTTCGTCCATATTCCACGGGAGTGGAATAGGGCTGCCGATTGTTTGGCCAAGTGGGCCTCTGAGCATTTAGATGGTTGGAAGATTGAGGAGTGGGAGTAGGTTTCCCCTGAGCGACATGATTTGGAGGGGATTCTTGCTGAAGATGTAACTGATTATGATCTAGGTTGATGTGGCTCTGGCTTTGTTTGGTTGTTTCTTGTTGGCTTCTAGGGCTATTGCCCTTTTGTTTTGTAATGCTCTTTCTTGATATTCAATAAATTTTTTACCCCCTTTATATTAAAAAAATCAACTAACCAAGAAAAACATTCAACAAACAACTTAAACTAAACAACCCAAAACAAAATTTATCAAACATCATGAAAGGGTGAATCATGGAGGGGAACTACAAATATAGGCTGATTTTTAATGGTATTTGAGACCAATTGTATAAAAAGAGGTAGATGATCATGTGCCACAAAAGGACCAGGATACAGATGTAGAGATCAATTAAGGAATTCTAGACCAAGAGGAATGACAAACACAGTTTTAAGCAACACATAGAAATAGGTGAATATCAAATAGTAACATGCATCAATCCTGAGATTAAAATTTATTTGTAGCGTATCAATAACTAAAGTATATGCATCAAATTAAACATGGTATAAACAACAAATTCCAACATATTACTAACTGGAAACCATATATAATCCTCAAACTAAAAAATAAAATGTCATACATGACCTATGGAAATCAAATTTCAAAAAGGAAATAAACGAACCCATGGAAGGGAAATCGAAGTCTATTCAACATCGAATTAAGAAAACCATAGAGTAGGAACAAAACATCAAAATTTGATGGAAATCATAAACTATATTCATTGAATGCAAAGGTTGTAGAATATATTTATATACATGCATATTCTAATGGTTTCATTACAGAAACAAAATAAATCAATACTATATCTTCAAGCAACATAATACAAACAAGCATTCATTTTCAAACACAGAGTTAAATTTCAGAAAAAACAATGGAACCTGGATTCAAACACTTGGCTGGGCTAAGGTTTAAATGCTGATTTTGAAATCTACAGCTTGCAATTTCCATTCGCTCCAAACCCCAAAACAATTTCTCCATAATTTCCCCAAATTTATTTTCCAAGACCACCAATTTTTCCCCAAAAACTATAGCCCAAAGAAATTATTTTGCAGGAAAGACTATCTGTTCCCTTCCTACAAAATCAATAATAATTCCCCATAATCCAAAAACTCTTGAAAAGATGATTATTTACCCAAAATAAAGCTGCTTTATTTTTAAAAACAAAAATTTAATAAAAATCTCACAAAAACAACAAGTTTCATTTCACCAATTAGTTCGAAACCACACATGTTCTCCAAAGAAGATATTTCTATTTTTTATAATATTTTAACTGTTTAATAATTACAACATTACAAAATAATAATATTTTATTTTATATTATCATGTTTTCTCACACTTTTAATTTATTTTATTTCATTTAATATTATTTGCACTTTTAAATTTATTATTAACCACTAATAAACATAATTTTATAAAATACTTTTACTTAATATTTTTATATTTAATTCATCAATTAATTCAAACAACATTAATAAAAAAAATTAAATTAAACAACTAGATATCAATAACAATCACCTAAACATAAACAAGGTAAAAACAACAAGACCAATTGACCACAACAACTGACAATATTGTCAAGGTGATAGACTCAATACTCATCCTCTTCAAGGATGATGGCTAGGGTAGGGTACCATATATTATCTCTGAACAACTGTTGCATTAGGTTTATGGCACACTCAGACTTACTAATTTAGGTGGAGTCAATGCCTAGTACCTACAACCTGTAGCAAACAAAATGGTCAAACATATGTATATAATCATACAGTCAGGCACACCATGAAAATGGAATTACATCGTAGTAGGGTACTCACAAGTGAGTAATGCGACACTATCCCCTTCCACCAAAAACATAAAAAAATTAACCACATAAACTCATAGAAATTAGTTGCTTAACAACAAGGTAAGAACAATCACTAGATAATCACATAATAACCATAATCAAATAATCACATACTGCTCATAATAAAATTAATCCACATAGAAGATAAGTCCATATAACTGTCATAGCATGTAAATAAACTCAAGTAATAGAAATATCACCAAAGTATCATCAAAATTTCATCATAGTAGTAAGTCTAACATCAATAAAGTGTCATAACATTTGATCCTAAATAGAACAACTATTAGTCTAATAGATGATAGTATGAGCAGCACTACATCCTTCCCCCTAGAATTAGGCTTACTCTTGGAAGCATACAAATGAGTAAGGGCATAACTTTTTCATCTGGGATGCATCCTCCCAAGTAGCTAAAAAATCATCATTAGGATCCCACTAGAACCTCACTTGCTCAACGTCTTGACCCCTGAGGGTGAGTCTCTTGTGTTGTAGAATGCCCATGGGCTCTAGAGCCAATTGTTTGTCTTCATGTACTCTCCACAACTGTGCCCTAATGCTCTACGTGGTAGTTATCAACCATTGCAAACACTCTGTGAGACATGCCTACATCACCCACTATTAGCTTTGGGGTTGTTGGCCTCTGACTGAATCACATCATATTCTTCTGAGGATACTATCTAGCTATGTGGCCTTGTTGGCCGCAAGAAAAACATTATATACCTCTACCATACCCCCAACCACTTGAGAGTGCACTGGACTACTGGAAGCTACCTCCAATAACTACAGACTATGTTCTC